>JAYKKM010000435.1:737500-772500 GCA_035772405.1 Chrysogorgia sp. JL179-B06 | reverse complement strand
GACTATAATCATGTAGTTTCGAGCTTTTATGAAAGACTCCGCTTAGTGATCACTGTTTCGTTTACACTATGTTAATAAATACCAAGATTATGCGATCAAAATCTGATCAAGCTACTGTAACAGGAAACTCTCGTTGAAAAACCTCGACCAAGCAGCTTTTGTTGATGATCTCAGTAGAATGTATTTGACAAGCCTAATGATGTCTATTAGAATATTGGGAAAAACTTATTATTGGTAGAATTTGTATTCTCATCATATTACGTTTGGATGATTCCTTTTTTGTTTGTCTTTATTTTATAAAATATAAACACTTTTCGAAAATATCGCAACACCCGCGTGTTTGAATCACAGTGTCATGCACGGAAAACATTTGGTATTCCTTTAATAGTCAAGTTTTGGACGAACATGGGGACCCGTCAAAATAATTTACAGGCGCGATCTTGATATCTAATAATGAATAACAAAGCCCAGCAAAAGACACGAATTATTTATAGGCATATTCCAGTAAAAAGTTTATTTAGAGAGGATTTCGTTGCTACGCGCAACATTATCAGAGAATGAATGAATAAATTATTTACAAAGGTGCTAAAAATTACAGCGGTTAAGTTACATTTATAGCATCCAAGTTTATAACCGCTGAAACTAGAAATATGGTATTTCGAGTGAGTGCAGAAAAAGTTTTATAAATCTAGAAATCCGATAGATCGGAAGATTTAGAACTATAGGTCCTCACTCTCAAAAGTGTTTGAAAAGATAGTGCACGTCATACATTCCACACTTCGAGAACATAAATGAGATATTACAGGATCCATCACCGATGTGACACCGCCCTCCTCAGCCGTGACAGAACAATGAAAGAGCTAGAATTCGAAAACCAGAAAGTTATTAGACATGCAGTCGATGGATCTTTCAAAAGCCTTGGACACGACTTGGTTGTACTGAAGTTGAGGAACTACTTTAAAATTGCGGATAACTACTGTGACTGTGAGGCATCAAAGAGTTACAGAAATCGTTTGAAAACTTTATACGTCGATAAATAATTCAGACAAAGCGTATATGCACATATTTTGAAGCTCTTGAAGTTAAATACCACTACGTCCGTGCTCAAGTATTGGCGGACTCAAGCAGCCAAATTATATGGAACGCCCATCCGGATACAGTGAGATCGGCTGAGAGCTATGATGCTTTTAAAAAGTGTGTTGTTAACATTGACATTTACATTGATATATAATTTCTAGTCAGTTATAATTTTAGTATATGTAATTTATATTAGGATTACGATTCCTGGAATACCTTTACATATTGTAAAATAGTATTATTGCTGCCATAGGAAACAACTAATCTTGACTTCGGTTGCTGTGTCTCGTGCCCAGATCTCTTTTCGGACCTATGCCATCGAGATATCCTGTTTTATGACGTTTTGTGACGTAGAAGTTTTATCACGTGTATTAAAGTTCTGAACTTGTCAACGCTGTGAGTTGTGCTCTGCGTATTTGAACGATCTGTTCTGCCTTTGCAAACTTATTTCAGTGAAGAAATATTTTCTTCTTTTAATATTAGAAGGGTATCCCGTTCGTTTATTCCATTTGAAATATGATCGCTCGACCGACAGATAAGTCGTTCAGTTCGATTTGGCAAAAGTGTCACTTGAATGGAAATTTATAACTTCTCGATGCTTGCTCGTTTCGAGTCAAATTCTGTTCTGTGATTGGTCAAGAAGTAATTTTGGTAGAATTCTGGAACTGACTGATCTACAGGAACGATATTTCTGGTGTGACGGATCTGTAGGCGAGGAATCTCCTGACTACATTCTAAGCGGTACGAGGCTTTGTATGCGACTGTTTTAGATCACAAACTTGGATTATTGTTTCGTTATGGAGTTTTTTAATACGACAAACAAAACTTTGATATTTTAGCATTTTGCGAATTTACAACTGTGTAAATTTTGTTATATAAATACGGTGGGAGTGGTTAAAAACTTTATCAGTTTGTCATTATGTGCATTATAATTCAATCAATGCAGATGGTCCATTACTAAACTTTACAAATATAGAAGTTTATACCTGACCGTACGTGTATTCTGATTGCTGAAATAAGGCCTAATTAACCTAAGATTGTAGTTTTTCTTAATAATAATAATAATAATAATAATAATAATAATAATAAAAATAAAGTCGTTTTAGGAGCATTGTGTAATAGTCTGAATGCTCTTCCAACAATACATTCTCGAAGCTACGTGCAGAGTTACTTATAAACTACTTTCATTTCAATTCGTGTTGATATATACAATGCTGAAATGAATGTGCAATACATGGACCATGGTCAAGTTCATATACTCAGAAAAAATGTTTCTGACTCGATGACAAAGATTCAGTAATATCTTTCTGAGGATATGTGCTTGACGATCGTCATGTATCGACTAATTAATTTTTATTAATGGTAATTCGCTCAAAACGTCAGTCTCATACAAGCCTACTGACTCCCATAGTTATCTTTTATTTTCTTGCTCTCATCTCAACCAGACTAAGCAATCCATTCCTTTACTCTCAATTATTGCATCTTCACCGTTTATGTAGCGAAGACCAAGATTTAGAAGCCAAAGCAACGGAAATGAGATTTTTTGTTCAACGTAGTTACCCTTCCAATCTACTGGACTTCGCCGTTCAGAAAGCTTTTCTCGTTCCACGTTTAAACACCCTTGAACCACATTTGGAACAAAATTCAATCAACAAAATTCCTCTAGTTCTAACATTTCAACCTTTCAATTTTAAAGTTAAAAATATTATCAATCGGAATTTTCACATTTTACAAAATGATACTGAGACGTCAGCCATTTTCTCCGATAACCCTTAGGTATCTTTTCGCCGTAAAAAAACATTCCTGATTCCTTAGTACATATAGTACCCTTAAACAAAACTACCTCGGAACCATAAGCGGGAACATTTTCTTGTGGCCGTTCCCGATGCTACACATGTTCTTTCTTCGATCCCCTCACATTCGAGCACACAATCCGTCACACTTTTTCATTCTGATATAAATACCCTGAAATTTATATCGTTGAAACTGCGCGACGCCTTTCAGACATGTTTGCTAAACATCTTCGTTCCGTGAGGAACAATGAATGGGCGAATCCTGCGGCAAAATCTGACTGATGCAAAAATGTGAAGCAGTTCGCGCCGTGATACGCCGTGATAAGGTCTGTGCAGTCCGGACGGTTTGCCTAAATGGTTGTTAAAACAATATGCAGAGCTTTTAGCAGAACCCGTGGCTAATATTTTGAATTCCTCCTTCAGAGAGCAAGAATTACCATCTACCTGGAAATTAGCAAATATAATTCCGTTGCCTAAAGTCAAACAAGTGACAGACCCAAAAAAGTATCAGACCTATCTCGCTTACATATTCCCTTTCTAATATTAATATCAAACCAGCAGTGGTCAAAATAGCAGATCCAAACCAGTTTGGTACTGTCCCAGGCTCCTCTTCTGTTATGGCCCTAATCACTAATCAGTATGATCCACAAATGTCTTGAAGCAAAAGACGGAACAGGTTCGACAATCAGAGTTTTTCTTCTTGATTACCGGAAAGCTTTTGATTTTATCGACCATACCATTCTAGTTAACGAATTAAAGCAGTTGGATATTCCGAACAGTATTGTTAATTGGATAATAAGTTTCCTCTCGTGTCGATCACAGAGAGTTAACAAAGTTGGGACATGACTGTTTCTCAGAGTGGGGTGCTGTCCCTTCAGGTACCTCAAGGGACCAAACTTGGCCAATGGCTGTTTTTGATTATGGTTAATGACCTATCACTGACATCGATCCTCTTTGACACATGGAAATACGTAGACGACACCACCATATATGAAGTTATAGCCAAAAATAACATAAGCATGGCACAATCGGCCGCAGACCAGGTTGATGTGTGGTCAAAAAGAAATCTTTTCCAACTTAACTGCAGCAAGTGCAAAGAACTGACCATTAGTTTTTCCCGATCTCAACAACATTTGCACCCACCTGTCACCATCGATGGAAATCCCATCATCTCTGTTCCTATAGTGCCAAGTTACTTGGAGTTACTTTAAATAACAAGTTAACTTGGAACGATCATATAATTGAAGAGCTAGTGAAGAAAGCATCAGTTAAACTTTACTTCCTTAGACAACTTAAGCGTGCAAACATTCCATCAAAATATCTTATTTTGTACTATTGTTCCTGCATTCGTTCTTCCATTGACTACGCTTGTCCTGTTTTTCGTCACTCTCTTCCCAAGTACTTACAAATCGACCTTGAGAGGATTCAAAGGAGAGCACTTGCTTGTGTTTATCCTACCATACCATATAAAGATGCTCTAGTTCGTGCATGCAGGGATCTTTTCAAAACAATCGTTGAAGATGAAAACAGTAAGATGGTTGAAGGCTAAAAGGGATGACTCAAAAGGACCTTTACATTTTTAGAACAACCAATCCTAACCCTAATCTCAATCTTAATCCTAACCCCAACCATAACCTTGATCCTAACCTTGATCCTAACCTTAAACCTAGCCCTAACCGTAGCTATCCATAACCTAACGAAAAATAAAAAACAGAAAAAAACAGAAAGGTCCTTTTGAGTCATCCCTTTTAGCCTTCCCCGTGCAAACTGCCACAAGGTCGCATAAAGCGATAACATCGCCTTCCTTCAGTTATATATTAAACATGCATTTGACATTGCAACGAAGCAAATCGTGAGTAGAAACATTTTATTTATTGTGTGAATTTTTTAGTCGAAGTTCAAAATCTGACTGGCGCTTGAGCACCAGTTGCACGAACGAAAGTCTGACGTGCCATCCTTCCCATCTCAGTTAGCAACTTATAGCCGCAAGCGGCAAGAGAAGCGTCATCTTTGTGTCTATGTTACGCTATGTTATCGGACGGCTACAGGATTCTTGTGGTTATACGGTATATCACTACTTTGCATGTCTAGTTTCGGTTGTTAATCTGTCGGAGGTTCTCCGAAACGTATAACTGGGTTCGGAATTTTATCGGATTTCATGGTCGGGCTCGGGATTTAAGCTGTTTGAGTGAAAGCACATTATAAATTCCAACATTTGTTATACCATTTTTATTATAACGCTGTAATATCATAAATATTATACCGTTTGTTCCAAAGTACTTTTTACTTGTTTATATTTCTTTGTTATAAATACAGCGATAATGAACTAATAAATATAAACATTGCTTACTTCTGTCATCCAAAATGCGATAAAGTTTATAAATATATAACTTTAGTTGTATTGTTGTTATATGCTTGTCATCTTTATAATATTGTGTTTCCTTCATTAACAATGTTTTCTATTTTCACTATGCCAATATGCGACGCAAAGCAACGCGACAGTCAATCTCACCCAATTTCGCACCATCGATTAACTCTGCCAAACCGGCCTATTATCTATTCTCAACCTGCTACACTCTTCAACTTCTTTTATATTATTTAAAGAACGTAGGAAGAAAATTCAAAATAGAATAATATTTAATCAAAATCTGTAATTTGGTAAGATTTCTCCTAATATACATTACTTAACATATACACTTTATCTTCGTTTTACTTGGCTAAAATAGCTCATATACACCAAATTAGCTGATTAACATAGTTATTTTGATGTATTTGTACTTTAAGTACGATAAAATATTCGCGGTCGATCTGTATTGGATTTACAACGGCTCGCCTTCGGTTCACCTTGTAAATCCCATACAGACCAGCAGCTCATATTGCATCTATTACTCGAGTAACAACAGCAGACATATATATATACGCATTGCGGACCTATTTTTGTGTCTCTTATCCCCTCGCCCGGCGTGAAGCGCCGGCCGAAGGCCTGAGGGCGAGGGTGCTAATATCGACCGGCGTTTAGTCCCTTATCACGTGAGATCCAAGCCGTTCCTAGATCTAGGATCAGTTTATATAATTATATATATTGAAGATCAACGGCCCATGCGCGGCATCGGAAAATTTGGCCCTGGTAACTAGATAATATGGTAAATATCTGCATTTGAATTATAAATATTTAAATTGACCGTAAAAGAAAAGTAGGTGTTTTGTCGGGTTATACGCTGAATGAAGATTTGAGTTCAAAAAGATCGTGAAAAGGCTGTGAAAATGCAATATAGCGTCGTCGGAAGATGTCAAGTTCGTAAATCGAGTTTTATACGTGGCGTCAAAACTAAAGGTAAACCCGTTTGGCCGTTTTCGGTTTTTTAAATCTGTTAATTAGTTACAAAGATAGTTTTGCAAACATGTCCGAGTATGTTATTCAGGCTTTTATTTGATGTATAGCATGATTTTCTAGAGTTAGCAGTTCAAAATATATCGTCGTCTGAATTATCTAAAATATTTAGTCGGAGTTTGTCAATCCAATCCAAGCGTCGTCGCTTTTTTCAAACTGTTAGCTATCAGTTACAAAAATATTTTTGTAGGTATGTCAGAGGCTGTTAATCAAGCTTTCATTAGATATGTAGAATGAGTTCTTAGAGTTAGTACTTCAAAAGATATTGTGGTCGGAACATTTCACTTTTGGTATGTCGTCATGGCAACCGAAATTTAAAATTATTATAACATCAACCCAAGTCAGTTTTAGGGTTAGGATTTGGATTAGGATTAGCGATTATTTGAATTTCGGTTTGTTGATATATCGAGAAAGCGCCAATCAGACATCACGAAATCACTCTTTGAAGGGCTTTCGCTCGAAATTGAATAGTCCTTACATAAGATATACCAATAAATTATGTGCTTTATTATAATATTGCAGAATAACAAATGTTAATACACATTTTGAATGGCAGATTTTATACTTTTATTTAAATTATCCATCACCATTGTTTCACTCGGTCACTTTGCAACCTCATCCACAATGGAATAATTGCAATACTTGATAATCAGCCTATATAGTGAGTACCAGTACTGGTGGTAAGGATGTAAAAAAGTACAGATTATAGCTGTATTTATACTGCAAGTCTATAGGACTAACCAGGACCAACCTGGCTGGATGCCACCTTGGGCCTGGCTTACATTTTACTCACTTTAATAGTCTAAACATGCACCACACTGGTTATAACAATCAGTGTTTATACGCTCATCTGATGGCATGCTGGTCTGGCCAATGGCTTAGTGTGTTTGTGTGAACACCTTTGTCCTGTATTAGGCCTAGACAATTCCAGTCCTAGGGTTGCAATTTATATATTTACACAGCTTTTGAAATCTTCTCGAAAGCTTCTCGAAATTGAATAGTCCTTACATACCGTAAGATATACCAATAAATTATGTGCTTTATTATAATAATGCAGAATAACAAATGTTAATACAAATTTTGAATGGCAGATTTTATACTTTTATTTAAATTATCCATCACCATTGTTTCACTCGGTCACTTTGCAACCTCATCCACAATGGAATAATTGCAATAGTTGATAATTAGCCTGTATAGTGAGTACCAGTACTGGTGGTAAGGACGTAAAAATGTACAGATTATAGCTGTATTTATACTGCAAGTCTATAGGACTAACCAGGACCAACCTGGCTGGATGCCACCTTGGGTCTGGCTTACATTTTACTCACTTTAATAGTGTAAACATACACCATACTGGTTATAACAATCAGCATTTATACGCTCATCTGATATTATGGCATATGCCCTTCTGGCCAATGGCTTAGTGTGTCTGTTTAAATTCACCTTTGTCCTGGATAGTAGGCCTGGATAGTGCCAGTCCTAGGCTTTCAATGTATATTTTTACACAGCTTTTGAAGGATAAATACTGTATAATGTATAATTGGGTAGGTTAACACTCGCTGTGTCAGAGGAACATGTTAGGATTAAACAAGTGGTATCACCCCACTGACAAGAAGCAGCTGAAAGGAATTTCATCCTGAATTAATATATATATATATTGGTGAAATAATTAGATTAAGCAATATAGTTCTTTGTTGTATATTATGGGCTTTTGTCATTTCAATTTTTGAAATTGTGTTACCGGTACTTGAATATACTTGTGAATACAATTGTACTTTGAGTAAAATTATGAGTATGTCACTGTTACTGTAAACATGCATGTTGAAATTTATTATTAAAACCATAACTGACACAATTAACTTTAATTATGTAATATATAATTAATAAAATTATTATTTAAATTAATAATTATTAAAATTAATTATTAATTTCAATAATCAATAGTTACACAATTGGTTTCCAACCCTGCCTGCGAGACAATTGTGTTGGCAGACTTTCCCACTTGGGTTCTGTTCAGTACACTACCCACAAATTGCACCCAAAACATAAGCAGTTTGAAAATCTGTTCAGTTTGGCAATATTAAAACCTCAAACAGTAAGCGGGCGAGGGGTTGTTGCGTACACGTATTTCTAGTATGCAGGCCAAGATATATGTTGTCTGGCGGGAGTACAAGATTCTTGTGGTCATACGGTATATCGCTACTTGCGCATATAGCGGTCGTTAATTTTCGGAAACGTATCAGTGTGATCATAACTGATCACATATCGCTGTTGTGGGTTCGTGATTTCATCGGATTTTATGGTCGTCGGGAATCGGTATATCATAATATGCTTCACGCGATAACGAGTCACGAGAAGTACAGATTGTATTTATTTTATGTAATCTAGTGAATTTAACGTCGCAGTGAAAGATATTGTATTTACACCAATTCGTATTTTATTTACCTTTGAACACTGAGTTTCTGACCTATTCTATTTTATAACGAAGGCATTCTGTTATTCTATAACAAGCCATGCGGACGGTCAGTACAATTTGTTTGTTATAGATGTTAACAAATTGCAGCTTGATAATTTTATCTCGTTAAATTGTTTCTGTACAAGCTATTAGCTATATACATGTAGCCTGTAATACAGGTCTGATTCCCGGAAAGGACGCTGCAGGAGTTAATTACAGCTTATACAGCTGCGCCAACTTCACGAGGTAAGCCATAGACTGTTTTGGACCATTATGTGTGAACCCTGTAGCAGTTCGGTTTATCTTGGATTCGATAACGAAAGCTAAAAGCATAATGTCTATAGTGTCACAAACCTATTTTTAAACTTGGCACTAAACAAACTTGGCCTCAACAAACGTTTTCCTGTTATTTAATTTCCTACAAATTTCTTTATTATTTTAGTTTGGAAGGAACTTTAGTATTAGCTCGTGCACTTTCATTCCTTTTCAAGTTTTTGTTTCTTACCGCTTTACTATCGCATATACCGTTAAATATTGGACCTGTCGTTGCCCCCTTGACTAGTTCTCTCTCTCCCTCAGTTTGTTTGCTGATCGACTGAAAAATATCAAATATGATTTAACTATTCTCATCTCCTTAATTATCGGTTTGTTTAACTGATCCCGTGCATTTGATTGGCTACTTTTTACTTGTGACACCCTTTTGGTATATATATAAGCCCTATTTATTTTATTTCATCTTGTCTTACTCTGATGAAGGGTTCCGTTTCTAAAAATCTTGGCAGTTTACCACCTTTTCACTTTGCCGTATATATCCAAAACAATACCTACGCAGCACTCTACTTATTAATTCGCAAGACCGGGTTTAAATCGCAGCTCGCAAACCAGGCTGACATTTCAACCCAGAATGATTCAGCAATATATAGAATTTAATTGTAAATCAAAGTACAAGTAGAATTGGTAATGTTTTGTATTGGAAATCGTTGTTTGGATATGAGAGGAACAGTATACCTTCTCAAACTCTTTAATAATTCATGAGCAAATTATTCAATCAGATCTTCTAAATTGAACCACGTGATGACACTAGAAATGCCAGTAAAGTACTGGGCAGAGGACTAGAAATATTTTTATCCAGTCCAAGTGTTCTGAACATTGCTTTAATTAGTAAATTTAGTTTGTTTAGCCGGCCGAGTAGTGAGGCGGTCTGGGGACGAGGGAAGATCGAGAGATTCCCACAGAAAGGGATTAATAAAAGGAATAGTTGGCGTGAGTTCATTCAAATAAAAGTAGCATCTCAAAGCGCGGATGCGAAACAGTCAAAATTCTCTAACGAATCAACTCAAGAACTTGCTACCTGAGAGACAACTTCAGTTGAGTGCAGAATCCAAGCCATCGAAGCTGTATTTTAAGGACAACCGACGGCTAAAGAAGCGACTAACCGTCCTTGGAGATATATCCACTTCGAAAAGGCAAGGCTGTACAAATAAGTTTAGAACTTGTCTTTAACGAACAAACTAAAGAACTCGCTACCTGAGAGATAACTTCAGTTGAGTGCAGAATCCAAGCCATCGAAGCTGTATTTTAAGGACAACCGACGGCTAAAGAAGCGACTAACCGTCCTTGGAGATATATCCACTTCGAAAAGGCAAGGCTGTACAAATAAGTTTAAAACTCTCTGATTTATTGATCATTTACTGTTTGTTTTGATATCTTGTAATATCTTGTCGTTCGAAGACGGAGCTCGCATGAAAACGAGGCGCTGCTAAATTGGATACTCCAAAAGTCGATCAAGCTAAATCGACCAAAATGCCACCGAAAGTAGATATTAAAACACTCGTTGGGAAGAGAGACAATGCAATCAGTGCTCTTAAAGAACTGTTAGAAGAATGTGAAACAATTTTTGCAGTGGAACCACAACTGGAGAGGTTAGAGAGTACATTTAACCTACTCGAATCAAAGTACAGGAGCATCAAAAAGCAACAAGAAGTCATTGCTGACAGACTTGTCGATGAAGGTGCCACTGAAACAAATGAAACAACATTAGCAAATCAAACTATTGGAGAGAAAATAAAGAATGACTATTTACAAATAGCCAAAACGTATGCTGCCTACCAAAAGAAGCTCAACCCTCCTGAAACATCTGGAAGTTCAGAAACTTTGGAAGCCATGACCTCTGCAGTAAAGAAAATGGCAGAAACAATGATGAATTCAAAGCCAACATCTAGTGGTCTCGAAAGATTACCCGTACCAACATGGGATGGGAGGCGTAGATCATACTCCACCTGGGAAAAGGAATTCAACCATATTGGATGACAAAGTATTCACAAGACAAGGACGAACAACTTCAACGTTTCAGAAAGGCGATGCCAAAGGGATTTTGGTGGACGGAGCAAGTGAAAACCAGCAGGCATATCGAACGAGCCTGGAGCATCCTAGATGTTGAGTTTGACGACAAACGAAAGCTAATGGATGAACTGTTAGCTGGAATTAACAATTAAAAACAAGTGAAAAGGGATTCCAAGTCATTCACCCGTTATGCCACACTTATATCTGCCTATGTGAATGACATGGAAGATAATGACTGCTCTGTGACGTCATCCTCAGAGTCACCATTCTTCATGTCGCAAGAGACAACGCAGACAGAGAAATGAAAAGAATTGAGAAAGAAGAAAACGTTGCAAACCTCGTTGATTGGCTGCATCAAGAAGCAAGTATTCGGTCAAGAGGAAAGCACGACAATGACGAGGAGAATACTGAACGGAGTCCACGAGGAAATTTCTATAAGAAATCTGACAACCATGCTGCTAACTACAATGCAAAAGAAGAGGAAGCATGCCCATTTGGCTGTACAACGAAGCATCTGCTTGCTGCTTGTCCTAGTTATCAAAGCTTAACGGTGAACGAACGATGGGAAATTGTTAAGAAAAATGAAAGATGCCGCAAGTGTCTGAGAGCATCACACCACACTAAAGATTGTTGGAAATCTGAGGGAACCTCTTGTGATAAATGCAAGAAAAATCATCATCGATCTTTGCATAATGATAAAAAAGAGCCTTTGCCACGAAGTTTGAACCCACATGCAACACCATTCTCCAATCAAGGGAACAGCACCTCAAAGAACAACAACGTTCAAATGAACACAACTGACGAAAAGAATGAAGTAAAAACTGTTGCTGGGTTGTGCCCGATCCAGAAAGTTAAAGTTATGGATGCAAGTGGAAAGCTTATTGAAATCCTTGCGATGTTGGACACTGGTTCAAACACAAGTCTTCTCTCAAAAAGTTCAGCCGCGAAATTGGGGTTATCTGGACCCCAAACTCATCTAAGCATGAACTACACCTGTCAGGTGGTGCTGTCGACCTCCTACTAGGAACTGATTTTGCTGAAGCGTTTGTCGATGTTCACACCTTATTAGGCGATTCTGTGGAATCTATTGCCAAGATGAACTGTTTTGGATGGTATGTTCTGGGACAGTTGGATCCGAAGTCGATGAACAGTTCGGGAATTCAATCGGTGAACGTAGGCACGATGAGCATCGTAGAAAATGTCAACAAACTGCT
Source organism: Chrysogorgia sp. JL179-B06 (assembly GCA_035772405.1). Taxonomy (NCBI): domain Eukaryota; kingdom Metazoa; phylum Cnidaria; class Anthozoa; order Scleralcyonacea; family Chrysogorgiidae; genus Chrysogorgia; species Chrysogorgia sp. JL179-B06. The sequence continues at coordinate 760,227 of JAYKKM010000435.1, read as the reverse complement.
TCAACAGGATCAGATGGGATTGAAACCAACACAGTTTTGTACCTGCAGTGAAAATGAATTACGAGAAAACAAGTTCGTAAAGTCCCTTTCAGAATCAACTGCTTTGGTTGATGGAAGAATCCAAGTCAAGATGCCCTGGAAGGAAGAAGGACCTCATAGACGCAGTAATTACGACATCGCCTTAAAGAGAATGTACTCAGCCGAAAAATCATCCGAGAAGAAGGGATGTAGCAAAGTTGTTGACGAAGAAGTCCAGAAATTAGTTGATCAAGGCTTTGTGATCAAGGTATCTCTAGAAAGCGTCGACCACACTCAACCAGAATGGTACTTGCCTCTTCAAGCCATTTTTACGCCAGAAAAGACTACGGCGGTTCGACTCGTTTTCGACTCATCATCAAAGGGCCACGATGGGCTTTCCCTGAACGATCATCTGGAAAAAGGGCCAAACTACATCAATGAACTGCCAAGCGTTCTGACAGCATGGCGATGGGATGAGGTGGCTTATTCAGGAGATGTCCGCAAGATGTTTAACCAGGTTATGGTACATCCAGAAGATCAAGTCTACCACCGATTCCTGCGGAGAAAGAAGAGAAGTGACCCACCTTCTATTTACCAGTGGTTAAGTCTGAGTTTCGGAGACAAACCAGCACCCGACATCGCATCAAATTCCATCAACAGCCTAGCCAAAGCTTCACAATCCGAGTTCCCTGAAGCAGCAAGAGAACTCCTAGAGCATGTGTATGTGGATGACATCGGAGGATCTAGAGCAACTGTAGACGAAGCCAAACTGATCACAGACGGAATTGACGCTATCCTTGGAAAGGGACAATTCCAAATCAAGACCTGGCATTCCAACCACAAAGAGGTTGGTCAATCCAATGGTGAACACTTCACAGATCTACTTGGTCATACATGGGACAAGGAAAACGACAAATTCACCTTCAAGAAACGCGAAATTGTCGGACAGTTTGAAGCATTCTCCAAGAGAAATTGTTTAGCTCTTGTAGCCCAGCTGATCCCATTGGCATTGTCTCACCCGTTACGATCAAAAAGTGGAGGGAAAATCTGCAGATCATAAATTATCTCCTCACGTTCGAATTCGATCGAAAGCTAAAGCCAAGCAAAGCAGTTGGTCTTCCAGAAATACATGGATTTTCTGATGGGGGAGAACAAGCGTTTGGTGCAGTAATTTTCCTCCGCTGGAAACTCAGTGATGGTAGCTTTCACTGTGTCCCTGTCATGGTCAAACCATTTGTTGCACCGTTAAAAAAGAAAAGCATCCCAAGATTGGAACTTTTGGGCTGTTTAGCACTCTCCAGAATGTGTGAGACATGTCGAAAGACACTGGGTTTCGCAACAATTAAAGAAAGCGAAAGAATCCTTTGGGTCGACTCGACAACCGTTTTGTCATGGGTTAGAACCCCACCAAGAGAATTCCGACCTTTCGTGTCAGCCAGAGTGGCCGAAATTCAGGAAACAGTTGGCACTGAAGATTTTCGCTACGTCAGATCAAGCAGTAACCCAGCTGATGTTCTCACCAGAGGCATTGAACCTGGACAACTTGCAGATTGGTTAGATGGTCCGTCGTTTCTCAAGCTGCCTGAATCTGATTGGCCTCGGTTCCATGAGAATGCTCGAAACAACGAAAGCATCGAGGAGACCAGGAAAGAAAATAAATCTTCAGCGAAGTCACCGCGGTCAGTAGAACAGCTGGTTAGAGAAATTAATGCCAATTTAACCACTGAAGAAAAGACGGATAACCCTATCCTTTCCTGTTTGTTGGCATCATGCTCCTCGTTTTCCAAAGCTCGGAGAACTCTGGCTTACGTCCTTCGATTCGTTCGAAATGCAAGAAAGAAAAATGTACAAAATGGTGCAATTTCCGTCGGTGAATTGAAAAACTCAGAAAACCTCTTATTCAAGTGGTGTCAAGTCAACATACCTGTAAACGTCGCGACCCTTGACAAGACGTTTTTCGCTAAAGAAGATCAAGATGGATTACTCCGGGTGCACGGGCGTCTTGAATATATCAGATCCCTCCCAGATGATATGAGAAATCCAGTCATTCTACCACGAAATCATCCCTTTGTTTACCTGCTCTTGTGTCACCTGCACCAAAAACGTGGTCACTGTGGTTACACGAGCCTGATGCACGAAGCAAGAAAATATTTTGGATAGTTGGACTTCGTGGAATGTCAAAACACCTCACCAGAAGATGCATTATTTGCAAGAAGCTGCGTAAGAAACCTCTCGATCAGCTCATGGGCCAGATTCCAAGTCTCCGAGTCGCAGCAGGATTCCCAACATTCTCCAACACATAGATATGTTTGGATATCTATCTATTGGATATCTATTAGATATGTTTGGACCACTGCACATCAGATTAAACCGGAGGACACTTCAAGAGGCACAAGTAGTTATATTCACCTGTATGACGACTAGAGCAATTCATCTAGAGCTGGTCAGTGATAAGAGCACAGATACGTTCCTGAATTACGTTCCGAAGATTTGTTTGTTTGCGTGGGCATCCGAACAATTGTTGGTCGGACTGTGGCACAAATTTCGTTGGCGCACAAGGATACCTCAACGAAATCATGCAAAAACTGGGATATCCCCAAGATTCAGAGAGTTCTCTCCGAGGAGTTCACTTGCGATTTAAATGGCAATGGAATGTACCCCACGCAAGTCATCAAAACGGAGTCGTTGAATCTCTTATCAAGTCTGTCAGACAAGGCTTGAATTCCACCTGCAAGAATCAAGCGTTTACCGAAGAGCAATGGAGAACATTTATCACAGAGATCAACTACATGATCAACAGCCGTCCTCTGTATCCGAGTTCCGACAGCGTTTGGGAAAGTCCACCAGTAACTCCTAATGACATCCTGATTGGACAACACAGTGTACCACTTCAGCCAGTGCCAGAAGACAAAACCAACCCAAGACATCTCCTCAGAAGTACTGAGAACAGAGTGAAAGAGTTTTGGAACTGTTGGATGAAATATTTTGCACCGAATTTGTTACCGCGCAACAAGTGGTTCCGGACGAGAGAGAATGTTGAAATTGGTGATTTGGTCCTGGAGCTTGACCCGAAGCTTAAGAGATGTCAGTGGAAGATGGCGCTCATTATCGGTACTTACCCAAGAGACGATGGTCTGATCAGATAAGTACGAATAAAGACGCCTGTCGGAGAGTATGATAGACCCATCCACAAGTTGTGTCTTATCGCTACGAAGCAGGAACTACACGCTGAAGACGAGTAGGATTATAGGAACAATATTCCTGTTCATATTAGAATAAAAGTACATTTTGCACAATAACTATGAGCAGTCGTTGCTCAATTAAGGTTCTTAATTTCCGCACTCATGGAGCGGAGTGTTCTGAACATTGCTTTAATTAGTAAATTTAGTTTGTTTTCCCGACCGAGTAGTGAGGCGGTCTGGGGACGAGGGAAGATCGAGAGATCATTCCCACAGAATTTTGACTACTGAGGTACCTTACTGTAATGCAGAAAGTGATTTAAAGTAGTACAAAAATAAAAGGAATAGTTGGCGTGAGTTCATTCAAATAAAAGTAGCATCTCAAAATTCCAGTGCGGTGCTGCGAATATGACGTCAAGAACTAATCGAGCATGAATACATACTGAAAGTTTAAGGCCGCAATGAAAATAAAAGATAACTGAAGACATAAATTTTCTGCACCAAATTAAATCATCCATGTGTCATTAATAATCCACTTAGGGATTACATTTATCATTAATAATCCACTTAGGGATTACACTAATTGATTTTGAGAAGTCATTCAAAGGCCTCGAAATCGGACTAGACCGGGTTTTCAAGTACTCGGATTTGTTCCAGTCCTCGGCTTCGCCTCGGACTGGAACAAATCCTCATACTTTAAAACCCGGTCTAGTCCTATTTCTCGGCCTTTAAATATTACTTCTCAAACTCATTAATAATTCATGAGGAAGACACAAAGCAAAATCATAAACGAGACGTTGTTGGAAAATGTGGCAATAAACGTCCATAAATTAAGCCAAATTTCCCCTCAAATTTCTCTTAAAATATACTGGTTCGTTTGAAAGGCGTTTATTATCTGATTCGAAAACACCTGGAATTAAGTTGGTTAAAAACCTCGGCTATAGCGCCTAGTTTGTCAACACACTTCTTGTTTTTTTTCAAATCATGAGATAATAAACGCTTTCTCGTGTATGATATATTACATACTAACTTATGAAAGTTTACAATACAGTTAACGTATTTTATTTGAATGATGACATGATGCTAAACGCATATATCTTACCTCAAAAAAACGGGAAACGTATTAAGAAGCAATTTGTGGGTTGGTAGACTGTATGAACTTGCCTTTTCTGTATCTCAATAATCTTGGTTACTTTGCAAGTTACGAGCAGTTAATTCAGTACAGTGATCATGTAGATGAACTATATATAGAGAAGAACAGCGGATGTTGGATTTGCATTGCGTGGGTCACCTGAAGGTTGTTCCATTGTTGTTCTTCCCTTTTACGGTTTAAACGCATTAGAACGTGTTTCTATTAGTTCAATTTGTCTCTCACATATAACTGGTTGTAAATCTCCAATATTGTACTAGAAATACGTATATAATACAACATGAGCTCATATACTCCAAATGTATTATATTCACAAAATCTAAATTCACTTCTTTTCTGATATCGTCAATTCGCGGCATTGTCTTTTGTTAATCTATGAGTTTATAGTTTTTCAAGGTTAGTGGATGGCTGCGAGGTGGGGATGAGAAACGCCCCAGGAAATTAGATTTCTTGGCGGGAGTAGGGTTAGGAAGAAGATATAATCCCTATCGCCCTGTATTTGTAGATCCTAATCGCAAGAAGGCAATTTCGTCGTCGATTTTGAACGTTATCTCGGTTAAGGTGGTCTTCCACCCAAATTCTATTTTTACTTAATTTCAAATTCTATTTTTTCTCAATCACTTTTTTTCTTTCACAGGACACATATGAGTTAAGAGATAATAAAACAAATGGTTTTATGCCAATAGTTACCACGGTTACCAAGATATTGACCTTCAAAGGTGTTAATTTAGTTTAGGAACATTAATCTATGTTTGAACCTTAAAAAACATCAATTGGTCTGTTTATTGCCAACAATGCAGCATAGATGAAAAAGATTATATAATGATAAGGCAGTTTCTGATTGATGTGGTACACATCTGGTAACTTTACCGATATATTTTAGGTTAAAACATAGAAAAGGTACACATACACAACCACAGAAATTTTCCTGAAGATCTGTCATTTGCTTTCTGAGATGACCATTAATTACGCCGGAAAAGATATTACCTTCAGAGAAAAACGATATTGAAAATATTTATTGTTTCAGAGGAATATAAATTAATAGTTCTTCTTACATAATATCAATTAACAGCAAGACAAATTGTTAAGAGTTACAAGGCATCAGATGCATATGTTTATCCTTCTTTTGTTTGCTCTTTATCACGAAGTGATAAGGTTACTGTTTATCAGTAGTTTTGGCGGGTGTTCTTGTTGATGTCATCATGTTGTTGTTTTACATTGGAGGAGAAGGTCGAACGGAAATGTGAATTGGCGCACGAATTGCGGCACGGTCCGGAAGATTGTGATTAGCGTATAATTATACAGTACTGATTAATTGCTAGTATACATAAACACATGCTGTATATATGCACCACCCATAAAACTACACTGTAAATTCAAAAGAGTCATTTTGACTCCTTTGAAGGAGTCATTTTTTTGACCCCAGGACGACACCTCGAAGGAGTCATTTTGACTCCTTTTTGGCCTACTCCTTTGAAGAGTCATTTCTACCCTTTACAAGAGTCATTTTGACACCTTCGAAGGAGTCATTTTGACACCTTCGAAGGAGTCATTTTGACACCTTTGAAGGTGTCATTTCTACTCTTATGTAGGGTCAGACGACACCTTTAAAGGAGTCATTTTAACTCTTCTTTTGGGTCATTTTTACTCTTATGTAGGGTCAGACGACACCTTTGAAGGAGTCATTTTGACCCTTCTTTTGGGTCACTTCTACTCTTATGTAGGGTCAGACGACACCTTCGAATGAGTCATTTTGACCCTTCTTTTTGGTCATTTCTACACTTATGTAGGGTCAGACGACACCTTTTAAGGAGTCAATTTTATCCTTTTTGGGTCATTTCTACTCCTTTGAAGAGTCATTGGTACCCTTTATGAAGTTCATTCTACTCTATAACAAGTTGTGCAAATTAACAATTTATTTGAATGATTCCTGTAATTTGTGTGATACATGCATATTGCATATACACAGAAACAAAAATAGAGATTGTGTAAAATAGTTTATTAACTAAATATGTCAATATTTTCAATAATTTATTAACTAAATATGTCAACAACATACTGCACTGGTAGGTTTTAAAATCTACTTAAACATATTTCTCAATAGTACATTATCGGTCCTAATCAAGGTAAACATGATATTACCATGCCCAATATTAGGACATTCAAACAACTGGCCCAGATTAACATCTTGTTTTAGGAACTCACACATATTTCACTAAAAGCCCATTTAAAACTAAGTAACGATATTCGGTTGAAACACTACGTTTATTTATTTCCTGCTAAGCTGTGGACCTAGTTACTCTGTCCTAATTCATCATAGGAATTATAGATCTAATGAAGGCATGAGTCAATGTGTCAAAGACTTTGGAAGAGTTTTGTAGGAAATAACTAAACGTAGTGTCAATTTTCACTAAAAATTCAATTAACATTATAAAAACATGAAATTTTCAGTTATATTATCAATGTTTTGTTTCAATAAAATGTTCTAACTGTTTTCATCCTTTATCTTCCTACCAATTGCACGCCTTTCATTTCTCCATGTTTGTGCCATTGTTGCCTCATTGGTGTATTCTGTTGCTTTATAGAAGTGCTTCAGGACATGAGCTGAAAATAAATAAATATATAAATTTTAAAATATTAATAAGAGGGATATAGTCCTACAGGTATAAAAGAGATATTTCTAGAGGTATTTTTAAAAAATTCAAGTGAAGAGGTACAGTACTATAGCTCTAAATACTTGCTTTTGTTAATTACTTTTTTATTTGAAAGGAAATAATGAGAAGTAATAGAGATGAGAATGCAGAATCAACCCCTCACTTGACCTATATCATTGACCTATAATCCAGAACCATAGTGATAAATTAGGCAGATATACATACGGTACCAGTCAATTTAACAATTAGACAACAAGGCACAAGTGTTCTATGCAAGCCAAGTTGTCTAACGCTCATCACAAGTTAATTGTTTTTGTATCAACAAACTAGTCAGTCAAACTTAAAATATGAAAATAAAGACAAACTGCAAAGTTTCTGCATTGTTTTGATTTTCAAAACTGGTGCTTAATCACTATAAGTGGTCTATCACAAATAGACCTATAGTAGCATAGCCAATTAGCATTGGCGACAGACCACTAGTTTAAGTTTGTTGTCTTGATGCCATTGAATGATAATTATCCAATGGCTTTGATGTTACTAAATTTAGATTACAACAAAAACCTGGTATTATTAAAGACTTGAGGGGACTTTTTGAGAGGCATAATAGGTTTCTTATTGTTAAAATTTAAACACATGTATAACAACACATATTTTTTCCAAGGAAAGTCCTAAAGTAAGTTATCGGCACTCTGAGCATTAATTGAGAATCCCTTTCGTACATTTTTTCATACATTACTGTATATCCTGGCTTTTATCCATGTTTTGTGGTGGGCACTAATATTTATTATAATCTGATTGCATTTTCTGCTGAGTGAATCAATCTTTTGCTGTAATGTAATTATAACCAATTTCAATTTTTTAATTACCGTATAGCCAATTTCTGACCAATTATTAGTTTGACCTTCACACAGTCCAGAGCAGGATGGCCTTCCTTGCTTTTCCCTGTGACTGATAACTGGGACAGAATATATTTCCAAATAAGGCTGACAATAAATTGGAAGTCTTCATGAATTACAGTAATAGATTTCTATGTGCAAATAGCACATTGTGTCGGTCACAAGAAACTACATATCACTTCAATATGGCATGCAAAAACTTGACAGATATAATGTAAAATCTCACTCTCTAAATTACGGTACAGGGGGAAATACATATTATTTCAATATTTCCTCAACTAATTCAAACTAGATAATACTGGGAATTGAACCCTGCGACCCTGGCAATATACAGTACACCAGCACACTAACCGACTGAACTATGGGAGCTTGGCTACAAGTTCAGTATATACCTGTACGACCATGGTGGAAATGCCACGAATGAAGTGAATGGGTTTATTACTGAGAATATTTGGCATTTACACACAATTAAGGTGGCTCCTGATGGTTTTAAACATGAATGCATAACTATATTAGACTAAAGTGCTTAAAGGACCATCTACATGGTACGATTTGTGATTGTCGTATACGATTGTCATCTTGGTGTATGTGATCAAACTGTACACATATGTCAACATTCACCATCGAATCAGAAACAAGAATTATGTTGTGTGCAAACAATTGCATACGCCAGTACTACAATCGTATACAACAATGTATGCCAGAATGACAATCGTATACGATGAATTGTGTCGTGTAGAAGGGCCATAAGGAAGCCTAGTTAGTAAGTACTCATACTTACTCGTACCGAGACGAGTCAGGGGTGTGACACAGGCTAGTCTTGTAGTTGCATTTTTCGCAACTGGTTCCAGTCGGTTTATCATACTTACAATTTTCCTTCACTATAACTTTAATATGTCATCCAATTAATGTAGTGTAAATGCCAAATATTCTCAGTAAAATATCCATTCACTTCATAATGGCATAATACCACCATCATATAATACTGAACTTGTTGCCAAGCTCCTGTCATAGGACTCCATAATCCCAAGAGCTGTGGCTTAAATTCCAGCTACTAAACTGTTAGGCCTTGAAGTTATATTTTTCACAACCCATCTCAGTTGATCTTCATACTCAAAGTTTTCCTTCACTATAACTTCAACATTGTCATAACTAAGTGCCAACCAGCAACCAGTTTATCTTAGAATTAAACCAGTTTAATTGCTTTGATGAAGAGCAAGATTTAATATAATAAACAATTCTAGTACAGTAATATTGGTGCATTTTCCTTCAGCCTTCAGGGGCTTAACTGGCTCATAAGACCTTTTTCAACAAACTTTCAAAGGTCTTATGAGCAATTGACGAAAGCTGATCAATATAAATGTTTCAACAGCGACTCACTCGACGAATATGCCAAATGGCGTCCAAAATTAATGGTGATTCGCAATTATGAAATACAGATTTAAGTATTATTAAACATCAAGAGAGCAGTAGATTATCACCAAAGTCATTAACAAATTATATACAACTCACCAGTCGCAGCAATCACGCGCCCCAGATACGCTTTCCAGCCACCTTTAGGCGGTTTGACCGACGTTTGACAACTGCTTTGTGAAAACAACAGTGATCAACTGCATGCCTTCTTTCTTCGGATTAACGAGCATAATCGCGAACAAAATCTTTAGTAAGGATAGTCGTCTGGTTGGTAGAAGTCCAGTGAATCAATACGTATTTCATCTCGCTTCTAGATAGGTTTCATACGTCAAATAAAGTTATAAAGATACGAGCTTCTCTTCGCACGCAGAACATGTAAAATCGCGAAGCGACGAAAATATTGCGCCATAACATCACGTGTCACTCTGATCACGTGCTATGTGGAATAAAGTACCGGTCGGCATTTTGATACCATGTTCAGAGAGATTTTAACAATGTTGTCAGCTTGGCGGAGCCTGAGGATTTCAGTATTATTTTAGACCAGATTGGTGTAATGTTAGACAGATTTGGTGTGTAGACAACCATATATAAAGACAATGATGCATTCAATTTCATTTATGATATTAGTGAAATCAGCTATTCAGTTGTTTTTCATGCATTACTAAAACAGAATACAGAATAGTTCATAATTATTCAAATATTTTTGAATAGAATAATTTTATATATTTAATTACCAATCTCTACCTCAACTTATCCACAAATCAAGAAAAACTACAATGACTCCGAGAAAGAGCATAATAACTCCAACAAAGAGTGCTATGACTCTAACAAAGAGTGCTCGGACTCCAACAAAAAGTGCTGTGACTCCAACAAAGAGTGCTATGACTCTAACAAAGAGTCCATCGACTCCTCCAGGAGTTCTACAACTCCTAGAAAGAGTTCATGGAGTCCACTAAAGTGTCATTTTGACCCCATGTTGGGGTCAAAACAACCCTTAGAGTCAAAACCACTCCATGAAGGGTCAAAATGACCCTTCGAGGAAAGGTGCTGAAATGACTCCTTGGGGTCAAAACGACTCTTTTGAATTTACAGTGTAAGTCTTGTATGGGACATTATACCTGCTCGCAGTCAAAAATGACATGAACCGTAGCCTGATTTTATCAACAGGGGAGAATAATACCATGTTATATATTGTCATGTTATATATAGACAATAGAAGATAATATGTCGATAGATCAGCCGTCTAAAACTTTGGGTGTGGATTAGTGGAGGTTTCCAGGCGATATTTTCTTTGTTGGGTTGCATGGCATGAGGGGAAGTTCATTTGAATTTTTGTAATATATTATGCTTACCATGAGACTAATAAATAGAATTGGGATTGATCTGAATGGAAACATTCTTAACTTGACGTTTTGGTGGAAGTAATTAGTAAATAGTTAAAGTTGCCGTACGGTCCGTTCTGTATATACAGTCCTATACACACTTCTGTCGACATTATTTGTTTAAATGCATTATATAAATACTGAACATGAAGTATTGCGTATTTTGTCCCACGCTTGAGATTTACCCCCTACTAAGGGTGTAAGTTGTTCTGTTCCTAAATGCAGACATGATTATATTATATCCAATCTGATTCAATCGATGTGTCTGTTCTAGTGGAGGGTTATGTTAACAAGAAGGAAGTAAAACGAATTGAAGCATAGATGTTTGTCGAATCGATGCAAATATTGATGCAAATCTTTCCGAAAATGTTTCCCTTAGACTTTTTTTTCATCACCGATCATTAGAATTTTGTCTACAAATACAAATTGTCTTCGTTTGGTGACTTTGTGGTGGTAGATATCGTCAAAATTTCGGTAATTGTCGAGTTAGCGTTAAACATTCTATTTCGTGCCGAGAAAAACTCGTCGCATCTCTTTCCGATTTTTTCCCTTTTGGCATTAATCGACGCTCGTCAGTCGGATAAATAATTGAGAGCTAGATTCACCCTAAACCGCGCTTTCACCTCCGAGGACTGAGTATAAAACGGGCAATTCGATTCCTTATGGACAAGCGCTTCGGATTACAGGAATTTGTAATTTAGATGAAGCATTTGGTAGGAGGTTGTTTGAACTTTCGGCGGATTTTGTTAAAAGAGATTATAAAGATATTATAATTCCCAGTTCCGACACTGCAGGAGAGGTCAAGAGAGAGTTTATGGAGCCATAAAAACAGTAGAAACGTTCAAAATACAACGAATTTTGTTGTTAACATCATCAAAAAGACCACTCTATCAACTCTTCAACATCAAAAAAACAACAAGATCATCGAAACCTGACTGCGACATATATCAAACCAAAAAATCTAATACTTCGTGATACCAAAAATCATACACAATTCGGACAACAAGAACATGGAACATACTACCAAAAACTATTACAACAAAAAACATCACACGCTCAAACTTCAAGTTACTATTCAACTACAACATTAACAAACTTAACAACACATATGACATAGCTATACAAATCACGAATATGGAAAAGCATATGCTTAAAATGCAACACAGCTCAAAGCCTTACGAACTCACCATCGTGTTGCTTTTAGTATATATCGTAGTAAATTTGTTGTATTTAATGTGTGTTGTATATCGCTATGTATCTTTAAAGTGACTTGTTAAATCGCACTAATTGCTTTGGGGCCGCAGTAATTGGCAGTAGCTGTTGGGATTACACAGCCTATTGTCTTAATGTGTGTATTTATTTTTGTAATGGTGTATGGCAAAGTTATTAAAATTCAAAATGTATAGACCCTCTTTAGCCTAATTTACGTCTTTCGGAAATTATGAAAAAAGTTTTTGGAACAAGACGTCCTGTGTACCATTGCTATGGTATAGGAAACTGAGAAATTTGAAGGATATGGACTGATTAGGTAAATGAGATCCATAAATTTCTTGATAATGCTCGAGGCTGATACTTTCAGTTCGAGTAAACTCACGCACAATATGAATTTTGCGTTCAATTGTGACTCGGATGGATTTATTAATTTACCTTAGCCTGCGCAGGGAACTATGATGCAACACGATACTTCTCAGGGCACATCACTAAATTCAAACACTTCCAAGCAAGTAGCTGGCCGGCAAAAACACTTCAGTTCAAACCACTTAATCGAAAAGAAAGAAGGCACATGCACTGGTCATATGCATAGATATAGAAACCTATATACTCAGCTACCACATGTAGCCAAGTAATGATACAGAAATGGAGTCGAAACGACTCGTGCAACCACATGTATCCGGCCTGAGTAATAAAGGATTTTATGTTGGTGTTATTAAAAAAAACAGTTTGTGTGAACCTTAGAATGTCAAATGCAAATTTAATAATAATAATAGGTTAAAAATTGTTTTGGTGAATTTCACAGTATAAAATTCTCTTAATTTCCTGAATTTGGCTAAAAAATCTTAGGTCCAGTTGTTTATTAAAGGCTGGAAATTTGCAAATATATGTAAATATATAGCAAATATATGTAAATATATAGCAAATATATGCAAATACATGTATATAGTTCTAAGTAATCAGACACAGTTCTCAGTCAGTGCAGGGGTGGTTAAATTTTCCAAACTTTCAACATTGGCAAACTTCACACCAGTAAAAAACTGCCTCAATTACATGGAGGCCAAACTGGCTATAGGTTGGCTCACAAAGCCAGCCAGCTGCGTGCAGACGATTCCTGTTTATGCTGACGCCATAAACATATTTATAATTTTAGTGCATTAATATAATTTGAGCATGTTCAATCAAATCCAAAGCTATATGTGTCTAAATATCTACAAAATTTGTGAATAGACGACGGATAATAAAATGTATGTACATTCTGACATTCATAATACATGTACCTGCGACAAACCAAGGTATTAAATCACGAATAGACTTAATGAAATTAGAATCACATTGTGTTTACTTTACATGCACCACAATAAATAATTCAAGCAAATGTAAAGAAAATTACAAACGGTAAAGTTATCTCAATACATTTAAAGTTTGTCTACAGCGAGACTCTTCACCCGGTAATGTCAACATGACAATAGCGTATTATAATATTATGAACAAGATACTTCCCAGCCACATAACTGACTTCGAACACTTCCAAGCAATCGCTGGCAAAAACACTTCGATTCGAACTGACTTCGATATATAGTCACATGAATCAGTTTCGCAAAGCCTGTAAATTAAAACACTTCCCTTCGATTCGAACCATAAAGAGTCGACACATGATCAACCTCGTACCCAAGGGTCTTATTTCCGCTCCCGTTCGCGAAGCCTGTTGGGGCCATATCTCAACACCAAAAATAGTGACGACGAACAAAAACAGCGACATTACCTAGACTCGGCTACCCCGAGTAATAATATTAGTTTGAATTCTTTCATTTATCATTGCTTACATATGAACACCGACTATACTTTCCGTATTTTTGACTGCTAAAATGTCGAATGTTCAAGTTTAGGCGATTCGTACCCAAAAACGTTAAAGAATTAATCCAAGTAAATCGGACAAATTCGGGTTAAACAACCACCACCAAGAGTTAACTTGCTAATTAGTCATCTACATTTTCTGGTTTCTTTATATCAGTCACAGAACAATGACCATCATGGTCACTCCGTCCAATATGGCCTCCACGCGCTAATCCCGGTTTCATAGTTACTGCATGTTATAATGGCAACTGATTCATTTTAATTTTGACATCTTAAAGGATCACAGACAGATATGTCGCATACAGTAAAACTATATAGCGTGGTCCATAAAAGGTGGCCGCTGCGAAATATTTCCGGCTGCATTTTTTCGCAGCATCTGGCAAACAATATAGTTTCTCCATCCAGTCTTTATTTAGAGATAAGTAGATAGTTATAATAATAATAATAATAAAGACGTATTAAGAGCATTATTCAACAGTCTCAATGCTCTTACAACAATATATTCTTATGTTATACTTATAAAACTAATTACTTTCGTTATAATATAAATGCTACTACATATAATATTAATACCACTATGCCAACAAACTATTAATTAAAAAAAAGAAAAGTCTTAAGTGCTGACTTAAAACTGCTTAAAATATCAATGCTTTTAATTTCCTGTGGTAATGAATTCCACAGTTTTTGTACGGCAATTGAGAATGTTCTGTCTCCATAAGTCACCGTTTTCGATTTTGGCTCAAGTAGCAGATTTCGGTTAGATGATCTTAAAGTACGAGTAATTATCCTTGATCTCACTGGCATCCAGTGAAGATTACGAAGCACAGGGGAGATATGTATGCTGGTTTTTTAACCCTTGCAACAAATCTAGCAGCTGCATTTCTCAGCTGTATTTTTTTATACTTGCATGCGATCTATTTTTATTCAAATGATGCAACTAAACTGCTTTGGCGATAAATTACTGTATAATAGAACCACTCTTTAACCTTAATTTTTCTCAGTTGTTTCCCAATAGCCTTCCATCATTGTAAATGCAACATTGCATAATGGCCCTCCAATGTAATTTATTGTAATTTATAAATTTTCCCATAACAATTGATTAGGACATGCTATATATACTTTCCTCGATTTGTTCCAACTACTGTAATGTTGTCATTAATGATTGCAGCTTCTTACAGCCCTGTTCACACAGATATTTCCTGATCTTGCCAATATTTCTAATAACCAAAATTACTGATTTACAAATATTATTTACATGAGTATTTAACATAAGTTGTCTATCACATTACCAGCAATTTGGGATATTTTTCGCCTGCGTTCGGGCAGCGGCTAATCGCTTCATAATAGCGTTATATGACACCAAATCCGCAAAATCTCAGCTTGAATTAAAAAATATGCACAAAATTCGCAATATATTGATAATATTTGCTCGGTTATCGAAAGGAAATAGTCTGGGAATTAGTTCTATTTTGTGCGCTGCATTGTGAACAAGAAACATGGCTTCTTCGCACGAGTTCAGCGAGTAAAAGTATTTTAATGGTCGTTTTGTCTCGCATCCGAAACCGAAGATCTTCGTCTTAAGTACCACCCGCGGACCGCGCAAAAGCGTTCAAAAAGGATGATATTCAAAGGCTTTTGGAACTATTTTGCCGTAGATACAGGACACTTTTCCGATCCCTATCGATAGAATGGGGTCTTCCGAATTCATCGTGAGGCGGAGATTTGGCATCGCCTGCAACGTTGTTGGTCTATTTGGCCAAAGTCTAGGACCACGTTCCTAAGATTACTATGGCGTACATACAGTATCAGAGAAAGCAGCAAATCTGAAGTTAAAATATGTCGAGCGGGAACTACCTAGCGTTCGAGGTAGGGAAATATTTTTCGGAACATCGGAATATCGGAACATTGGAATACATTCTGCAATTGGGTATAATTGCTATTCTTGTGTATTCCTAGTGTTATTCCTAGTGAATTTCTCGCAGGCATAAGACGTATTATGCGCAGGCGCGTCGCCATCTTAAACCAAGATCACGGATCAAGAATCGGTTGTATTAATAGTTCATCAACATATATTTCTGCCACTGGTTCACAGTTATTCATAAAACGTCATTACAGATGCATTATAAACTGCTAGCTATTAAACATATATAAGGCGGGTCAAATGAGCCATGCACGTACAGTACTGCCTAGAATTAACCTAACACTGCGGTTGCGGTTCGGTTGCGGTTCGTTTGCGGTTCGGTTGCAGTTAGATTGCGGTTCGGTTGCGGTTCGGTTGCGGTTCGGTTGCGGTTCGGTTGCGGTGATGTTGCGGTCGACACATTCGACCGCAACCGCAAGAGTATTGGCGACCGTACACTTCGGATTCCGATCTCGCCCGATCGTAAGAACACGAAAGCAAATGAAATTAGATCTATTCAATGAGTATTCTGGACGCTATTGTGTCGGCAAACGGTGATTTATACATTATTGTAAGACCGCGAGACGCACAGTCAACGGCCTTCCGAATTGATGTAAACACTGACTCATTGCCTTTCTGGTCTGGTTGTCTGTAATTTGTCCCGATTGTCGACAAAATTAACAAGTAAGAACATTTTAATAGCGATTTAATACAATTCTTGTGTAAAAATACCAAACAAACCCGCTTTACTGTTAAACTCGCTTCACTAATAAACTCGCTAGTTCGCTGTTTATAAACTCGCTTCACGTTACGGCTCCCTGTGATAATGCACAAGTATTTATTTTAAGTTGCCACAAGTTCTCCCAAACGATATTATCAAATTCATAGCAAACGATATTATATTCTGAAATAAGTAATATTCTACATCGCTGCCGTAACTTAGCATATTTTATTATTTTGACAACTTTCCCATTTCTTCGAACTGCAACAGAACTTAAACCATGCATGTGTCAAACGACGCCAAACTTCGGAAATAAACGACATATTCCGAAATGCGATTGCGGTTAATATTGCGGTTAGGTTACGCGAGGTTGAACCGCGGACCGACCGAGGTTCGACCGCGGATCGACCGAGTATCGACTTCGGTTGAACCGGAGATGAACCCAGGTTGAACCGCGGATGATCCGCGGATGATCCGCGGATGAACCCCGGTTAACCGCGGTTTCTGTTAGGTTAATTCTAGGCAGTACTGTAGGTACAATGGATATGAGTGATTTTACACAGTTATCAATTGACTCGAAAGATGACCGCCGCTTAGGCCGTCGAAACGTCGTCAGTCACGCAGAATAGTCTTTCTCATGCACTGACTACAACGACCTGCAGGACGATCAACTACACACATCTTATGATACTCCTAGGTTCAAACCATTTACTTTAATACAATAACAATGAAACAGGAACGAGTAACACTAATGTAACGATGTAAACAAAAAAGAAATACTAAGAATACAAGACTAAATATGTACAAGTTAAGATGAGAGTCAATACTAAATATAAGCTAATAGGCTAAGCGTATATAGGTCAATTACAGGTCATGCATAAATAAAACACAAATGACAATAAAGGAACTAACAACAGCATATAGTCAGTATAATATGAATAACTGCACAACGATCTTATAGAGCAAAGCAAGTTGATCCATTGATGTTAATTAAGGTGTATCATAAGAAATATATAGTAGAAAAATACATATGTTGTGGAAGACATGACTTGTAACATAACGTGCTGGTGTGGTGTAGTCTGGAGAACTAGATCAACTGAATCAAATGAGTGCTCACGGTTCACTGCTGCTAGTTTATATAGTAACGGTCAGAAAGATAGTAAGCAGTACAGTTAACCAAATAAGGTCACAATTCTGGGTTGGAAAACCACAATAAAACTGAAATAGGGAAATGAGTAAACAATGCACAATCTATACAATAACAGGGTTTTAAATCATTCGTATCATCGAGCGTTTGAGCCGTCTTACATATATGTTTAATAAAGCCTGGTTTCCATTTGGTCGCCACGATCGCAACGGTGTCATAGTGGTCGATATAGTGTGTCAATTTATCTTGTACTTTGTCTGCTGTATGCAAAGTAATCTTTACTCATGATTGCAGAGATATATGGACACTCTATTACATCGACCACTATCATGACACCGTTGCGATACAGTTTGTCCATTTGTCATTTGTTTGACGTTTTATGGATTGTGAACGAAAAACTATAAATATGTGTTGATGATGTACGGTTTTAATCCAACCTGTTGCGGTTGTACGTGATCTAGGTTTTTGCTGTTGATAGACACTTTATAACGTTAAATACTCAAGTAAATAATATTTGTAAACTATGAGTTGTTATCAGAAGTGAAATGCTGCCTCGGAACATACACAAGAGCAATGCGTATATTAGAAGGGTGTTCCCGTTCGTTGTTTGATTTGAAATATGAACGCTCGACCGCCAGAAAAGTCGTTCATTTCAGAAATATTGCAAACGTAAACGTGAAGTTCGATTTGGAAAAATCCCTGATTTCCGTACAAACGTGAAGTTCGATCGATCGACGTACTATACATAGTTTTGCGAAGAGGTCTGGGCACGAGAAACAGAACCCAAGTCAAGATTAGGAAAAGATCAGGAAGCTATAATCATTGACATTATTTAGAACAAATTGAGGAAAGTATATATGTCCTAATAATTGTAATTGAAATTTAATAAATTACTTTAATAGGATACTCCCTCCACTATTACGAAAACGTTACATCACAGGCGGCGAGCTGGAGGGTGAACACGTCATTTAACCCGGTCAGCGGCAAGCAATCGTCTTCTGGACGATCCTTTTATAGTATTCAGGTTAGTAATAGGATTTTTTGAATTTCTTCTCATCACCTCAGGCGGCAGGCGAAACTCGAAGTATATTATACGTTCTACCTATAAAATCTTACAACTTAGTTATAACAAGACGCCTGCTCAGGTGTTTACTCAGGCTACTGATTTCTGTAATTAGCGCTTCGCACATCTAGAAAACCTGCGGAACAGTGATTTGTTAGAAAGTAGAAAACTCTCAGAAAGTAATCATTAAAGGGCCCATGACCCCAAATACGATATTAGTAATATAGATTCTACACGAATAAATAGTTGCGTTTTTTTAGAAAGGTTTTTTAGAAAGGTTTATTTATCCGAAATGCTAATGAGTGTGACGTCATTTACGGTATCATTTCGGATATAATATTCTACTGTTAAAGCAAATTAATCTAACTCAAACGTTGATGATGTACTTTACCGCTATAGTAAAGATTTTATCAACAGCTTTTTCACTCAAATCCTCGAACAGTCTATCACACGGAAAGCAGAAAAGAAAGCCAAATGCCGTAAATGACGTCACATCATTAGAATTTCAGTTGAAACAAACCTTAGTTTCTAGAACAACAAGGTAAAGCTCAAATCGTAAAATATTTTGTCATTCAACTTTTCACAATCAGTATTATCGCATTTTGAGTCATGGGCACTTTAAGAAATCCGCTTTGAAACTGTGTAATTGTACAGTTCGACGGAATCGAGGCATGTTGTAAACAAGACCGTTTAGCCGAATAATTAAATGATTTTCATACTTAATATCAGCGGATCAAACAAACCATGTTGTTCTGAATTCGGCAGACCGACATAGAATTCATCATAAATCGTACCAACAGAAAATAATATAAAGGCGGTATCCAGTGGGTTCTAATATTTAAAAGCGGTGTCCGTTGCATTGTGTGTGTGTCGACAATACACTCGTATACGTCAATGTATATCACGCCTCATGTGAATTTCGTTTCAACTGCGGCTTTGGTAACAGGCTAGCCAAACTTTTTTCGTAGGCGTACAAACAGGGGGGGGGGCATATTTGGGAAACAGCGATCCCAGAATAACTTGAGAACCTTTTGAGAAAACTGTAGCTCCGCTTGAAAGCACAGATTAGGCCGTATGCTGTGACCTGAAAATGTGCCTAGAAAACGATTCGTAGAACTGAAATAATTTTACATAACTTTCCTTTTTAAAACACCCTGAGTCCGAATCCAAAAAGTTCCCGCTCCCTAGACCCGCAGTATTTTCGCAAAATCCATATTTATTTTCACTCCTGACGAACTTTAAACAAACAAGCGCCATTTTGAAATTAAATAACATCAGCCTCAGTAATCCTCTTTATCCCGTTATTGCTCCCCAGTCTCTGAAATTCATGACCGAGTTATAATTTAGAGCAATGTTATTTAATCTGCTTCAAATAAACACAACTGACATGGTTTTCAAAATGGACAAAGGCAGTGATTTCCAGTTTACTTACCAGTAAAAACGGTGAAAATGAGAAATAAAAGTTCTAGTTGATGATGCAACAGAGAATATTGTTAAAGGAAGGGACGAGGTAAATGTTCGCCGTATAAATGTCTTGAATTGATGGCTAATGACCATTGAAATATATATGAACAGATGAACTACAAGTAAATTTATTCCAAAACGGCAAAAGGGAGTGATAGACAGCTCTGTCAGATATATATAACAGTTTTGAGTAACGAACCTTCGACGACCAAAGAACAAATATAAGTAGCGTGTACTTGATCAGTTAAAATTAAGTAGTTAAAGTAGGTATTCCATGTAGTTTGCCTTGTATTTTATATCAATCTGTTTACATCCAATCAAGGTTATGTACATAATATAAAGTTGTGCTCCTTTCATGGTGGTTAATATTCAGTTGAACATATTTTGAACTCATTGCTCTACTTCCTCCTAGCTAGGGATTTAATGGCTTAGAGTTATGAAAGCAACACCCTATAATAAAATTCATTTATACTATGGAACGTTCATGGTTTTGATGGCCTTCAGGACCTTTCACAGAGATCAGTGAGGGTGATAAATGAATGTGCTAAAATATTATCCGTTTGCATAAGAATCTCTGAAATAGGAATTTTGACAATAAACTTTACCAGATGTCAAAATTTGCTATTAATCCTTTCCCTATATTAGCTTAAAAGTTTTAAACACATATTCAATGAGCTAACTTGCTGAAAAATTTAGGCCATGTTACAAGTATTAAGAATCGAAATAAGTTTACTTCATACACATACACTGATCAATGTTTTACTGTCATTCGTAGTAAGGTTGCTATATATTTTCAGATTTTCTATGCATAAAAATTACGACAGACAACAACAAAATATCAGGATATAACAATACAACAAATAACCTTTTTAATCACATTGCAACGAAAAAAATTCACATTATAAGCATTATACAGAATACACATATTTACTGATACATTGTTTATAGTACGATGCTGCAGTCCGTATTGACAATATAAAAGTCAAATGTGTTAAACAGTTGAGGACGGGTAGGAGAACAGGGCAAAATTACAAATCAAGCAAACCTCAGAAGATGATACATATACTTCATATGACAACAACATTATGCCAAAACAATATATCTGTAAGTCAAATGCTGAAACGATGAAAATTTCGCTTCGACTCTTCTCCAACTCGTTTACATAGTTGCATATAATGTGCAGACAACCACAGTTCCCTTCCTATCTCTGTGGCATCATTAATAGAACTTTTATTTCTCATTCTTCACCGTTTTTACTTGCAAGTAAACTAAAAATCACTGGCTTCGTCCATTTTGAAAACCATGTGAATTGTGTTTATTTTGAAGCAGATTAAATAACATTGCTCTAAATTATAACTCGGTCATGAATTTCAGAGAGTGGGAGCAATAACGGGATAAAGAGGATTACTGAGGCTGATGTTATTTAATTTCAAAATGGCGCGTGTTTGTTGAGTGAAAATAAATATGGATTTTGCGAAAATACTGCGGGTCTAGGGAGCGGGAACTTTTTGGATTCGGACTCAGGGTGTTTTAAAAGGGAAGAAAAAAGGGAAGTTATGTTTAATTATTTCAGTTCTACGACATGCTTAATGAAAGTGAACAATATCGGGCCACGACAAACGGCCTAGATGTGTCGCATGTGTTTTATATGGTGCATCTGAATTCTGATAGATGAACGCGCCTGTCATATATTGTATTTATAATATTATGCCATATTGACTTTTGTACAACTAATGTTATACAAACTTGTGCAACGCTGATTATAGATCGGTGCGACTGACGAGAAAACAAAAAACGCGACGAGAACGCAAAAAACTGAATGTAATTTAATAAAGGTTCAGAATTTTCTTTTCAAGCAATCCGATAGAATTCCCGATACTTATTAATTGTACCAGTTTTATCAACTTATACTTTTGCTTCGACTTCTCTTCGGCCGCGACCATGGCTGCGACTTCGGCTGCGACTACGACTGCGACTTCTCCGATATCTTCCTCGCCCTTGTCCTTTATTCTTACCCCAGTATCCGTTCCAATAGTATGGCCGGCGGTAAACTGGATGGACATGATAATCACTTTATGTTGAACTAACGATAGAAAAGGACATACATTAGCAATCGAAGATCGCCTCAGATGCTTTGAAGTTGTTGTAAGTTGTTGAAATTTCAAAACCATAACTTCTAACTTAGTGGTCAAATACAGTAGGTCATCAGTTTGAAATTCGGTGAAGTCGATCACGATTATGCTAAAAATCACAGTCACAAAAATCCGTTTAGAGTGCTCATCAACTCTTCATAGTTTTCGTTCACTGAATAGAGTCAGACGACGGAGAAACAGCCAATAAGTTCTTTTTTCAGTTTTTAATTTCGTCGATTTTTTTCCAAACATACCATATAGCGCTATTTTGAATTCCCCCGATAAAGTTTTGCAAATGGTCTGGTAACTAACATTACGAGACGGAACTTGAGGGACGGAAGTCTCTCATCATTGTTATTTGCGTGTATTCCGATCTGTTGTATAGTTATCATCAAGCGAGAAACACTCGTCCCAGGCCTCATTCGGTTTTTTCGTGTCTGGATTTGTTCCTGCAACTACCAATGCTTAAAGAGAGATATTTCGGAAACGAATGGACCAGATCCAAAACTGTAGAATAATTTATCAGCTGTTTTTGCGTC
>JAYKKM010000435.1:685000-732500 GCA_035772405.1 Chrysogorgia sp. JL179-B06 | reverse complement strand
GACAGTCCAATCTGTCACTTAATAATCTGGCCGAGAGTGGTACAGGACTGAATGATAAATGACTCAAACTGATTTGGCAGATCATGGATAATAAATCCTACTGCTATTTTTGACACAGTATATACAAGAAGTTATAGATTAGAGAAATAGCTTCTTAATTATATTAAAATCAGTGATATAGATGAAGCGCGATATATAGGTACCGGTGAAACATCTGTTAATTGGAATAAATATGAAAGCTGCTAAGTTCGATAGAACTGGACAGTAATATGAAAAGGAGAAATAAGAGAACACCATGTGTTGAAACATACTTTAGTAAGAGTACTTGCGTATATTCATGAACGACGTTTCCGGAAGGAATCGTATGAAACGTCGTCCATAAATATACCTATTAAGTACTCCTACTTCAGTATTTTTCGACACATTGAAGTTCTCTTATTTCTCCTTTTCATATTATATCCAGACAACTGTTAATTTCCACACCTTTGGCATTTGCATTCTTTAAAATATGTATTTAAATGTATGTGATACTAGCTAGGTGCGATGGCAAGTTCTTGATCACTACAGCTTGTATGCAAATTTAACATATAGATCTAATGTCAGGGCGAGAAATCTTGAATATTGGGCCACTCAACTGTTTTACATCGCGTTTAGTGAACATTTCCACACCGTATACATTCCCTCTATGTTTCGAAGGAAGTTTCCCCCATATTAGTTAAGAGTTTTAAAGGGTAGGACATGTCTCATACATACCGTATTACCCTTCGTATCGGATTAATATCCCTATTTTATATATGAAAACCATGGAGCGTTGGAAATACAGTATATCACACCGTATAGAATTATATGTGATCATATAATAATAATAATAATTGACGTTTTAGGAGCATTATAAATAACAATAGTCTCAATTCTCCCACAACAATAATTCAGTAAAGTTAGTTAACTAGAAATACGAATCCGCAATAATCCCCTCGGTCGCCTTTTCTACCACTACCCTCCTCCACCCGATCCCTATAGTTTCTTTTCCCCAACCATAGTCCGGCCCAGTGCCCAAACCGTGTATTTGTATTTGTTGTCTCTTTCGATAGGATTTTGAACGTTATCTCGGCCAATGTTTACTGGATTTCAATTCTGAAAACAGATTTGGAATTATCGTGTCTAAGTACATAACACACGTACCTCTTATATTACGGGATAATCATTTAGCAACTAATGTTGAAAATCAATGTTGTCTAAGCGAGAAAATCAAAGATAAAGTTAAACGACACGGTACTGATTTGCTTTGTCTTTTCCTCATGAATTATTAAATGTATACATGTGTATACATGTGTACATATATATACATATATATACATATATATACATATATATACATATATATACATATATATATATATATACATATATATACATATATATACATATATATACATATATATATACATATATATATACATATATATATATATATATATATATATATATATATATATATATATATATATATATATATATATATATATATATTTTTTTTTTTTCGCTTACCTCAAAACTGGTCTGCTACAACTTGTTTCATCTGTAAAAATAATCTTCAGGCAGAATCTTCTGCCTGAAGATTCTTTTTACAGATGAAACAAGTTGTAGCAGACCAGTTTTGAGGTAAGCGAAAATCTATTTGCTCTAACTATATGTTGTTGAGCACTCTTTGCATTTCGTAGACCAAAACCTACACGTATATATATACATATATATATATATATATATATATATATATATATATATATATATATTATATATACACACATATATATATATATATATATATATATATATATATATATATATATATATATATATATATATATATATATATATATATATATATATATATATATATATATATATATATATACATATATATATATATATATATATATATATATATATATATATATATATATATATATATATATATATATATATATATATATATATATATATATATATACTGTATCAACGTTTCGGCGCTCTGACCTTTGAGCTAATGAGACACGGTCAGAACAGTCAGTGATTTTTCCATATACATATTAAATTCGCCGCTTTCACTTAACACCAACAGGCAGACATCGCATCTAACCATAATGTGGAGAAAGGCCTCTCGAGCGCACTTCCCAAAGTAGCGAAGAAGTTGTGTATCGCTTCGCTGCTTTGGGAAGTGCGCTTGAGAGGCCTTTCTCCACATTATGGTTAGATGCGATGTCTGCCTGTTGGTGTTAAGTGAAAGCGGCGAATTTAATATGTATATGAAAAAATCGCTGACTGTTCTGACCGTGTCTCATTAGCTCATAGGTCAGAATTCGGGGACCAGGGTTCGATTCCCGGTTGGGGCAGTCACTTTTTCCATATATGTATTTGACAATATTAAATCGTCTCATATATCAATTAAATATATATATATATATATATATAATTATAATTTAGGTCAAATGCTGTTGCTACTCTAAGATCGCATTATAGCGTGAAACTCAGAGTAGCAACAGCATTCGACCTAAATTATATTATTCCGCTCTACCTACAATGGTATTGAGCGCTCTTAAACCCTACGCCGACTTTGTGATTTTACTGTCACATACTATTTTTGGTATATATATATATATATATATATATATATATATATATATATATATATATATATATATATATATATATATATATATACGCATCCGAAATAACCCCTCACCAGCATTTTCTATCCGGGAGAGTTCATTCGTAAACCTATCCCGCAGAGTTCATTCGTAAACGTCATCACCGTTCGTAAAAACGGTTTAATCTACTTAGAAATTTGTCGGAAATCAGCCAGCCGGCCCGGCCGCTTCGTCGTATACTTAGCTTTGAACATTATCTCCAACAATATTTAACCGTTTTCAATTCTAAAAACAGATTTTGAATACACAACACGCGTATACCTATTATATCACGAAAAGGTGTATACCCTTCGTAAAAATCTCTTTATATAGTTCGTCAGAACACCATTCGCCAAATGGCCGCACTTCGCGTTGCAAAAATATTGTCCGATTCAAACGGATCACCCTAAACGACTTTTTAGAAACGGTCTTTTGCAATTCTTAACTACAAATACACGGCGTGCGAGGTCTGGGGACCAGTGCCGGGGGAAATCTCGCACGGGGTTAGGATGAACTCTGCTAGATAGAAAATGCTGGTGAGGGGTTATTTCGGATGCGTATATATATATATATATATATATATATATATATATATATATATATATATATATATATATATATATATATATATATATATATATATATATATATATATATATATATATATATATATATATATATATATATATATATATATATACATTTAATAATTCATGAGGAAAAGACAAAGGAAATCAGTACCGTGTCGTTTAACTTTATCTTTGATTTTCTCGCTTAGACAACATTGATTTTCAACATTAGTTGCTAAATGAACTTATATATGTATTAAATTGTTTGCTACTCAAGCTTTTAACGTAAATTTAGATATATGTTTGTGAGCCCCAGACGGCAATCGATCCCGCAACCTTTATGATCTTCGGTTATATGCTCTAACCATTCAGCTAACCAAGACGAAGGCTACGTTGTGTACTCGTTCATACGTGCGAGATACGTACTGCTAATTCAGCGACTTTTTCTGAGTTTGCGTTAAAAGCTAGACTTGCAAATAATTTATTATATTAAAATAACCATAGTCAATCGAGATATGGTCTAGATCGAAACTCAGCTAAAGTCTTTGTTCTATCTTTTTGTTCGTCTTTGTGCAATTTTGTGCACGGTCACTGAACCTACAGTGTATTGTATTTTAGTACTAGAAATACGTTATACGCAACACCCCTCGCCCGCTACTGTTTGAAACTTTTATAGCGTAGTTGCTAATTTACTACTGTAATACAGTACTGTAGTTATGCGCTTTGTCCTAGTGACATCATCAGCGTTCAATAATGTTTGTTTTGGACACCTCCGTTCAATAATTCACAGTATTCGACGGAATTGGGGAACAGTGTTGAGATGAACTGGTACTTTGTGTTAGGTATGCAAAATGGTTGCAACATTTCATTGGTCTGCAGATTATACCAGTCACAAGTGATTGATGTGGCGACGCGGCCGGGCCTCTTGCAAGGTCCCAGGCTATTTTGCCCCACCTTCTCACCGACCTTGTGATTCATGAAATAATCAACTATAAAAAGACACCAAAGACTGTTAAAGAATGAAGGAAGAAAGTGCATTCTCTTTATCATTCAAATGTCTAGGGGTGCATATAGTGCAAATGTATGGACATCAATTTGGTTTTAATACAGTATTAGGGATTCTATCCCGATTGTTGGTGAGGATAGATGGTCTTGAGGTCTCAATGCAGGGCAGAGAAACTGACCTTTCCTAAGTCTGGTCATGAAACTGATCGGTTAATAGAAACCCTAGGATTGGTACCATATGTTAGTTAAGAAATGTCTCGAAGCCATTTTACCACCATTTCTAAATAACTATTTTAATCTCAATGAATTTGTTCATTGCATACATGTAAGAGCATTATCTAATATCTATTGCCTTAATTGACAGTACTACATTTGTAGGATTTATACAACTTTCAAGTTATAATTAGTTTTTGTAACATATTGTACATACATATATATGAATACAGTATGTGTAATAAATTTATATTTGTAATAAATAATAATTGTAATTTGTTAGGAAACAGGACCCCGTCAATACCAGTGTTAGCATTGAACAGGCTATCCTGTATTTTTATTAGTATTATTAATAATGCCTAAACTTTTCCCAATCCCAGAATGTATATAGTACAACTCTCTCGGTTAAGTATTTCAAAATTTGTCTAAAGATTTCTGAACAATCACAATGCAGACTATACAAGTTACAACTAACAAACAATAACATGACATGGTTGTTTTATTGAAGATAAAATATTGTTCAACGTACTCTATACATTGTAGGCAGAAATACAGATCTTTTATAGGTTGGTGCACTGCCAAAATAGTGTGTAACAGGTCTTAGACATTCAACGTTTCGAGCGAAAGCCCTTCGTCACTCAAGTCAAGAGTCTTTTATAATTCAACGAAATGCTAATCCTAATATAACTACCTAACCAAATTACCAACCCTAACAAAAAAACTATGCTGAAAAGGCATATTAATGTATTAAAAATAATGTTTATCGAACTCGACCAGAAATCGCGGGTTGTCACTATATTATATCAGTAATGCTTGGATGTGTAAATATATATACACTGCTGTAGTGAATGCAAGCTACATAGGCAGTACTGTATACCTATATCAGCTTCACTCTCCATCTGAGTCTCGGTAGCTCAATGGTTAGAAGCAATCAAGTTACAGGTTCGATTCCTGTCCAGGACTCAGAATCATTTTATGAGGATAATGAGCTTGACAATCCATGTATCATCTTTCTACTCCAATCTCTCCCTTATTCACTATACAGCAGTCAGCAGTGTATATATTAACACTGACCAGTATACAGTAATGCTTGTTTATATACTATAAATTGTAGGCCAGGCCCAGGTCGTATAAACACTGAAACACAGCTGTAGTCTACTATATAGGCTCATTATCAAGCACAGAATAAACATACTGTATATTTCAAAATATGAACAAACACTTACTATCTTCGATTCGCTTTGACTTGTTTCTGTCGCAATCCTTCTTGCTGTGTTGGTTTTGTTACAGAATAAGTATTGAGGTTTTGTTTTTAATAACGACTGTCCCCACTCGTTCTCTTCTGCTCGTAAATTACTCATTTCACGTACATTTCACCGTTTTTCGACTAAAACAACACAAAATTATGTTCCCGCTCACGACCATAGATAAATATCCTTTTAGATCCATAAATATCCTTGTTTACCTACTTTCTTCCCCGTGATACGTCATCGTAACCAAGACAACCGATGTCCGGTTGATGGATACCGATATACGCGGCACAAACATAATCCAGAATTTGCATCAGACAAACGACCGGACATTGTACACGACCGGACATTGTACCACCCCGTCAAGATTATCACCCTCGCCCCAGCGCCTTCGGCGCTGGGACGGCGCTTCGCGCCGTCCGGGCGAGGGGATAATGAAGCAATCATCCTACTGTATATAATCGTTTAGATTTAATCGCTCAACCGTGTTGTCTAAATATTAAAGTGCCACTAAGACGAAAAAAATCGTCTGTCCAATTTTGATCTTAGTAAATTATAATAACAAAATGAAGAAGAAAGGCGTTATCGGTTCCTCAATATCTTATCCCGTTCTCGAGATATTTAGGTTTTGACATATGCAAATTAGATAGTGTATGACGTCATTTTCTCACATAGACTAAAATAAAATTCTCAAAATGAGGAATATCTCTGCTAATAATAGGTAGAAAGTTTTCAAACTTTACACATATGTGGTAAGGTGAAATGTGCACCGTACTGCACAAATTATATTGTTGCCACGAAGATCGTTTGGAAATAGGCACCTGTCGTTTATAAAACAAAAAGTGTTTATTTCTTCTTTATCAAACAACATTTATTGTAATGCATACACACGAATACTTGTAGACACGTAAATATTGTACTTCGGAGGTTTAAATCACCTTATTCTTTTTAAAAAGTGACAAAAATTAAGATTTAATTTTATTATGCGAAAGACGCTTATTTTCAAACGATCTCCATGGCAACTATATAATATGTACGGTAGAGTGTACATTCCACCTTACCATAAATGTCCAAAGTTTGAAAACTTTCTACCTATTACTTGCAGAGATTTGTGAGAAAATGACGTCATACACTGTCTAATTTGCATATGTCGAAAACCTAAATATCTGGAGAACGGGATAAGATATTGAGAAACCGAGAACGCCTTTCTTCCTCATTTCGTAATTATGATAAACTAAGATCAAAATTGGTAGACGATTTTTTCGTCTTAGTGACACTTTAATAAACCTAAAACAAAGGATGTGCACGGTGTAAGGTACGGTTCAACATCAAAACGTAGCTCATTATAGTCGCTTTGAAGTTTACCGAGTTTCCAGACCATATCTCGATTGACTGTGAAATAACCGAGCTGCAAGTCACATTTTATAATATATTTACATATATGGTCTAAAAATGTTTCCATAGTTTAGCGAATGATTTTCAAGTTGTTTTGAAGTCCTTTCTCTTTACAGGGGTCACCAAATATATTAAATACATCTGTTGTCCTTCCTGTTCTGATGAGGATGTGCTTGATCTTTGATAGAACTCGTTCATTATTAAATGCGACATTGAGAAAAGAGCGGAATTCAGAGTTTTTCTGTTGATTAAAGTTCAAAAACGTTGGATGATTGCATACTTTTTGTCTTTTGTCGTCAGTCATATCCGAGTCTCTAACGATGTCCATCGCTGCAGCTCATTAGTTTCGTGACAAGAGGAGATGTTCCTGCTCCTGTCTCCGTTCAAATATGTCAAGCGCGCCTTCCAGTGGGTTTTCTAGAGCTTATGACGTATAGATGTGGCTTGAGGTTAAATTGTCTGTCTTTCCATGAGAGTTGATGAATGTCGGAAAAATGAATCGACGAACAATTTAAGTAGACCTTTTACCGCAAACGGGACAGTCCTTTCGCTTTTGCGGAATGAAGTAAAACTGGTTGCACACTGTTATTGCATTTTAGGAATTTTTTTAATCCCTGATATCCCAAACGTTCCGTCTGACGTGTAATTTGAAAAGTCCTGAAACCACTGCACCATTTAGAAACCACCATTGAGAAACACAATCCAAAAACCCCACCCCATCGATATACTATTATGGGAAATAACACTTGTGGAATTTGCAGCACAGGTAAACGTTATAACAACGTATTAATTTATTTATCAGTGTAATCTATTTGCGCTTTCTTATATGGAATATACGTATAGTCCATGTGTATAGTTTGTGTATCTTAAAGGACATTGGCAACACAAATTTAGTTTGTCTAATATGAAATAACTCGTAAATTGATAGAGTAACACCTTTTACAACTTTTCCTCATCTTACTTCGTTTTTGAAAAATTTCAGTTTGTTTGATATATAAATGATAGTCTCTGACGTAATATGGAGCGTAGAAAATTTTCACTCATTAAAAAATGTCGTATATCTCAGTGATTGCTAAATTTACAACGTTCATTATCATGAGCAGCTATTATACGCACATTTTCAAGAAAATTTGTGGAACAAACTTGAAGATGGAACTAATATTTTAATGAGTAATAATTCTCTACCCTGCACCTGACGTCAGAGACCATCTCAATTACATATTAAAAATGAAATATTTCAAAAACGAAGTAAAATAGTTGTATCTATAAGTAAAATAATAAAATAGTAGCATAATAGAAGTAAAATAGTTGTTCTATCATTTTACGAGTTCTTTCTTATTAGACAAACTTAATTTTTGTTGCCAATGTCGTTAAACCACATTGCTCAATTGCTCTATGTAATAGATTCTGAATATATAATTTACATGATCATTAATTACATTGTAACCTGAGAGGATATCACATTTGTAAATTACCTATCTGTCGTTGAGAAAAGATAATATTATTTCCCGGCCCGTAACACGAATTCTAACAATTGGATATTGCAACACAGCCATATAGAATTCAATGTTAATTTAATCTTTATTAAAGCTGTTGGACAAGTTATAATCTATGACCTGTGTGCCTTCTTTTTTCTATGCAATTTTTGATGACGATCAATATATTTTGTAATCAACACGTACGAGATCTCAAAGATAATAATGGAAGATCGGACTAGTAGTTTTGGACATGATAAATTATTTCACTGGTTGTGTGTTGGAAAGAAAGACGACTTCGCTTAGTAACGTACGTTATGTTTTGGTTCCGTTCTTGGATGTCATGTGACTATGAATTTTGTGCTGAACTAGAAGTGATTTTGAAAATAGTCAAGGAAAGTCATCTACATATTCGTAGTGCTCGGTACGTATGTTGGTGCAGACTCAGTAAAGCCAAATGCATTGCTCTAAATATAATTGTTTATTTTTATGACAATTCGAACGAGAGCGGCACAGACGAGACTTCATGGGTACGAGGTTAAATTTTAAGATGGTTGCAAAGGAGGACGAAAAAAGAAACATTGGGAAAAGAAGTGAAGAAACAATAGCAACAAAAAAAAGGAGTTGAACATTTATTTAACATCAGTATTTCATAGAACATCAACTGAAAGCTCAAATTGTTTTACCCACCATCATAAAATGAAAAATGGTCTATGGTAGCCACAAAATAACTACATGTATTTTGAGATTAAATGGTATATTTTCGGCGTTCTAGGCTAACAAAAATATGTCTTTATTACCGATCCTTTCAGGATTATTATCTACAAAACGAGATACCACCAGCAAAGCCTACAACGGCTACAGTAACCACAGAAGCTGCACCGAAGATGGCAAATTTGATACCAATGATGTCATTATCGACTAAAATTTAAAAAATAGATTACTATTATTATAATATAGATTAAATTACTATCAAATATCAACTTCGTACCCAGGGAATTTTGCTTCCACGGTGGAAAGTCGGCAAAAATCTCCCTGGGATCGGCTGGTCCATTCTATAATGCGATTGGCTTGTCATAAAACTCAATTAATTCAGCCGAGTATAATTTATTCACCTAAATCTGAATGCTGTCTTCAAATTTTACAGCAAATTAGAAGTGATAGCTTTCGCTAAATTGGATATATACTTGAAACTTCTTCATACCTTTTTTAAGAGATAACCATGGATGTATGGTGGATTATTAAGCTTGTTAGCTGCTTTTATATCGACGAATGCTGACATGAACAACTCTGAAGAGCATTGAATATTTCTCAATTATTCAGGTCAACAAGTAGACAAAGGCAGTAGAACAAATGCCACAACAATTATCATATCTAAACACCCAGAAATTATTAGTGTCATGTGACCAGCCGGTGCAAGGCCATTTTCGTCGACCTACCACCGTTGAGGAAAAATGCCCTGGGAACGAGGTTGTATCAAATATATAAGATTTCATATTCTGATTTTAACAAAGTGATAATAGACGTGTTCATTATGTTTAAAAAATGAAAGTTCGATAACGTTAGGCTAATTTCGTTCATACCAAACTCGTACCTAGGCCATTTTGCCTCCTCATTGGAAGTTTGGTGAACATTGTCATGGGATCAGCCGATGATTTCTATAGTCTTATTGGCCAGCTTTATTTTCAATTAACTAACTGATAGTGTATAATTTATTCATTTACGCCGAGCAGAATTTCGCAGATGAATAGAAGTAAACATATTTATTCTAGATTATAACTTACCTTGGTTTTTAGTTGTGCTAATCCCTGTTTTTGGCCATACTGTTGAAACTGTGATGAAAAAGTGAAATTTTCATAAACAAAAAAGTAATAATTATTAAAAGTACTACCAAAATGAACGAATAAGACACTGCAGACACTTCGAGCTAGAGCTTTTATCCGGAAGGCATAATTAATATTACAAACATAGGGTGAGGTAAACTTTACTGAATTTAAAGTACTTATTTTATTAGATCAGAAATTACAGTATAGATTATGATCTACGTAAACCATTGAAGAAGCCCAACCGACAAATCCTAATCTTATCCCTAAACTCTAAACCTTTTTTTTTAATTCGGTAATGGCAGCCTCACTGTATGTTAATAAAGTGTCTATGAGACGAAAAATTCAACACTTTTGTGCTATCCGCTTCTCAATCACGGTACGGGAAAGTGCAATTTATCGACGTTCAAACATCGTGACTGATGTCTGGAACTGAAGCCTAGTGACGCGAACACGTTAGAGTCGTCGATAATATCGAAATATTTCTTGTGGTGCTTCAATGCTTAGCTGTAGAAATATTACTCATGTTTGAGTTAGAGTCAACTTCTTCCTCTGAAAGCGAGATCAGTAATGATTTTGCCATTTCTAGAATATATACCGACTCTAACGTGTGACGTCAAAGAGGTAATTAGACTGCACGATGAGGTGGGACAAAATTGATGTAATTTTTCCACCTTTACGTAAAAAATAAATCACTTTCCTTTGTAATGATTGAAAAACAGATACCTCCATAAGATTTAGCACATCAAGAAGTACAACAATGGGTCCTAAAAACAAAGTAGAATTTTTCGTTTCATAGGCACTTTAAGTGCCGACCCCACAGAAGGTTAGAAAAGTGTGTGATTCGTTCATTGACAATTAATTCCATATATAATATGTGAAAGTATTTCTGTTTTGTTTTGTATATAGAGGATGTAATTTTGTTGGTTCGTTTCGGAGATATTTCACTATAATCTTCAGACATTGTCAAAAAGAGCTATTTTGAATTTCCTGCGAGAACTTTCACAAATTGCAAAGGGTCTGCTAACTAGCTTACGCGTGACGTAATTTATGGGACGCAAATCGCTCGTAAGAGTTTTTTCTCGTTTATTCTGTTGTGTTGTTGTCGTCGAAGCGACAAACATGCCTGATAGATTTTTTGTATTTAGTTTGCTTCACCTGCATGGCTGGCTACTGAAACTGATCTGCGCGAGGTGAACGAATATAACTTCACTTAATCCTAGTTCTACATTCTAGCTTCAGAAGAACGGTTAAGAACTTCTCCTCTTTAAACAGAAATAATGCTCATTTAAAAGATGCATTGAGCTAAAAAATAACATTTTAAAAATGTGTGTTTTGATTTGGAAAAAGGAAATTTATCCGTAATTTTTTTATTGAAACGAAATGTAGCTAAAACGTTTTTAAATGTTTTTCATGTATTTCTTGTCGCACAATTGCTTTTACTCGCACAATACAGTCGCATTTTCACGGCGGAGAGGGATCTTTGCGTAAGTAAGGAGAATTTACATTTTCATGATTTTAATAAATGACGGCTTTCACCAATTTTCAAAATGTAATTTAATTAAGTAAATACAAAACATTTTTCCGCGTTCCCACACAGCAAATAAAACACTCATGAAAGTTTGAGAGAATTCGAATTACCGCAATATATTCTCCTGCAAACTTCCACTCGTATTTCTATAACTGAAGAATGGAGACAAAGAAAATGTTTTACTTCTTAAATGTGATATGGCAGTATATTTTCTTACCAACGTTCCTATCTGTAATATCCAATTCAAGATGCTTAAAACGGCATTCACCTCCGGAATTGCTTGCCGAACAATAAACTCTTCTTGGAATTGTCTTGTTAACGTTCCGAATAACATGAACGCATTTTAGGGCTGGATTTCCTCTGCACGACTTCACCAGGTTGTCCCCAACGAAGATGCGAATAACAATTGCAGGGAGTGGCCTAATGTTCGTGTTTCCAGGATTTAATAGTCGCGGTTTATTTGCATAGCATATTATGGCAACGCGTGTTCCCGCTGGAATTTTTGTAGATGGTAAAACTGTTATATTAAGGTCAGGATGAGGTTCTCCTATGATCAAAAGATAGTATAAATGTTTGATTGACGTATTCAATACATATCTTTAATATGAACTCATTTATCTCTGTTTTTATATAGCAAAGATAACGTTATTTTCGAAAGTACTATACGCCAATATATAGAGGATATTACATGACCGTGCGAAGATACGAATTATATTTTCAATTTTTCGAGTGTTGTCAATATCTCTCACGAGTGAGCGAAGCGAACGAGTGAGAGATATTGACAACACGAGAAAATATAATTCGTATCTTCAAGCGGTCATGTAATGTTCTGTTTATTATATTGATATCGATTAATGAACGAAACCACACGTAAAACAGACCAACGTTTTAACAAATTTTAATTCGCAAGCAAACTCAAGAAAGGCATATTACAGTGTAAGCATAAAACTATAAAAACATCACAAGAAAAATATCAAGGTACATATCTAATTCAGAATAAAAACAGTTCCAACACAACTGATATGTCTATGAAAGCGATTCCTGATTGCTGTCACTTTCAATAGTAAGTCGTCTGTACTTTCGTTTGGAACCACCGTCTGGACTTTGCATTGTGTTTTTCGTACAGTAGTTGTCAAGTTGATGTTGAAGACTCCACCAGTTATATGGTTTCCTTGAAACATCGCTTGTAATTTGTTCTCGTTAAAAGAGTTTAGGTCAACAGAAGACGTGGATGTACTGGACGCCGATTGGGAATGAACGGGAGCAGGCAATGTTGTTGTTTTTGTTGTTGTGCTAATGTCGGCGCCGCAATTTTCCGTTTCGTAAACGGTCGTTGCCACCAGTTACGGTCGATGCCACCATTTCACTGGCGTTAACGCGTCACACCACGCGTTTGGAAATTTCACTCAACGCTACGCGCAACGACGAATATACGGAAACCTATCGCTTTAGATCGGAATAGCTTTAAGCATACATTCTTGTTGTTTGTGGCATTTAAATATATTTCTGATTCTCGATCGTGTGTTGAATTCATACGTCTTCGATCTCCCGGTAATATAAATCGTGCGAAAATATTTATAACATGAGTTCAACTGTTCAAGACATAATCCATTCTTTATACAATCGATAGGTTTCCGAGTTTTAATTTTCCGTGTATTAACCGCCATTGTTGGCGTATGAAAATCAGTGATGAAAATGCGGTTTGCGTGGCGTGAAATTTTCATACGCGTATGCTATCATTTCGTGTTTCTGGAGGACAGGATGTGACGCGTAACGCCAGTGAAATGGTGGCATCGACCGTAACTGGTGGCAACGACCGTTTACGAAACGGAAAATTGCGTCGGCGCCGGTGCTCGTCGACGTAGAAGACGAAAGAATATGTGAAATGTTTTCCATTTGTTTCTCACGAAGGGAGCTGTAATTGTTAATCGATTGTAAGTTTTTGTGTCCCGTTATTTGAATAATCTCGTTAGGTGGAACGCTACTATCCTGCAGCTTTTGAACTAAGGTTTTTCTTCCACTGTGGTTTGTTTTGGTGGGAATGCCGGCAGCCTGTGTCATTTTCTTCATGATACTGTTTAACATGTTTATTCCCATAGGCTGAGCTTTATACCAATTTGCTTCCTTATCCTTCGGTATACCAGCTGTTTTGTAGTAATTTACAGACAGGTAGAAGGGAGCATCTGCTTCTAACATTGTTGGCGGCCGTTTTTCCTTGTAAACCTTGTAAACATGCACCGGGTCACGTTCAGGATATGTTGTAGTTTTATTGGCATACATTCGCGGTTTAACCGATCGTTGGTTGCGTGCATGGGTCTTCCCTGTTCTAGTCTTTGTCTGTCGTTCAAAATATTCCAGGTATTCTTTTCCATCGAAGGTAGTTTTCAAACAATATCGCCCCAACGAAGCTGTTTTTGTTCTTTGCATCCTCGCAGCCCAAAGTGAATCATATTGTTCAGCCATACTGTGTTCTGCAGAGACTGTGCTGAACTTATTCCCAGGATTTCTTTCTCAAATAAAATGTCGACTTCCTCATCAGTAAGAGCGGATGTTGCGTTTGGTTTGTTTCCATGACCGTGTCGTTTGAGTTACTTTTGTTTCGCTTTAAGAGCATCTCTGGTTCTTTTAAATTCGACGTCTTTGAAAATGGATTTGCCGTAAAAGACTTTACTCAAATGGCGTTCAACGCTTGAAAGTATTGCACGAAGCGATGAAAGCTCATACTCTTTTCCCAACTTGGTTCTAGCTGCTACGACAAATTTACTCAGGTAACTATTTAAATCCTTAGGAGGTACATGTATCTTCTCTAATATATGTCTCTCGCTTCGTTGTGCTCTCTCTCCAGAAATGTCTTTACAATGTTTATGTCGTACAATGTCTTTTTCTTTGTGTTTTCGTTCTATTCTTCATTAATTAATTTGTCTACATCACTTTCAGTAACTGAAAGAAATCTAATTTGAGCTTTTCGTGCGTTGAAATCGTTTTCAAGGTCTGTTATTTCCCCTGCAAAAACACCTTCGGAAGCCATTGTAGACTTGTAGTTGAAAGACAAGAAAAGAAAGCCATTTCAATTCTGTCGTTTAGGCTTCACGGCGGCAAAATGCAAACATCTCATTGGTTGATTTGGCGTTGACGCCATCGATATATTCACATGTGAACCCATACAAGGCAAACCCATACAAGTCCTACAACCTACAAGTACCTAGGATTGGAGATCGATGCTACCCTTAATTTAAATTCCAATTTTGAGAAGAGTTACAAAAGAACTTCAGGACGATTACGTTTGCTGTCTAGACTTAGATACTGTCTGGATTTAAACTGCTCAAGAATTATATACAATGCTATAATTTTGCCTGTTTTAACGTATTGTGGGATTTTAAGTTTGAAATTAACATCTACCCAATTAGAGAAACTATGTTCTCTCTATGCTCGTACCCAAAAGTTGATTTTGGGAGATCGAACCAACGATGAGGTACCTGTTATATCCCCTGTTATTGCTAACAGGGGATATAAGTCATCTATAGTAAGTAAAATTCTAAACGATGATATATGCGATGCATTTAAGGGATATTTCCTTATTCAAGATCATAGTAGAAATACTAGAAACTACAAGAATGATGTCGTTCTACCATCCTTCAAGACTGAATATGCTCGGAGAGGGTTCTTTTATATGGGAGCCAAGATATATTTAACGAGTTACCCTTGAATATAAGAAAGCTATGCTATGATAAATATTTTAAGAAGCAGCTCAAACAATTTTATGGATGACACTATTGACTATTGATTTTTTATTTATTTTAGAGTTTAATCTATATATTGAATATAATTTATATATTCTATTTATAGTATTAATTTGTATTTTATTTATTCATACAGGACAAACATTGATAACAGCAATTTGTAATTGTTGAAGTTTTTATCCTGTTTTTAAATATTCGTAATAAATAAATGAATAAATAAATAAGTATGACTCATTTGTCATGATTACTTTATTTGTGGTTTATAATTCTGAAAGAAAGCACTCAATAACCTCAACATTTAAGTGAAAATTGTCGCTGTACATCAATTTTAAGACGCCGAACTCTAAAATGGCGGAGTCCAGAAGAAGAAAATAATGAAAACATTACCAAAAAAATTAACATTTCTAAATATTATAGTTGCAAATTACTTTAAAATAATTGATTTTTGGACTACAGTTACTCTTAAAAATCGGATCATGATCTCGCCATTCTAAAATTAGGTGGGTGGATGGGTGGGTGGGGCTATAAGGAAGTGAAAATCACTAAGATCAGGCAACCTCGTTCCCAGGTCATTTGGTCTCCACGGTGGAAGGTCGGCAAAAATGATAAGGGTATCTAGTACGTATTCCTTATAAGGAAGCGCAAATAGAAGGCATTGACGAGCAAATGGAGTGAATTAACGAGCAAATAGCTGACACGTTCAACCCTCGCACCAGCCTCCTTGTTAATTTAATTGTAACCGACCCCAAAACAACAAAGGTCCTAACCCTTTGGCAAACGTTTTCTTGAGAAATAAACCACCCCCAAAGCTATAGAATATATCAAAGGAAAGTTAAACGATCTATTTACAACATACGTACAGCTTTATCCCGGTAGCTAACTTAGTTCTCTTTAAAAGCGCGGATAATCGAACATGCCCAAAATATAATTTTCCTAATTCGGATACCATCTTGTAAACAAAAACACGGCTGTCTTCGAGGAACGTTTTCTTGAGAAATAATCAACTCCAAAAGGTACAATATATATCAGAACAAAGATAAATTATCTGTTTACAATATGCGTACAGGTTATCCTGCTAGCGAACGGAGTAGTTTTCTTAAAAAGAGCGGATAATCGAACATATCGTAACGTGTTAATAATCCCACATCCAGGGGGTTGGTACGAGTGCCATGTATTTGTTAGTAATTTAATGCCTTGTATTTGTTCGTTAATGCCTTCTATTTGCTCGTCGGTCACTTCCTTATATGGAATACGTACTAGAAGTACATATGGCAAGAATGGCCCTGGGAGACACCCAGAATTTCTGGGTGTTTAGATATGATAATTTTTGTGGTCTTCGTTCCATTGCCTTTGTCTACTTTGTTGACCTGAATAATTGAGAATATTCAAATGCTCTTCAGAGTTGTTCATGTCAGCATTCGCCGGCACAAAAGCAGCTAACAAGCTTAATAATCCACCATACATCCATGGTAATCTCTTACTAAAGGTATGAAGAAGCATATATCCAATTTAGCGAAAGCTATCACTTCTAATTTGCTGTAAAATTTGAAGACAGCATTCAGATTTAGATGAATAAATTATATTTGGCTGAAATAATCGAGTTTTATGACAAGCCAATCGCATTATAGAATGGCCCAGCCGATCCCAGGGCCATTTTCGCCGACCTTCCGCCGTGAGGCAAAATGCCCTGGGTACGAGGTTGTAAGATCAGGGTTAGTATTGAACTCTAGGCGGGGTAGATTAGAACATACATGTAACAAGTGGGTGAACAGTAAGTCTCTACTTGAAGGCGAGATCTTTCTATATCCGGAATCTTGTAAATTGTAGTGAAACTATGAATCTACGATGAACACTTTGTTTGGGAGTTTTGAAAAGTAAAAAGTTTTTTGACTTAGTACAACCTCATATCGAGTGTTTGAGAGTTAATGAAACCGCCAGAACTGCATGATATGTATAAATGTATACAACTATACCAGTGGATAAACATATGAAACATGCAGAAAATGTTTTATCAATCAATTCTGTATCATATATAGAGACACGGACTATACTTTGATTTATTTTGACTTTACCTCATGAATTATTGAGTTTGTAAGTAAAAGATAAATAATTATCTTATATACAAACGCAGGCCAAATTAAGGCGGTCGTCTGTGTATTATGCTGATAAAGCGGATCGCCCAGATAGGAATAATTTTTATTTATGAAACAAAAGCATCTATAGTTATATACATATCACCGGCAGCCCGATCAGATGGGTTTGACACCCGACTGAATATTTGTCTGTTTATATTGTTTCACTACAGACGATGTATAAAACGACAATAACAATGCAAAAGGATATATATACTAGCTTGCTCCACAGTATGGTTAGATGCGATGTCTGCCTGTTGGTGGCGAGTGAAAGCGACAAATTTAATATATATATGTTGAAATTACTCTAGCTGTTCTGATCGTGTCTCAATAGCTCAAAGGTTACAGCGCCGAAACGTTGATTCGGAGACCTTGTTTCTATTCCCGGTTGGGGAAGTCACTTTTTCTATATACGTATTTGACTATATTAAATCCTCTCTGATATTAATTAATATACCAAAGAGTAAAATTATTAGGAAGCATAGTCAAAACTGCCATACATATCTTCTTACCTATCATTGGTTCTCCTTCAGCGCAGGCCTGCAACGTAACCATTATTTTACAAACCAGTAAGATAAAGACAGTGGTTTGATAAAAATAACCCTTCATTGTTATATTAAAGACGTATACCTATTAAACACAAGAACAGTAAGTTACATAATATTGCCATAGTGAAACATTTGTCTATTTTAAATTATGATAGTATAACATTTCAATAACAAAGAATATTCCGTAACGTACACAACGTCAACGTTATAGTGCGTGTCTCATATTTGAGCTTTTTATATTACTCTTATAATCTTTTGTACATTTTTATAGAAATTCTTAAAAAGTGCAAACCGTAATGCATATATAAATCGGCCATTTTTCGAAGCACGCGGGAATCCATTAGTAAACTCATCCGAATAATAATTATTAATTTTGTTATTTCATCGAAAGCATGGACGATAATATCATATCGAAACATAAACACAACAAACGGCCGTTGACACTCACTCATTAATATTATCGTTAGCTAAACATGAGTTTCATCTTCATATCTTTCCCCATGCTAAAGTTCGTTAATTATGCACAAGAAGTATCGTCAATCAAGAAAATGCAAAACAATAGCACAATGATTCAACAGTGAAATACGAAGATAAATTGTGATTTCCTTTAAACAGGTCTGTTTAAAGCGTACATACAGCGGTTGAATATTCAAGTGTCACTGAGATGACGCCGGTTCGTTTTAGTGTGGTAACAGCTAATTGAAATAACACTTTAGCTGATGATAATATTAAGCAATTTGTATCAAAATGTGTAAAAGTTGATAAATATATAAATAGCCTAAACATAAGATAGGCACTTTAATTAGGAGAACGATTGACAACAAATAGATATTTCGTTAAACTAGTAGATTTGAGTAATCGTGTCGACATTTTTATGCTAACGTTAAATATGCTTCCCTTCCGATCCTCTATTCTACCGGAAGATTAAATCATTATGTTTTAATATAATATATTTAATTATGAACGACAATTAGTAGAAACATTCTGTATATTATCACTGCATGCTTAATTATTTATTAAGTAAGCTAACTTTTACAATTAGCACTATCTCGAATCGCTATAATTGCCAAAATGAATGCAATTTAAAAAAATTTGGACGAAACATGTACATACTTTATCGTTCTTTTTTACTTTATTATAAATTCATTGAAGTTCAAATCTCAACTTTGATACTTTAGTATATATGACGCTTGTCTTTCGAATAAAATAACATATTCTGATAATTAGTAATTGATAGAATGCTGCAGTACGGTAATGTCATTCATGTTACTTAATACTTATTGAGCGTGTATATTCTATCTCTTTTATTAACACTCACACAAACCATATAAATATTTTTTGTTAAAATGGCTACTCTGATTAAATACATTTTTATCGTTATCGTCTCGCATAGTGAACATCTTGCTTTTCGGAACATTCTCTAGCTTGAATACATGTCAATTTCTAAGTAATTGTGGAATATATAATATATACTATTAAATGACAATTTATGATTTTATTCATTTTGTTCATCATGATTTATGTTCATGATGCCAATAAATGAATACAATGCTGCATAGCCGGAGCGATAAAATAAATACCTGGTTTCCTTGATTATCGAACAAATTTCGTGTATTTCAAAAAAGTACCAATCAGTATTATGTTCTAGTTTAGGTTGAGCCCAAGCAACTTTCCGTATGAACTAGTGTTCGCGATGGCAGTAAATACAAGGAGCCTTTGAAAATATTTATATTTATATTTGAAAAAACCTCGTGACTCAGCCAGATCATATAAGGAAAATACTTAAAATTGATATTTTATCATGTTGCTGGAAGTGTTCAAAGAGCTCTTTGATTAAAAGGACTATATTTTTAGGAAAATATTTACGTGTTTACCACGCTTTATGAGCAAATTGGGTTTTATGCATGTCACAAAAGTACAGTACGTAGTTTGGATAATATGTTACAACATATGCAGGACTTATACGAGGTATAGTATCTGATTTGCAAAAATTGACATGAGAATTTTTAGAGCCAAAGTATGCGTTGGGTAATTATAACTTTCAAATGTAATCTTGCATACAATTATTACTATACATGGTTCGTGATAGATCGTGGGAATAATCTTTTTCGAGAGTTAAAGCGTGGGTCATAGTTAATCAAAACATCATTGATACCTTCCTTATTTAGAAGGTTCTACTTGCGACTATCGTCAGTTTTATTTATGTAGTCGGTGACCTAAAACTCAAAATTACATTTGTAGATTTCATGCGAAAGTAGTAACTTTCGTCGTAAATTTTTGAAGCGAATCAATTTCTATTAATGAAAACAGCAGACTTATTAATATTTAATAACATCATATTTATTTTAATAAAATGTTTAAATTAATAAATTAAAGTATTATTTGAACTCAAATTGGCGAATTCGAAGCAGGTTTGCTATGAAATTCTTCATCATGCATGGTGTAAATTCGTGTATAACAGTTTTTGGAATAACACAGTAGACATATATTATATAATTTCCATAAACAGTGGTATCGAAATAATCAATAAACTCGTTAATTTGTAAACAAATAAATCATAATACACCTTAAATTGTACTGTCAAGTACGAAACAGCTATGATCTTATTGTTTCCTCCCATTTTACGTTCGACACTGTGTGTACATCTTAAGATATTTTTTCAAAGCTGAATTGATATAAATTGATTTCGTGAAAATAGGCAAGTGAAACAACAGCGTGCCCATTACGATTAAGGTATTTGTGTTACGTTAAAGGTTTTTTCCTCAAATACTGAAACTGCGAAGACGCCTTTAAAACTGAATACCGTGTATACATGTGCATGAAAACCCGGTCTGAGGTCTTTCAGGTATACACATGCTTCATGAATTATGAAGGTTTCTTTATTCTATAATTTATTGATAAATAATAAACGATTCACCAATCTCATAATATGATATATATAGCCACAAATCAAAGGCAAAACAAATATATTTTTCAAAACCGACTACACGAGTTATAATTTTGAACTCTTAAAACTTTAAATTTTGGACTCAACCTACTTTTTCAATGACAAACAATAAAAAAATCTAAATATATTAATTAATATAGTTTCATGCAGTGTGAAGCAGCTAAAAGCTCAAACTTTCCTTGTTGTAGATGTGTGAAGTTGATCGTCCAGGTTGTTGTAGTCTTGAGAAAGATTATTGTTGGTGACTTACGTGTCGACGACCTCAGCGGCGGTCATCTTCAGAGATAAGTAAAGCGTGTTTGTCAGGTTTTCCTATATATATCTATAGGCAAACCTGACAAACACGCTTTACCTGTCTCTGAAGATGACCGCCGCTGAGGCCGTCGAAACGTC
The DNA here is from genome assembly GCA_035772405.1 of Chrysogorgia sp. JL179-B06. Taxonomy (NCBI): domain Eukaryota; kingdom Metazoa; phylum Cnidaria; class Anthozoa; order Scleralcyonacea; family Chrysogorgiidae; genus Chrysogorgia; species Chrysogorgia sp. JL179-B06. The sequence goes on along the minus strand of JAYKKM010000435.1, from coordinate 710,792 downwards.
AGTCACCAACAATAATAGTCTTTCTCAAGACTACAACAACCAGGACAATCAACTTCATACATCTAATGATACTCCTACGTTCAAACCATTTACTTTCCTTTTTGTCGCAACTTTTTTACGGATGCAGTATTATCGTTCCCTTTCTACTGGACAATAAATTTATAACCTGTTATGCTGTTATGTAATATTCAATGATTATTTCTCTTTGTAAATTATACGTTGCGTGGAACAAAGAAAACACTTAAGCTCAAATATTGTTAATCACCTTTTAGATGGCCCACTACAATTTTGTAAAAACAATCTGCATGAATATTGTTGCAGGCGGTTATGTAATAAGTTAAAAAATATAAGTAAAATTGCAAAAAGAAAAAAAATATGTTAATACTAAATATGAAATACGTATATATCGGTGTGGAGATTATATGAGAAGAAAGCATGTATTTATTTAGTTTTTCACAGAGTTCAGAACTTTTTCGTGGGCTTCGCGCGCTTTATCAATATATTTTCGTTTGTCTTAATAAGAGCAATAATTAATAACAGTTTCTACTTTGTAAACTCATTTTTCAAATACCTTGTGAACAGATTGGTCAGGTGCAAAAAGAATGAGGAAATTTCTTATAACTAATAAGTTAATTTAATAATATACATTTTGTTTACATTTACATTTCCATTAGTAAAGTTTTACAGTCTTTACACGCAAAATTAATTTCCTTGTATTTTCCCAAGTATTTTCGTTACTGTTTATTCATAAGTATTTTGTGAACCTAGCCTTAATTATGAGTAATCTGTTTTATTTTGCACAAATAATATTATATTACTCGACAGTTAATGCATCGTTCTAATTGGTTTAGGTTTGAACAGTCCAATATCATACTGACGAAACAGCGTATCATATTTGTATTCGTCTATCGAAGAATTTGGCATAGCCTAAATTTTGTTTAATAATTAAAACAAACACGCTACTTTAAATGATTCCTGCTTTCGTCTACGAACAGTTAGGTTCTATGCATGTAGTATAAAGGTTACTCAGGACAATGTCTTTATTAAATGTGCATGTTAGGTCTATTCCAACTTTACACAAACCATTGTCGGGTAACCTTAATATCTGGATAACATAACTCGACAGTTAACGCAGCGTTGTAATCGGTTTAACTTAGAACAATCCTAATATATATACTGACGAAATAGCGTACGATATTTGTGTTCATCTCGATCGCAGTATTTGGCTCCGCCTGAATTTTGTTGAATAATAAAACTGGTATCTCTGCACGCGACTTTAAATAATCCTTGCTTTCGTCTACGAACAGTTAGGTTCTATGAACGTCGAATAAATTGGTAACTCAGAACAATGTCTTTATTAAATGTGCATCCATGTTAGGAGTCTATTCCAACTTCACACGAACCATTGTCGGGTGATCTTTGAAGTAACTTAGGGAAAGATCTACAGTATATCATTACTGTATATATTACTGCCAGTCAAAACATTTCTCTATGTTTATGATATAATCAGACTAGTGTTTACCAGGATTTCCACCTCGTCCACTAATAAATTCGATAATTTAACACATGTTAATTATTGATGATAATAGCACATGTTCCTGAAACTGCATTAATAAAAGCGAAAGTATTAATATTGGATTTGTGCTGGAATTGCTTAATTTTCAATCATATATGAAATATAACTGGTTAAATATGTATTTGTTGCGCATATAACATACATGTGCAAGGTAAGGGTGTGGAGTTCTTGTTAACTGCTAATTTCCAAATGAATCCTTAATGATTCCATTTTTTCCTACAATGCACTTGTTGAATTTCTTCTTTAAAATCATGTTGATATGGCATGTATCAAAACTTAACTTAATAATATATTTGTTACTGAATCATTTTTCAAGTTATAGTTATAAATTTGTGAAGCGAATAATTTTCTATTAATGAAAACAGCAAATTTATTGGTGATATTAATATATATGGTCCTTAAAGTTTTGCATGGCGTTATTATTAAAAATCAATCAAAACTTTCTGTGGTTTTCACCGTCATGTTTGATTATTAAATCTGAGCTTTCCGCCCGTTTACTCAGGTCGTCTTCAGAGAAACTAGCATTCAAGTTTGCTAACGTCAACATTACATACGTGGTGGTTTGTTCAGACTTGCGTGCGCAAACATGTTAATAAAAATATGTAAATTTCGCAAATATGTAAATTTAGGAAAATTAGACCCGTTGAAGTTGCGTGATATATGTTTGCGCTGCACGCAAGTTTCAACACACCACCACGTTTGTAATGTTGATGTTAGCAAATTATTGTATGCTAGTTTCTCTGAAGGCGACCCGGGTACACGGGCCGAAATCTCAGATTTAATAATTACACATGGTGAAAACCACAAAATTTGTTGATTGATTTGATATTAATATATATTTATAAATATTTAATATTTAATAACAACATTTTTATTTTAATAAAATGTTTATATAAAATGTTTAAATTAATAAATTAAACTATATTTTGAACTCTAATTGGCAAATTCAAAGCAGGTTTGGCATAAAACTCTTCATGATGCAAGGCATAACACAGTAGACATGTATTATATATAATTGCCACAAACAGTGGAAAATAATTCACAAATCACCTTAAATTGTACGCTTTAATTAGGAGCAATCTGTTTGATTTTGCCCGAATAAGATTACATAACTCGACAGTTACAGTAATGCAACGTTGTCATTGGTTTAGCTTAGAACACTCCTAATATCATCCTGACGAAACAGCGTATGTTATCTGTGTTTATCTATTGCAGTATTTGGCCTCGCCTTAATTTTGTTGAATAATAAAACTGAAATCTCTGCTCGCGACTTTAAATCACCTCTGCTTTTGTCTACGAACAATTAGATTCTAGGCCTGTATTCGAGTAAAGGTTATTCAGCACAATAATTACTTTATTAATATGCATGTTAGGTCTATGCCAACTTCACACGAACCACATCATTTTTACTTTCTACACTGTGCGTACATCCTAACATATTTTTGCAAAGCTAAATTGGTATCAATTGATTTGATGAAAACATAGCAAGTTATACAACAGCGTGCCCATTACGATTAAGTTGTTCACGTGTTACGTTAAAGTTTTTTCACCACATATCGAAATTCGAAGACGCCTTTATATAGACATGCTTTTATATAGACACGCATCGAGACTCCTAAAGGTTTCTTTACTCTATAATTTCTTGATAAATAATAAACGATTCACCGATCTTATAATAGGATGTATATAGCCAGAGATCAAAGGCAAAACAAAGATATTTATCAAAATCGACATGCACAGTTATAATTTTGAACTCTAAAACTTTAAATTTTGGACTCAACGTGCTTTTCAATGACAAACAATAAAACAAGCCTAAATATATTTATTAATATGGTTCCATGTAATGTGGAGTAGCTAGAAGCTAACTTACCTTGATGTCGCAACTTCTTTAGGGATTATTATTGTTCTCTTTTATTCAGCGCAAAAGTTTCACCTGTTATGTTGTTATCGTTTATTGTTTTAGCTCGAGTTCGCTCGAACTAAGTCAAGTTAAGTTTATTGTATAACCTTGAAATTATTCAATGATTATTTGTCTTTGTAAATACGTTGCATGGAACAGAGAAAAACACTTAAACACTTATGCTCAAATATTGTTGATCACTTTTTAGATGACCCACTTCAATTTTGTAAAAACAATCTGAATTGTTGCTGGCGGTTATATACAGTAATAAAATTTTAAAAAATATAAAAAAACTGCTAATACTAAATAATACAAACGTATATATCGGTGTCGAGATATGTGGATATAAAACGAGTATTGATTTAGTTTTTTCACAGCGTGCATTGCTTTTCTTGGGCCAATATTAGTGAAACAGCGTATATTATATAATTATATATGAAGTCGTTTGTCTTAATGGAAGCAATAATTAATAACAGTATTTACTTTTTAAACCCGTCGGTTTGCAAATACCTCGTGAACAGATTGTAGTGCAAAAATAATGGAGAAATTTCAACTTAATTTATATACATTCTGTCTACATTTACATTGCCATTGGTAAAATCCTTACAGGTAAGTCAGTGCATCACACTAACTAGTTTCCAACTATTTTGCCAAGTATTTTTGTTATTCTTTTATTCACAAGTTTGTTGTCGACCTAGCCTTAATTAGGAGCAATCTGTTTGATTTTGCCCGAATAAGATTACATAACTCGACAGTTAATGCAACGTTGTCATTGGTTTAGCTTAGAACACTCCTAATATCATCCTGACGAAACAGCGTATGATATCTGTGTTTATCTATTGCAGTATTTGGCCTCGCCTTAATTTTGTTGAATAATAAAACTGAAATCTCTGCTCGCGACTTTAAATCACCTCTGCTTTTGTCTACGAACAATTAGATTCTATGCCTGTATTCGAGTAAAGGTTATTCAGCACAATAATTACTTTATTAATATGCATGTTAGGTCTATGCCAACTTCACACGAACCAGGTGACCTATATGAAGCAACTTCGGGAAAGATCTATATCATAATTATTTTATACCGATCAATCGTTATTTAAACATGAGTCATTTGAATGACATTTTGCTATGTTTTATGATATAATAAGCAATGTTTTATCAGGGTTTCCACAACTAAATTAAAATAAATTTGAAAATCTAACACATTGGAGTTATTTGAGATAATCGCAATAGCACCCAACCAATCATCTCAAGCTCATTAATAATTCCTGTGCTGAAAATAAAGGAAATCAGTACGCAGACGGAGGTTTGGATATCGTGTAAAATAAGGCGACTTACGCATCGATTTTCTCTTGAAATAATGAATCGCCTTGATTTTTAATGGTGTGATATTTGGTGTTTGGATGATCCTGATGAAACTCTCTTATTTGGACTATGGGAGGTTTTTATATAATACATATATACACACTCGAAATAAATTCCATTTCTCCGCGCATTTATTCTCTATTTAATTTTAAATCTCACCAAATCCAATAACAAAAGTAAATTGTTACTTGTAAAGGACATTGGAGAACATTTAATCATGTTAACTTATAAGCCATTGGAATTGCTTACTTCATTCTAACTGCCATTTTAAAATTTTTGACGATGTGATGTTAAGATTCCATGAACAAATATGACTTTCTGCATTAGCTTTGCAAGTATTAATTCGAAATTTAAAACTGCCGGGTTGGGAAAATCCTCCCGATTAGGCGGAGGGTTAGGGTTAGGATTTTTTAAGGTTAGGGTTACGATAAAGGTTATTTTGGTTTAGCCGGATCAGGTAGCTTTGCATGGAAAGTGATCACAAAAAATCTCTAGACGAATGAGCGAATTACTATTTCAAAATTATTCCGAAAAAAGAGCCATTATAAGCATTATTTTTGTTTAAACTCTGCCTTACTATTATAGGTAGCGCGAAGCGAGATCAGATTGCAGAATTTGCATTAGACTAAATAATTTTCATTAGATTAACTATTGTCTCATAGAAATTGAGAGAGAACTATGTAAGTAACTCTTTTAGTAGAAATCAAGTACGTTCTGTTCGTTATTTCTTCAAATTTATCTCGAAAAACGAGACATAGAGTAAGCATTGTTTTCTGGCGAAAAACTTGCTAGCATCATTTGGCGCTACACGATATGTATATCGACAATTAGATAGGAAGTAGCGTAGCCAATCATCGTTAAGTATTTGCGTTAGATTACTGCATGGTAAGTGTCTACTAATTAAAAATAGTTAATGAGCACTGTGACTCTAACCTAAGATGGAATTGTTATGCCACTGACTTTGATATAAATGGTGGCGACCATCAGCCCACCCCCTTCTGGCTGAGTCTTCAGGATTTCCCGACATTACAATATTGATGTCTCAAACATGATTATTTTAGTGATATAAAAGTGTTGTGCTGCGTAGGCAAATACAATTCGCATACCTTAAATCGTTGGTTTATTGCTAAAGACTGCATGTGTAGGTGGGCTAACGTTTCAAGCCATGCAAGGACCTTCGAGTTTACGTCTCACTCTCTGTTGAAGAGCTTAAATAAATGTCTTGCTTTAAACAATTAAGTGAGCACGCAACATATCAAATTGGAAATATCGAATAGAAAATAGTGCCAATACTAAAATATCGATAGACAGTCGAAATATTTAATTATAGGTCTAACGATTCCAGCGTAGGCACTTTGTAAGAGTGTGAAAGTTTCACTCTCTTGTAATTACGAAAGGACTTCGCTCGAAATGATAGACCTCTATTCAATATTTCACCGGTGCACACCGATATATCCGTAGTTTAACACTGTTACACAACACGCAACTGCATGCCATATACTGCTGTATCTGAAAAGATTAAACGATTAAATCAGGTTAAACTGTACAAATTCGTATAGATATAAATAATTTATTTTGTTCCCTATATTACTTTTCACTACCGTATACATATTTATCCTTTTCTGAACTCTTTATTCTTCAATCAGAAACCGTTTTGGATGTTTTGAGCTTCGCGATCGTCTATGTATCGTCTGTCTACTCCCAGACCCCAGATAAATCACACCCAAGCATTATCTTTATTATATGGTGACTGGCGCATATATACATATAGGCCGCTTATATTAATTGAACAATAGTACATCATTGTGACTCTCGCCAGCATTCAGAACTTGGTAACAGTTTCGAACCCTGTCAGTACTCGGAAACATTTACTGAGGAGGATTTGAGCTTTATTATAGCCAACGTATATATATATATATAACAATTGATTATATTATAAAAAGTGCAGCTACTGAGATATACTGCGATATAATTTATAGATCCGACAAGTTGATCGATTATATAAAATTGAATGTTTTGCTTTGTATAGGTAGAGTGTTGAAATACAACTCGAAAACGCATAGGTATAGTGTACTGCCGAAACAATGTGTAGGAGGTTTATGTTTCTAGGGAGGCCCTTTGTCACAGATTGAAGTCAGATATTCGGTTATACGCATAGCATATTAATTATAAAACATGGACAAACAAGCACCCACATATTATTGAAGAGGTGTAGACCAACCATTCTATGAGGTCAGAACAAATTAACCAGTCAAATCAAATATATAATGATGATATTAAGAACGGGGTATATTTGCTAAAGCCGGTTTGGGAACCGCGTAAACTTCAATAAGCGGCCGAACCTAATCTAAAATTTTCTATGTTTCAATCCTAAGATTGGGACACACAAGGTGACAAGTCACGAGGACATGCACGCCCCTTGTTGAAGTCACATGATGGATAATAAAACCGCGTTCCGTGGTTGGTCGATACGTTTCAAACTCAGAGACGCAATTTTGTCCCTAGAACTTGTCCTTTAAATTCTATACAAATTCTATTCATGCGACAAGTCGCGTTAACAAAATATTGTCTCCGCGTCGACATCATTATTCATATCATGAGGACGAATAGATTTGTCCGGCACATTAATTCTCTACGGAATTTTCTCAACCTGGACAATTCCAGGTAATAATGCATCGTATTTTAATTAACTATACTGACGAATAGAAAGAACATCGAATAAAAGAACGAATGAAAGAACAACTAAAAGAAATAATGAAAAACCAATAAAAGAAAAATTTAACTAATAAAATAACAAATTAAAAACTTCGTTCTTTCATATCCAAAATCATGCTCACCAAGGTGTTTAGGACAGGACTGTCACCATCTGTTTTAACCACCAAGTGCACCTCTACGGAGGCGGTGAAATGGCTTATTACCTACACGTATGATATACTAACCAAAGCAACTGAGGCTGCCATAGAATCTGGGAGTGATTAGCTATTTTACATGCAGTATAATAGTTATTGTTTATAATACATATCTATTTTTTTTATCCAAGCCCATCTAAATGAATAATCATGTCGCATCATATAGTCGCTAGGGCGATGTGATTGTTTAATTATTTTATATTGTTCGAGAGTGTCGAACCTCGCGCCTACCGTGTTTGTAATATAATTAAGATATAAAGGCGGCGGTTCTGCATGGGCTCTGTCATATACATGTATCTCTGCAAGTGCAGCAGTGTAAATGTATAATGTTATTTATAATTGTTTTTAATCTCAAGCATTTAAACCAGATCAAAAGTTTAGAGACAGCATCTGATCAGAATAATACCTTAATTATATAACTGTATTAATTAGGAACAGTCACTGTGGCAATTAATGTCCAGGAGGGTGAGTGAAATTATATTTATTCTAGCGTTTCGTTGTGCCTCGCAACGACTTATGTAATACCTACGCATTTAAGTGGTTTATTAAGGAAACAGTTTATGAGGTTTCATTCTGACGAATAACCTACCTACCGCGTATATCGTTATTCGAGTAGTGTAGTCTAAGCGTTCTGTATGGCAAATATATAAGCAGAAAAAAATAATAATAATATTTAGGTATAGTAATATCAAAAGGCTGTAACGATTAGGTTAGAGATGCGTAAGCTCCGACAAATTCCTCGTCGTCCATGCATTACTAATTGTACTCACTGCATAAATACTCAAGTGAAATAATGTGTAGAGTTGAATTGGAAATCGTCGGGATATATGATTTGCATATCATCTTACTGATCATTATTGATATGCGTAAATTGGTTATTTCATCTTCAAACTAAGTGGCCTCCCACGTAAGCTGCCTTGACCACAAAAACCGTCGTTTCTTAGTCCCAGCTTTTAGTCAGTTAGTGAAAAATTCTCTTTATAATAAATTAGTAATTAATCTTCAACAAATTAAGAAGGACATCTATTTTTATTGCCATGACGTCATTTCCCCCTTGTAACGCCCTGTTGATATACCTTTTATGGTAAACGGACTGACTCGAAACTTCTAGTATTCTCTAAATCTTTGAGTATAATTATTTCATGCAGCAATGGAGAGCACCGTCTATATAACCATATTTCTGAGCATACTGATTGTTGAAATAGATGTTACGTTCCAGGCTTGTGTGGAGGGTGAACCAAGGATAAGTAAGTTTCCAAAAATCAATTCGTAGTTTGTATTTTCGTATTTTCCCTTATAAACCGAAAATATCAGTTACTTTTGTTCTTTATACTCTAATATATATCGTCGCCTGTATATGGGGATAACAATAATTATTATAAGTTTCCCACTCGAGTGAAAGTTAAAATACATTATGTTGTCTCGATCGATCGTCACTTTTGCAATGAAAACGAATAGCCCTAAACGGCGATTTTTCTCGAATACCGTTTGGAATCTACTATATATTATTAGAAATGTATTAAGTAATTGTGTTTATTAGTTCCTCTGTCATAATAAAACGAGTAAAAGTATATGTACGACCAGCTCTCCCAAGTTTATTCACTTCTAACCACGAAATCTAATTCACTTCCACTAACCACGCGTGTATTTTGAAAACAAGATAGAGCATTCCAATTATATATACATACAAGAGTATCAGAAATTCTTCTGCGAAATATAATCAACAAAAACAACACGAAATGTCATGATTTTATCAGCTATTGCCATTAATTTGTATAAATTTTGCTTTAGCCAGAACCGTAAAAAGTCTTGTAAATATATGTGTATGTTGTTAGCGTTTGCGATCTGACAACTGTAAATTTAGAATTTTTTGTGCCATGTTTAAATATGAACTGTGTTAGACTTTGTATAATAGGGATTAGCCATGCATGGTCGTGTATATATATATATATATATATATACATGCCATGCATGGTCGTGTATATATATATATATATATATATATATATATATATATATATATATATATATATATATATATATATAATATATTTAATTATGAACGACAATTAGTAGAAACATTCGGTATATTATAACTGCATGCTTAATTATTTATTAAGTAAGCTAACTTTTACAATTAGCACAATCTCGAATCGCTATAATTGCCAAAATGAATTCAATTTAAAAATAATTTGGACGAAACCTTTACATTCTTTATCGTTCTTTTTTACTTTATTATAAATTCATTGAAGTTCAAATCTCAACTTTGATACTTTAGTATATATGACGCTTGTCTTTCGAATAAAATAACATAATTTTGATAATTAGTAATTGATAGAATGCTGCAGTACGGTAATGTCAATCATGTTACTTAATACTTATTGAGCGTGTATATTCTATCTCTTTTATTAACACTCACACAAACCATATAAATATTTTTTGTTAAAATGGCTACTCTGATTAAATACATTTTTATCGTTATAGTCTCGCATAGTGAACATCTTGCTTTTCAGAACATTCTCTAGCTTGAATACATGTCAATTTCTAAGTAATTGTGGAATATATACTATTAAATAACAATTTATGATTTTGTTCATTTTGTTCATCATGATTTATGTTCATGATGCCAATAAATGAATACAATGCTGCATAGCCGGAGCGATAAAATAAATACCTGGTTTCCTTGATTATCGAACAAATTTCGTGTATTTCAAAAAAGTACAATCAGTATTATGTTCTAGTTTAGGTTGAGCCCAAGCAACTTTCCGTATGAACTAGTGTTCGCGATGGCAGTAAATACAAGGAGCCTTTGAAAATATTTATATTTATATTTGAAAAAACCTCGTGACTCAGCCAGATCATATAAGGAAAATACTTAAAATTGATATTTTATCATGTTGCTGGAAGTGTTCAAAGAGCTCTTTGATTAAAAGGACTATATTTTTAGGAAAATATTTACGTGTTTACCACGCTTTATGAGCAAATTGGGTTTTATGCATGTCACATAAGTACAGTACGTAGTTTGGATAATATGTTACAACATATGCAGGGATTATACGAGTTATAGTATCTAATTTGCAAAAATTGACATGAGAATTTTTAGAGCCAAAGTATGCGTTGGGTAATTATAACTTTCAAATGTAATCATACAATTATTACTATACATAGTTCGTGATAGATCGTGGGAATAATCTTTTTCGAGAGTTAAAGCGTGGGTCATAGTTAATCAAAACATCCTTGATACCTTCCTTCTTTAGAAGGTTCTACTTGCGACTATCGTCAGTTTTATTTATGTAGTCGGTGACCTAAAACTCAAAATTACATTTGTAGATTTCATGCGAAAGTAGTAACTTTCGTCGTAAATTTTTGAAGCGAATCAATTTCTATTAATGAAAACAGCAGACTTATTAATATTTAATAACATCATATTTATTTTAATAAAATGTTTAAATTAATAAATTAAAGTATTATTTGAACTCAAATTGGCGAATTCGAAGCAGGTTTGCTATGAAATTCTTCATCATGCATGGTGTAAATTCGTGTATAACAGTTTTTGGAATAACACAGTACACATATATTATATATTAATTTCCATAAACAGTGGTATCGAAATAATCAATAAACTCGTTAATTTGTAAAACAAATAAATCATAATACACCTTAAATTGTACTACGAAACAGCTATGATCTTATTGTTTGCTCTCATTTTACGTTCGACACTGTGTGTACATCTTAAGATATTTTTTCAAAGCTGAATTGATATAAATTGATTTGGTGAAAATAGGCAAGTGAAACAACAGCGTGCCCATTACGATTAAGGTATTTGTGTTACGTTAAAGGTTTTTTCCTCAAATACTGAAACTGCGAAGACGCCTTTAAAACTGAATACCGTGTATACATGTGCATGAAAACCCGGTCTGAGATCTTTCAGGTATACACATGCTCCATGAATTATGAAGGTTTCTTTATTCTATAATTTATTGATAAATAATAAACGATTCACCAATCTCATAATATGATATATATAGCCACAAATCAAAGGCAAAACAAATATATTTTTCAAAACCGACTACACGAGTTATAATTTTGAACTCTTAAAACTTTAAATTTTGGACTCAACCTACTTTTTCAATGACAAACAACAAAAAAATCTAAATATATTTATTAATATAGTTTCATGCAGTGTGAAGCAGCTAAAAGCTCAAACTTTCCTTGTTGTAGATGTGTGAAGTTGATCGTCCAGGTTGTTGTAGTCTTGAGAAAGATTATTGTTGGTGACTTACGTGTCGACGACCTCAGCGGCGGTCATCTTCAGAGTGAAGTAAAGCGTGTTTGTCAGGTTTTCCTATATATATCTATAGGCAAACCTGACAAACACGCTTTACCTGTCTCTGAAGATGACCGCCGCTGAGGCCGTCGAAACGTCAGTCACCAACAATAATAGTCTTTCTCAAGAATACAACAACCAGGACAATCAACTTCATACATCTAATGATACTCCTACGTTCAAACCATTTACTTTCCTTTTTGTCGCAACTTTTTTACGGATGCAGTATTATCGTTCCCTTTTCTACTGGACAATAAATTTATAACCTGTTATGCTGTTATGTAATATTCAATGATTATTTCTCTTTGTAAATTATACGTTGCGTGGAACAAAGAAAACACTTAAGCTCAAACATTGTTAATCACCTTTTAGATGGCCCACTACAATTTTGTAAAAACAATCTGCATGAATATTGTTGCAGGCGGTTATGTAATAAGTTAAAAAATATAAGTAAAATTGCAAAAAGAAAAAAAATATGTTAATACTAAATATGAAATACGTATATATCGGTGTGGAGATTATATGAGAAGAAAGCATGTATTTATTTAGTTTTTCACAGAGTTCAGAACTTTTTCGTGGGCTTCGCGCGCTTTATCAATATATTTTCGTTTGTCTTAATGAGAGCAATAATTAATGACAGTTTCTACTTTGTAAACTCGTTTTTCAAATACCTTGTGAAACAGATTGGTCAGGTGCAAAAAGAATGAGGAAATTTCTTATAATTAATAAGTTAATTTAATAATATATACATTTTGTTTACATTTACATTGCCATTAGTAAAGTTTTACAGTCTTTACACGCAAAATTAATTTCCTTGTATTTTCCCAAGTATTTTCGTTACTGTTTATTCATAAGTATTTTGTCAACCTAGCCTTAATTATGAGTAATCTGTTTTATTTTGCACAAATAATATTATATTACTCGACAGTTAATGCATCGTTCTAATTTGTTTAGGTTTGAACAGTCCAATATCATACTGACGAAACAGCGTATCATATTTGTATTCGTCTATCGAAGAATTTGGCATAGCCTAAATTTTGTTTAATAATTAAAACAAACACGCTACTTTAAATGATTCCTGCTTTCGTCTACGAACAGTTAGGTTCTATGCATGTCGTATAAAGGTTACTCTGGACAATGTCTTTATTAAATGTGCATGTTAGGTCTATTCCAACTTTACACAAACCATTGTCGGGTAACCTTAATATCTGGATAACATAACTCGACAGTTAACGCAGCGTTGTAATCGGTTTAACTTAGAACAATCCTAATATATATACTGACGAAATAGCGTATGATATTTGTGTTCATCTCGATCGCAGTATTTGGCTCCGCCTGAATTTTGTTGAATAATAAAACTGATATCTCTGCACGCGACTTTAAATAATCCATGCTTTCGTCTAGGAACAGTTAGGTTCTATGAACGTCGAATAAATTGGTAACTCAGAACAATGTCTTTATTAAATGTGCATACATGTTAGGAGTCTATTCCAACTTCACACGAACCATTGTCGGGTGATCTTTGAAGTAACTTAGGGAAAGATCTACAGTATATCATTACTGTATATATTACTGCCAGTCAAAACATTTCTCTATGTTTATGATATAATCAGACTAGTGTTTTACCAGGATTTCCACCTCGTCCACTAATAAATTCGATAATTTAACAAATGTTAATTATTGATGATAATAGCACATGTTCCAGAAACTGCATTAATAAAAAGCGAAAGTATTAATATTGGATTTGTGCTGGAATTGCTTAATTTTCAATCATATATGAAATATAACTGGTTAAATATGTATTTGTTGCGCATATAACATACATGTGCAAGGTAAGGGTGTGGAGTGCTTGTTAACTGCTAATTTCCAAATGAATCCTTAATGATGCCGTTTTTTCCTAGAATGCACTTGTTGAATTTCTTCTTTAAAATTATGTTGATATGGCATGTATCAAAAATTAACTTAAGAATATATTTGTTACTGAAACATTTTTCAAGTTATAGTTATAAATTTGTGAAGCGAATAACTTTCTATTAATTAAAACAGCAAATTTATTGGTGATATTAATATATATGATCCTTAAAGTTTTGCATGGCGTTATTATTAAAAATCAATCAACGCGTTTTGTGGTTTTCACCATGTGTAATTATTAAATCTGAGCTTTCTGCCCGTTTACTCGGGTCGTCTTCAGAGAAACTAGCATACAAGTTTTCTAACCGCGGTGGTGTGCGCAAACATGTAAATAAAAATATATAAATTTCGCAAATATGTAAATTTAGGAAAATTAGACCCGTTGAAGTTGCGTGATATATGTTTGCGCACGCAAGTTTCAACACACCACCACGTTTGTAATGTTGATGTTAGCAAATTCTTGTATGCTAGTTTCTCTGAAGGGTACACGGGCCGAAATCTCAGATTTAATAATTACACATGGTGAAAACCACAAAATTTGTTGATTGATTTGATATTAATATATATTTATAAATATTTAATATTTAATAACAACATTTTTATTTTAATAAAATGTTTATATAAAATGTTTAAATTAATAAATTAAACTATATTTTGAACTCTAATTGGAAAATTCAAAGCAGGTTTGGCATAAAACTCTTCATGATGCAAGGCATAACACAGTAGACATGTATTACATATAATTGCCACAAACAGTGGAAAATAATTCACAAATCACCTTAAATTGTACGCTTTAATTAGGAGCAATCTGTTTGATTTTGCCCGAATAAGATTACATAACTCGACAGTTACAGTAATGCAACGTTGTCATTGGTTTAGCTTAGAACACTCCTAATGTCATACTGACGAAACAGCGTATGATATCTGTGTTTATCTATTGCAGTATTTGGCCTCGCCTTAATTTTGTTGAATAATAAAACTGAAATCTCTGCTCGCGACTTTAAATCACCTCTGCTTTTGTCTACGAACAATTAGATTCTAGGCCTGTATTCGAGTAAAGGTTATTCAGCACAATAATTACTTTATTAATATGCATGTTAGGTCTATGCCAACTTCACACGAACCATATCATTTTTACTTTCTACACTGTGCGTACATCCTAAGATATTTTTGCAAAGCTAAATTGGTATCAATTGATTTGATGAAAACATAGCAAGTTATACAACAGCGTGCCCATTACGATTAAGTTGTTCACGTGTTACGTTAAAGTTTTTTCACCACATATCGAAATTCGAAGACGCCTTTATATAGACATGCTTTTATATAGACATGCATCGAGACTCCTAAAGGTTTCTTTACTCTATAATTTCTTGATAAATTATAAACGATTCACCGATCTTATAATAGGATGTATATAGCCAGAGATCAACGGCAAAACAAAGATATTTATCAAAATCGACATGCACAGTTATAATTTTGAACTCTAAAACTTTAAATTTTGGACTCAACGTACTTTTTCAATGACAAACAATAAAACAAGCCTAAATATATTTATTAATATGGTTCCATGTAATGTGGAGTAGCTAGAAGCTAACTAACCTTGATGTCGCAACTTCTTTAGGGATTATTATTGTTCTCTTTTATTCAGCGCAAAAGTTTCACCTGTTATGTTGTTATCGTTTATTGTTTTAGCTCGAGTTCGCTCGAACTAAGTCAAGTTAAGTTTATTGTATAACTTTGAAATTATTCAATGATTATTTGTCTTTGTAAATACGTTGCATGGAACAGAGAAAAACACTTAAACACTTAAGCTCAAATATTGTTGATCACTTTTTAGATGACCCACTTCAATTTTGTAAAAACAATCTGAATTGTTGCTGGCGGTTATATACAGTAATAAAATTTTAAAAAATATAAAAAAACTGCAAATACTAAATAATACAAACGTATATATCGGTGTCGAGATATGTGGATATAAAACGAGTATTGATTTAGTTTTTTCACAGCGTGCTTGCTTTTTCTTGGGCCAATATTAGTGAAACAACGTATATTACATAATTATATATGAAGTCGTTTGTCTTAATGGAAGCAATAATTAATAACAGTGTTTACTTTTTAACCCGTCGGTTTGCAAATACCTCATGAACAGATTGTAGTGCAAAAATAATGGAGAAATTTCAACTTAATCTATATACATTCTGTCTACATTTACATTGCCATTGGTAAAATCCTCACAGGTAAGTCAGTGCATCACACTAACTAGTTTCCAACTATTTTGCCAAGTATTTTTGTTATTCTTTTATTCACAAGTTTGTTGTCGACCTAGCCATAATTAGGAGCAATCTGTTTGATTTTCCCCAATAAGATTACATAACTCGACAGTTAATGCAACGTTGTCATTGGTTTAGCTTAGAACACTCCTAATATCATGCTGACGAAACAGCGTATGATATCTGTGTTCATGAATAATAAAACTGAAATCTCTGCTCGCGACTTTAAATCACGACTTTAAATCACCCCTTCTTTTGTCTACGAACAGTTAGATTCTATGACTGTCGAGTAAAGGTTATTCAGCACAATAATTACTTTATTAAATACGCATGTTAGGTCTATTCCAACTTCACACGAACCATGAGGTGACCTACCGCATGAAGCAACTTCGGGAAAGATCTATAATCATAATTATTTTATGCATCAATCGTTATTTAAACATGAGCCATTTGATTGACATTTAATTGTCATGACATTTTGCTATGTTTTATAATAAGCAATGTTTTATCAGGATTTCCACAACTAAATTAAAATAAATTTGAAAATCTAACACATTGGAGTTATTCGTGATAATCGCACTAGCACGCGATTGTTGTGATTCAACAAATCATCTCAAGCTCATTAATAATTCCTGAGCCGGAATCAGTGAAATCAGTGCGCAGACGGAGGTTTGGATATCGTGTAAATTAAGGCGACTTACATGAACGTATAGATCTTCTCTTAAAATACTGATTCGCCTAGATTTTTAATGGTGTGCATGGTGATATATCTCTAAACGAATGAGCGAATTATTTTAGCAGAAATTAATACGTTTGTTACTATTTAAAAATTATTCCGAAAAAAGAGGCATGATAAGCATTATTTTTGTTTAAACTCTACCTTACCATTATAGGTAGCGCGAAGCGCAGGAAATCAGATTGCAGAATTTGCATTAGACTAATAATTTCCTACCAATTAAGAAATGAAATAGATTATGAGCTTTAAATTTCTATGAGGTGTTAATTAACAGGGAAGAAGTCCAAGTTAACTATTGTCTCATAGAAATTGAGAGCGAACTGTGTAAGTAACTCTTTTAGCAGAAATTAAGTACGTTCTGTTCGTTATTTCTTCAAATTTATCTTGAAAAACGAGACCTATAGTAAGCATTGTTTTCTGGCGAAAAACTTGCTAGCGTCATTTTGACGCTACACGATATGTATATCGACAATTAGATGGGAAGTAGCGTAGCCAATCATCGTTCAGCAGTTGTGTTAGATTACTCTTAAGTTTCTACTAATTAAAAATAGTTAATGAGCACTGTGACTCTAACCTAAGATGGAATTGTTATGCCACTGATCACTTTGATATAAATGGTGGCGACATTACGATATTGATGTATCAAACATTATTATTTTAGTGATATAAAAGTGTTGTGCTGCGTAGGCAGTGTAGAAATACAATTCGCATACCTTAAATGGTTGGTTTATTGCTAAAGACTGCATGTGTAGGTGGGCTAACGTTTCAAGCTGCATGTAAGGACCTTCGAGTTTACGTTCTGACGAAGAGCCTTAGCTCGAAAACTATAGACCTCCTAATCCTAACCATGCATGTATTACTAAATGTCTTGCTTTAAACAATTAAGTAAGCACGCAACATATCAAATTGGAAATATCGAATAGAAAATAGTAGGGCCTACCAATACTAAAATATCGATAGACAGTCGAAATATTTAATTATAGGTCTATAACGATTCCAGCGTAGGCACTTTGTAAGAGTGTGAAAGTTTCACTCTTTTGTAATTACGAAAGGACTTCGCTCGAAATGATAGACCTCTATTCAATATTTCACCGGTACACTGCACCGATATATCCGTAGTTTAACACTGTTACACAACACGCAACTGTATAGTATATGCCATATACTGCTGTATCTGAAAAGATCACGATTAAATCAGGTTAAACTGTACAAATTCGTATAGATATAAATAATTTATTTTGTTCCCTATATTACTTTTCACTACCGTATACATATTTATCCTTTTCTGAACTCTTTATTCTTCAATCAGAAACCGTTTTGGATGTTTTGAGCTTCGCGATCGTCTATGTATCGTCTGTCTACTCCCAGACCCCAGATAAATCACACCCAAGCATTATCTTTATTATACGGTGACTGGCGCATATACATATAGGCCGCTTATATTAATTGAACAATAGTACATCATTGTGACTCTCGCCAGCATTCAGAACTTGGTAACAGTTTCGAACCCTGTCAGTACTCGGAAACATTTACTGAGGAGGATTTGAGCTTTATTGTAGCCAACGTGTATATATATATAACAATTGATTATATTATAAAAAGTGCAGCTACTGAGATATACTGCGATATAATTTATAGATCCGACAAGTTGATCGATTATATAAAATTGAATGTTTTGCTTTGTATAGGTAGAGTGTTGAAATACAACTCGAAAACGCAAAGGTAGGTGTACTGCCGAAACAATGTGTAGGAGGTTTATGTATCTAGGGAGGCCCTTTGTCACAGATTGAAGTCAGATATTCGGTTATACGCATAGCATATTAATTATAAAACATGGACAAACAAGCACCCACATATTATTGAAGAGGTGTAGACCAACCATTCTATGAGGTCAGAACAAATTAACCAGTCAAATCAAATATATAATGATGATATTAAGAACGGGGTATATTTGATAAAGCCGGTTTGGGAACCGCGTAAACTTCAATAAGCGGCCGAACCTAATCTAAAATGTTCTATGTTTCAATCCTAAGGTTGGGACACACAAGGTGACAAGTCACGAGGACATGCACGCCCTTTGTTGAAGTCACATAACTATACTGACGAATAGAAAGAATATCTGAATAAAAGAACGAATGAAAGAACAACTAAAAGAAATAATGAAAAACTAATAAAAGAAAAATTTAACTAATAAAATAACAAATTAAAAACTTCGTTCTTTCATATCCAAAATCATGCTCACCAAGGTGTTTAGGACAGGACTGTCACCATCTGTTTTAACCACCAAGTGCACTTCTACGGAGGCGGTGAAGTGGCTTATTACCTACACGTATGATATACTAACCAAAGCATAACTGAGGCTGCCATGGAATCTGGGAGTGATTAGCTATTTTACATGCAGTATAATAGTTATTGTTTATAATACATCTCTATTTTTTTTATCCAAGCCCATCTAAATGAATAATCATGTCGCATCATATAGTCGCTAGGGCGATGTGATTGTTTAATTATTTTATATTGTTCAAGAGTGTCGAACCTCGCGCCTACCGTGTTTGTAATATAATTAAGATATAAAGGCGGCGGTTCTGCATGGGCTCTGTCATATATCCTTGCAAGTGCAGCAGTGTAAATGTATAATGTAATTTATAATTGTTTTTAATCTTAAGCATTTAAACCAGATCAAAATGTTAGAGACAGCATCTGATCAGAATAATACCTTAATTATATAACTGTATTAATTAAGAACAGTTACTGTGGCAATTAATGTCCAGGAGGGTGAGTGAAATTATATTTATTCTAGCGTTTCGTTGTGCCTCGCAACGACTTATGTAATACCTACGCATTTAAGTGGTTTATTAAGGAAACAGTTTATGAGGTTTCATTCTGACGAATAAACTACCTACCGCGTATATCGTTATTCGAGTAGTGTGGTCTAAGCGTGCTGTATGGCAAATATATAAGCTGAAAAAAATAATCATAATATTTCGGTAGTAATATAAATTGGCTGTAACGATTAGGTTAGAGATGCGTCACCTCCGATAAATTCCTCGTCGTTCATGCATTACTAATTGTACTCACTGCATAAATACTCAAGTGAAATAATGTGTAGAGTTGAATTGGAAACCGTCGGGATATATGATTTGCATATCATCTTACTGATCATTATTGATATGCGTAAATTGGTTATTTCATCTTCAAACTAAGTGGCCTCCCACGCTAAGCTGCCTTGACCACAAACACCGTCGTTTCTTAGTCCCCAGCTCCTAGTCAGTTAGTGAAAAATTCTCTTTGTAATAAATTAGTAATTAATCTTCAACAAATTAAGAAGGACATCTATTTTTATTGCCATGACGTCATTTGCCCTTGTAACGCCCTGTTGATATACCTTTTATGGTAAACGGACTGACTCGAAACTTCTAGTATTCTCTAAATCTTTGAGTATAATTATTTCATGCAGCAATGGAGAGCACCGTCTATATAACCATATTTCTGAGCATACTGATTGCTGAAATAGATGTAACGTTCCAGGCTTGTGTGGAGGGTGAACCAAGGATAAGTAAGTTTCCAAAAATCCATTCGTATAGTTTGTATTTTCGTTTTTTTACTTATAAACCGAAAATATCAGTTACTTTTGTTCTTTATACTCTAATATATATCGTCGCCTGTATATGGGGATAACAATAATTATTATAAGTTTCCCACTCGAGTGAAAGTTAAAATACATTATGTTGTCTTCGATCGTCACTTTTGCAATGAAAACGAATAGCCCTAAACGGGGATTTTTCTCGAATACCGTTTGGAATCTACTTTATATTATTAGAAATGTATTAAGTAATTGTGTTTATTAGTTCCTCTGTAGTAATAAAACGAGTAAAAGTATACGTACGACCAGCTCTCCCAAGTCTAATTCACTTCTACCCACGAAGTCTAATTCACTTCCACTAACCAGGCGTGTATTTTGAAAACGAGATAGAGCATATCAATTATATATACATGCAAGAGTATCAGAAATTCTTCTGCGAAATATAATCAACAAAAACAACACGAAATGTCATGATTTTATCAGCTATTGCCATTAATTGTATAAAATTATCTTGTAAATATATGTGTATGTTGTTAGCGTTTGCGATCTGACAACTGTAAATTTAGAATTTTTTGAGCCATGTTTAAATATGAACTGTAACAGGGATTAGCCATGCATGGTCGTATATATATATATATATATATATATATATATATATATATATATATATATATATATTATATATATATATATATATATATATATATATATATATATATATATATATATATATATATATATATATATATATATATATATATATATATATATATTATATATATATATATATATATATATATATATATATATATATATATATATATATATATATATATATATATATATATATATATATATATATATATATATATATATATATATATATATATATATACAGCATAAACGTAAACATATTAGCGCTACATGAAAATACAAAAATAAACTGATACTCTACTGATGTTACCAAACTTAGTAATGCGATTATCCTATATATCTCTTTGTATCTTTATAAAAGGATATACCTGTATAACCTAGCATGATTTTTCACTTGTTATATTATTACTGCGTGCTAAGCCATCTAGTATGTTTATACATATCAACTTTTAAAGGACGAGTATTCCAGGATCTTAAAATATCAGAGACAAATAGTCACTGTCGCGCGCTATAGTAAAACTATATATAGAGTGGTCTCTTAAGATGGCCACAGCGAAATATTCCCGGCTTCATTTTTTGCGCAGCGTCGGCCAAACAATAGTTGCTCGATGCAGTCTTTATTTAAAGAACACTACATCTCTTGAATACAGCGATGGACATTGAAATTTACACCACAAACGACCTTATTTGATGCAAACTCTGATCGCCTTTAATAATAATAATATTAAGGCGCTTCACAATGTTTCAGAACAAATAAAAAATACTCATTACTTAATCTAGTAAGTACTAAAATACAAGCGTTTAACAATGTGATAAACAAAACAAATTAGTCTTTAAACACGTTTGAAAATGTATAAATTGTAAGTATAGTCATTTAATGGTGAGGTACTTCGTCCTATAGTTTTGGGAACACGCTGAAAGCCCTGTCACCATAATAAGTCTTGGGCTTTTAGATTGGAACCTTCAAAAACCAGCACTGGATGATCTGAGTGGTCGCGTTGCAAGTACTGTATATCTCTCTAATAGGCTAACTATATGGTGCTAGGCCATTAAGTACTTTAAAAGTAACTAACATAAGTTTTAAAATAATTCGTTATGAGACGGGAAGCTATGAAGCTCTTTTAATAGTGGGGTGACATGGTCGTACTTCCGCTTACACATTCTCAGACGGGCAGCACAGTTCTGAACATGTCGTAGTCTATGGATAAGGTAATGTGGTACCCATAAAAAAGTGAGTTACAATTATCTAATTTACAAGTAACAAAATCATGTACTAAAATTTTGATATTCTAAACACTTAAGTATATTTCCGAATATTGGAGATATTACGAATATGATAAAAGGAGGATTTACTGTACAAGTGATAAAGCAAACCATGTTTGTAAATGATGTCACCGAAGGAAACGTTTACAGAAGATATAAGAGTGGTCCAAGCGCTGATCCTTGGGGTGCTATTGACTCTCAACGAACTGTTGCCCTGTTGTTGCTGGTTCTATTGGCAACGTTCGATACAGTCGAATAAGTCGATCACGGTATATTACTCCATTGCCTGCAAGAACGTTTCGGTATTGGTGGCAAGTCGTTAGCCTGGTTTACTTCATATCTCACCGATCGTAGTCAATTTGTGGCCATTAGAAGGTCTAATTGATCACGTCGCAGTCTACTACAAGGGGCTCTAAGAATATCATCTTGAACTGATAGAATAGCAGTCTCGGTATGCATTTTCTTAAGCAGACTCATACTGTTCACCAAGATCATTTGCGTCAACACAATCAATAAGCTGACTTGCCACTACTTTCTCTATCTATATATATCTTCCTGTTCACCTAACCCCTCTAAAAGAGGATTACAAGGTGGGTGATCAGCGGTAGAACAAATAATTAAATACATAAATTAGTTAATAAGTAAATAGATAAATAAATAAATAGAAATATAAACAAAAATAAATAAACATATACAACGAAAACTAAGAAATTAACGAAAACTAAGAAAGAAAAAAAAGATACAGGGCTATGGGCCAAGGTAGAAACTCGACTACGGAAGGAATCAGTACTGTTACAAGAAATAAAAGTGTCAGGAGGTAGATTGTTCCATTGAACTATAGTTCGGGGATAGAAAGAAAGCTTGTGTGAGGAGGTTTTAGTAGCCAGAGGTAAGAACGAGTGGGCGTGGTTATGTCTTGATCTGCGTGTGACTGGGCGGAGCTGATTTATAGGATCCACAGCTATCAGATGGTTAATGATCTTGTAGAGTAATGTCAGCCGGGCATCAGCTCTTCTTAGTTGAAGGGAGCGCCAGTTGAGATCTTCTAGCATCTTTGTAACACTATCAAGGGGGTTGTATCGAAGCAGCGCCCACCGGGCAGCTCTTCTCTGCACCATCTCTACTTTGTTCGAGCCATTGTTTTCAACTCCATGCCTTGGATCTCATATAGTACAGCAATACTCCAGCTGTGGTCTCACTAAACTGGTATACGCTTTTTCTTTGAGTATTGGCGACTTCACCCTTAGGTTTCTTTTAAGGAAACCTAAGGTGCGGTTAGCATGCACTGGCGGTAATTTTGTTAATATGGGTATTCCATTTAAGATCTTTTGTTAGGTGCACACCAAGGTACTTGCTACTTGCCACATATTTTAGGGTTTTACCATGTTGAATGTAGTCACGATGTATCAGTGACTTATTACGGGTGACCCTGAGGACCTCACACTTGTCTGGATTAAACTCCATCAGCCAATCTTGTTCCCAGACTTGTAAATTGTTCAAATCAGATTGCAGCTGATCACATTGTTCTTCGCTATGTATTGTTAGATACATAATTGTGTCATCTGCAAACAGGTGAACATTTGAATGAACATAATTAGGTAAGTCGTTGATGTAAGTTAGGAACAGAATAGGACCAATGACAGAGACCTGGGGCACTCCAGAAAGCTAAGGAAGGTATGGAGACTGCTCTCCATCAATCACAACGCGTTGTTGGCGCCCATGAAGAAAACACCCTATCCATTGCAGCGTATCATTTATTATACCATAATAATCCAGCTTAGCCAGTAACTTTTTATGGCACACCTTATCGAAGGCCTTAGAAAAATCCATAATAATTGAATCAGTCTGCTTGCGCTCTGAAAGATTTGTTTGCAGAGCTGTGGTAAGTTCAAGCAATTGGGATTCACAAGATCTGGCATGTCTAAATCCATGTTGTAAGTTATAAAGTATGTTGTACTGGTTGAAACGAGATACCAAGGAGCTTGTTATGATATGTTCCAGAACTTTGCTACAGATGCCGGTGAGTGAAATTGGGCGATAGTTTGTAGGACAGTCTTTGTCAGCTTTCTTAAAAATTGGAGTAATATTAGCCAATTTCCAATCATCGGGTACACTGTAAGTGGTCAAGGACTTTTGGAAGATAAGTTGTAGTATTGGGGCGATGACTGATGCAAGTTATTTTAACACCCTGGGTCTAATCTCATCAGGCCCAGCAGCCTTGTATGGCTTGAGGTTTTGCAGTAGTTTAGAGACACCCTCAATATGAATGAAGATGTTTTGCATATCCGGGTAAGGACTATACAAGTATCACGTGGTAGATTGGAGTTAGCAGGTGCACAGATAAATGTACAGTAGGAGGTATTGTTCAATAAGGAAGCTTTGGCTACAGGATCAGTCACAGAGCGGCCATGGCTTTTAAATGGAGGAATACCGGTGGGATCTGATTTAGAATATTTGATAAGTGACCTGCAGAAACGTTTGTTTGCTTGGTAGGTATCATTATTAGGTGTTGGAGTTATAACCTCCTCCACATAATTCCAGTAGGCAGCCCTTAACTTCTTCTGTACCAGGTGCTTTAAATCCTTTTATCTAGGATCTTTCTTGGTGTGTAACTTGTCCCTCTTCTTAATGAGACATTTAATCTCAGTGTTAACAAATGGTAGCCTGTTTCTGTGCTTTGTTGTTTTAGTTGGGATGTATTTATCAATGCTCTTGTTTAGCTCAAACTTGAAGGTGCTCCATAACTGGTTAGTAGACAGGTGTGGGTCCACTATACACATATCGCTGAATTTGGCCATGTGGTTATGTAAGCCTTCCCAGTCTGCCCTATTGTAGAGAAGGAATTTCCGGGGCTTTTGCTTGTGAACAATAGGGTGAATGTCAGCTTCAACATAGACAATGTCGTGATCAAGCCAGGGATTATATTGATCTTATTAATAAGAGATTCTCAATCAGTTTGGAAACAAAAAATAAGTTAGACACATTATATATATATATATATATATATATATATACGTGTAGGTTTTGGTCTACGAAATGCAAAGAGTGCTCAACAACATATAGTTAGAGCAAATAATATATTTTCGCTTACCTCAAAACTGGTCTGCTACAACTTGTTTCATCTGTAAAAGAATCAGGTCACTGCCTGAAGATTCTTTTACAGATGAAACAAGTTGTAGCAGACCAGTTTTGAGGTAAGCGAAAATATATATATATATATATATATATATATATATATATATATATATATATATATATATATATATTATATATATATATATATATATATATTATATAT
>JAYKKM010000435.1:680000-682500 GCA_035772405.1 Chrysogorgia sp. JL179-B06 | reverse complement strand
ATATATATATATATATATATATATATATATATATATATATATATATATATATATATATATATATATATATATATATATATATATATATATATTTAATTGATGCACGAGAGGATTTAATATTGTCAAATACATATATGGAAAAAGTGACTAACCCCAAACGGGAATCGAACCCTAGTCTCCGAATCAACGTTTCGGCGCTCTGACCTTTGGCTAATGAGACACGGTCAGAACAGTCAGTGATTTTTCCACATACATATTAAATTCGCCGCTTTCACTTAACACCAACAGGCAGACATCGTATCTAACCATAATGTGGAGAAAGGCCTCTCGAGCGCACTTTCCAAAGTAGCGAAGCGATACACAACTTCTTGTATACAGTGGGCTTTAATAATAATTAATTGATATATGAGAGGATTTAATATTGTCAAATACATATTTGGAAAAAGTGACTGCCCCAACCGGGAATCGAACCATGGTCTCCGAATCAACGTTTCGGTGCTCTGACCTTTGAGATAATGAGACACGGTCAAAACAGTCAGTGATTTACTGCTACAGTGCAGCTACAGTGCAGTGCAGTGCAGTGCAGCTACAGTGCAGTGCAGTGTAGTGCATTTTGCCAGATAATTTTAATTTATCGCACTTTTTCTTGGATTTAGGCAGGCGTACGTTATTGCTCCTCCTTGTATTAAAGTAGTTAACACTGCTATTCTGGTTAGTTGTGAAATTCGAATCTATAAGCTTTATAATAAATCTAAAAATAAAAATACATTATCTCTATCGTCTCATGATTTCCAATGGTGTCTGGTTGAGTGTTTTAAAGCATAATTACATAATGGGTTCAGTGTATACAATTCGACAAGAAAATATTGATACTCTGAAAGAGAAAACAGGAATTGATATTGAAATATTCACACATTATCAAGCTGTATTATATCTGTCAGCAAGTTACCGATTGACCTTTCTCCATCAATTTATGCAATTTATACACCTAATTGCATATTGCATAGCAGTTTAAACTGATATTGATTAAATCCGAGATATAAAAAAAGCCACAAGAAAACGATATCGAACCAACCCGTGAGGGAGGTTTTGTTTTCTGTACGTTTTTCAGGTACAATGGTATTACCTCGTATTATAATCATACGATAACGTCTTTTCTATTTTTATCAGACTTGAGTTCGACCACTATAGAATATCTCGAAGCATTTTCCTCTTTTGTTACGTCATTCAGAACAAAATAATTATTTATGCGAAACAAAGAGAATGAATGATTCTTGCTCCCCAAATGTAATCTTAACATCGTCTTCTTTCTCTTCATATCGTCACTCTGAGCATTTTTAAACCTTGCCAGTTGTTCTTTAACATTGAATTTTAAATACAGTCGCTGTAATCGTTTTAGAAGCTGTGAAGCGTTTGGAAAAATGTATATTAGCCTGTATATTATATTGTAAGACTTGTGTCTGCAAAACAAAACAGCAGTACGCTTTTTGGACTTCTGAAGACCTGGGGTACGAAGATAAATTCGTATTTTATTTTTGCAGTTAAAAACTTTGAAACGTTAATGCTAAAATCGCGATTCTACAATCACAAAATGTCGAAGACAAATTCGTCTTTTATTTATTTATATATATATATATATATATATATATATATATATATATATATATATATATATATATATATATATATATTTAATTGATGCACGAGAGGATTTAATATTGTCAAATACATATATGGAAAAAGTGACTAACCCCAAACGGGAATCGAACCCTAGTCTCCGAATCAACGTTTCGGCGCTCTGACCTTTGGCTAATGAGACACGGTCAGAACAGTCAGTGATTTTTCCACATACATATTAAATTCGCCGCTTTCACTTAACACCAACAGGCAGACATCGCATCTAACCATAATGTGGAGAAAGGCCTCTCGAGCGCACTTTCCAAAGTAGCGAAGCGATACACAACTTCTTGTATACAGTGGGCTTTAATAATAATTAATTGATATATGAGAGGATTTAATATTGTCAAATACATATATGGAAAAAGTGACTGCCCCAACCGGGAATCGAACCCTGGTCTCCGAATCAACGTTTCGGTGCTCTGACCTTTGAGATAATGAGACACGGTCAAAACAGTCAGTGATTTACTGCTACAGTGCAGCTACAGTGCAGCTACAGTGCAGTGCAGTGCAGTGCAGCTACAGTGCAGTGCAGTGCAGTGCATTTTGCCAGATAATTTTAATTTATCGCACTTTTTCTTGGATTTAGGCAGGCGTACGTTATTGCTCCTCCTTGTATTAAAGTAGTTAACACTGCTATTCTGGTTAGTTGTGAAATTCGAATCTATAAGCTTTTTAATAAATCTAAAAATATAAATACATTATCTCTATCGTCTCATGATTTCCAATGGTGTCTGGTTGAGTGTTTTAAAGCATAATTACATAATGGGTTCAGTGTATACAATTCGACAAGAAAATATTGATACTCTGAAAGAGAAAACAG
>JAYKKM010000435.1:617500-675000 GCA_035772405.1 Chrysogorgia sp. JL179-B06 | reverse complement strand
ATCATGTATCTTATAACATTCTGTCAAAACGTTAGATTTTTCTTAAGATTTTCCTTCGAACTCAAATGTTTTGAGATATTGTTCATCTATACCTGTATTATTTTTTAACGCTTGCCATTGGTGATTCCTCGGCCTGCTCCCTGAATGTGTAGGATGTAACGTTTTAAGCTGAGGCCCTTGGACAGAGAGTTCAATATCAATTCCTGTTTTGTCTTTCAGACTATCAATATTTTCTTGCCGAAGGACCTTCGCTCCAAACGTTAGATTTCTTAAACATTAAGTACCTTTGTATTCTTTGTCCTAAAACGTTGGAGATTAAAGAGATTTAAAAAAATACGTTTTGAGATCTAATTTTAAGTGTTATTTAACTTCACTATAGAGGACGAATGTTAGCGATATACATATATATCATATGTATATAAATATATATATATATATATATATATATATATATATATATATATATATATATATATATATATATATATATATATATATATATATATATACGTGTAGGTTTGGTCTACGAAATGTATAGTCTACGAAAATTGGTCTACGAAATGTATAGCAACAACATATAGTTAGAGCAAATAATAGATTTTCGCTTACCTCAAAACTGGTCTGCTACAACTTGTTTCATCTGTAAAAGAATCTTCAGGCAGTGACAATATCGAAAGGGATGACCGCTTATTTATAGGCTTTCTGCCGGAAAGTGGGGGCGTATGTGGGGGACAAAGCATGAGGTCATGGCTTTGTTTGCGTTGATTACGCGAAATTTATTACGATGACGCAAACAAAGCCATGACCTCATGCTTTGTCCCCCACATACGCCCCCACTTTCCGGCAGAAAGCCTATAAATAAGCGGTCATCCCTTTCGATATTGTCACTGCCTGAAGATTCTTTTACAGATGAAACAAGTTGTAGCAGACCAGTTTTGAGGTAAGCGAAAATATATATATATATATATATTATATATATATATATATATATATATATATATATATATATATAGCAAAGTGAAAAGGTGGTAAACTGCCAATAATTTAGTGACGAGTTACTGACGTTTCGAGCGGAGCCCTTCGTCAGAGTAAATGATGAAGTGGTCTTACTCTGATGAAGGGCTCCGATCGAAACGTCAGTATCTCGTCACTAAATTCTTGGCAGTTTACCACCTTTTCACTTTGATATATATTCAAAACACTGTCTACGCAGGACTCTACTTATATATTATTATATATATATAATATATATATATATATATATATATAGATTTTCGCTTACCTCAAAACTGGTCTGCTACAACTTGTTTCATCTGTAAAAGAATCTTCAGGCAGAATTCAGCCTGAAGATTCTTTTACAGATGAAACAAGTTGTAGCAGACCAGTTTTGAGGTAAGCGAAAATCTATTATTTGCTCTAACTATATGTTGTTGAGCACTCTTTGCATTTCGTAGACCAAAACCTACACGTATATATATATATATATATATATATATATATATATATATATATATATATATATATATATATATATATATATATATATATATATATATATATATATATATATATATATATATATATATATATATATATATATATATATATATATATATATATATATATTATATATATATATATATATATATATATATATATATATATATATATATATATATATATATATATATATATATATATATATAGTAAAAGTGGTAAAAGCCGCAACTTTTGCACTGTTATTTTCAACGAGTAGTTTTAACTCCAGAATTGGGGTTTAAATTTTGAGTCCAAAACAATCCGATTTTTGGAGTTAAATGTTACTCTTCTTTTCGGAGTTAAAAATAACTCGGCAATGAAGAGTTAATTTTACTCCAGAAATTTGGGTTAAAATATAAAAATAAACTCCATATTTTCGAGTTAAATGCACTTGCATGTCTTTATTTTAAACACTATCGTAACAAATATTTTTACTTAACACAAGTTTGTATAAATAAAATAACTCAATATCGTCTCTTCCTGATAAGCTTGCATGGAGGCGAACCATAGCTCGGTAAGCGAGATAGTTTTTGGCTCGTGTTTATATGAGTGAATTTTCGTCTATAGTCTCCTTCGCAGCCGCTAGCTCCTGAGGTAAACGAGTACGTCAGTTGGCTGACAGAGCCTTTTTTCTCCCAAAATGTACGCCACGAAAGGCCCACGTTGCCCGGTCGCTTTTTTCAAGTCTTATCTCGCCAGAAATCCAGATTCGCGATTTTATTTGACAGCAATCAGCCCCAAGCTCCGAAATAGTTTGGTATAACAGCGACAACCACTTTGTACAATAGATCAGCGTTGCATATATATTCCGTTCGTCGGACAATGATTTCCACACTACGCCACGCGAATGTCGACCATTAATTAAACATCATTGGGTTGACTTGACAAATAAATTTGAAGTCTTTGGACAATAATATTCTGAAGCGTCCGAATAGCAACAAACTTGAAAGACATGCCCTGAAGTTGAGCGGTATTAAACACGTCGAGGAAATGAAAGCATCGACAAGACCGAAGAACGAGTTTTACAGTCTTTATCCACCAATTCGTCCTCCCTTTCAAAACCGGCATCAACCATGTTCTCAGGACTGCTCCTTTTCGTTCGGTAATGGCAATTTGCCTGAAGTCGGTTCTGGTTCTTCAAGCTTCGTCCAGTCGTCAGGTTCGCCTGCACGAATTAAGCGATTCAAGTTCTGGACAGCAGCGAGGAATAACTTTAAGCAACGTGCTTTTCTGTTATAATAGTTATATATTTTACAATTCATTTGTATTGTTTTTGAGGCTTCGCATATCTTCGAACTTTCTTTGCCGAGGCCGGCAGTTAAAAATTAATTAAAATTTAGTTTGCCTAAAAACTTGATTGACAGGTTTTCGCGGTTTTGAAATTTTTCTCCAATCAGATTCAAGTATTTTGCTGGCTTCTTTGTCGAGTTGTCATATACCCCCCCGGAAGATAGATTTTAATGGCTTTGAAAATACTTTACAAATCATAAAATACAAGTAATATAATAAATATCCCATTCAGTTGTTTGTGCGATAATATTATTGCCGGGCATTTTACCATTTTTTAAAAACACCCGAATTCCGAAACTCGTAAAAATACTCGGCCGTATATAGGTTCGGTTCATGAGAAGTATGACGTTACCAAACGAAGTCGAAATTCCCGACTCGCTGAATTAGGTTCGGAAGAATGATAAATTCGACGATTGAACCGGGCCTTAGCTAGCCTGCGTACAGACGCTCCGTATCCGTCCCTGATTAATCGGCACTGAATATTCCGCCGTCTATGCGCAGGCTAGGCCGTAGCGGTCTGTATTAAAAATTATCATTAAATATTATTTAATAAAACAGAAATAAAGAACACAGCAACATAAATTGTTGTTTACGCGTGTATTTTGATCGTGTTTGTTATGATTGAGATCTTATCTCAGGAATTCACCCCCAAAATAGAGTTTAAATAACTCCGACAAGTTTTAACTCCTCTAAAAGAGTTTGCGTAACCCCAGTTGAGACGGTTAACTCCGTCGTAAGGGTAACTTTCAGATACGGTACTCCAAAAAGTAGAGTTAAAATAACTCCTGTAAAATAACTCACCCGCATAGAGTTAACTTTGATCCTCTTAAAAGAGTTAAAACTACTCGTTGAAAATAACAGTGTGGTTTCGCCTGAAGATCGCCTTGCGTGAAACTGACAGTTGCGGCTTTTATCATTTTGAGGTAAGACCACTTTCACTATATATTCGCTCTACCTTTATGGTATTGAGCACTTTCAACGTTCCGTGAATAACATCGCATTCGTTTTAGTATATATATATATATATATATATATATATATATATATATATATATATATATATATATATATATATATATATATATATATATATATATATATATATATATATATATATATATATATATATATATATATATATATATATATATATATATATATATATATATATATATAATTATATATATATATATAATATATATAGTGTTATATATATTTATACAATAACCTGTTTACTACGCGCATTCTCATTGGTTGTTGGCCATGATCTATTAGAGGACAGATGCACGGATCACGTCAGCTCACGCCATATCACGTCAGCCGACTGCTTTTATCTTTTTTCATGCCCAGAAATTGCCAAAGAGCTAATAAGCTTTTGAATGGTTTGTTTTCAATTTTTATTGTATATATCAGTGACCCACTCGACTATCGTCTCGTGGGCCACTTTTTTGTTCTTACCACGTTATGACGTCATCTGTAGGGTCCAGGGGTCCTCCCCGAAACATTTAGACATCTAGAAGCTCGGAAAGATAATTTGAGCAAACTTTTTCATCTAATTCTACAGTGAGCATAGTTCATATGAATCCAAACTTACCTGCTGCATCTTACCATGTGACGCCATTTTTTGCGCCTAGCACTGACAGAAGCGTCTGGGAACCACTCACGTGGCAGGAGTTTACGAGTTGGCTAACACTTCGATCATTTCAAGCTAAACCCGTTTGTAAAATTTCGTGTAGATGAAGCCCATAGGTAGATTCCTTTAAGTAGCTTCTCTCTTAGCATCTATATAGTCGTACTAATACAATTGGAACAACGCTTGTCCTGATTTTGTCCGATTCCTTCGTCTATGATATGATACAAATGCCCTATTTTTCTTTCTGACTTAAATAATTTCATTCTTATAGATGAACCACAACCTGATGTTAATATAACAGTTCTGCCATCTCCCAGAATCTCTGAAGGAAGTTGTATTCTAATAATATGCGATGCAAATACACCACGATTTTTGCAGAGCCAATACATTAGACCACTTCCTGCAGTTGTCATACGGATTTTTGTTGGCGATTACCGAGTGAAGTCTTGTAGAGGAAATCCTATCCAAAGATGCGTTTATCTTATTCGTAACGTCCCGAAAATACTCCCGAGGAATATTGTTTGTATGGCAAGTAACGCTGGAGGAGAATGTCGATTTAAAATTCTTCACATCAAAATTGTGAAGAAACATGCTGCAGAGTACATTGTTTGATTTAAATATGTTTATACATTTTAATAAACATTAGCTTGTTCACTATATTTCAGTCAATATTAGAAATCCTTAGGACGCTTATCTGCAAAATAAAATCAGATTACTAAATTCTTCATTGTGTGGTTTTGTACGGAGTTTATCCTATTTAATAACAACAATACGACGATAATATTTGATAAGGCGTTGTTATAATAATAATAATAATAATAATAATAATAATAATAATAATAATAATAATATCATTTATTTAATCACAATTGATTTACACGGCAGCAGAGCGCTGATCGGGTCGTGAATTTAAAACTACTAAATAAATAAATTCCGCAGAGTCATTACGTTTTCAATTAGGCTTAAGCGCAATTTGATCTAGTTGGTTCTTAACTAATTTTTTAAAGTGGGCATGCCCCATATCTTGGAGCTAATCGTCTAAATAATTCAAAACACAGCTCCTCTATATGCCATTGATTTGCGCATGGTCTCTGTTTGATCCTTTTAATAAAAAGGTCGTTGAGTCTGGTAGTAATATTGTGTAGTGTTTTATGTAGGTGATCGTTTTCCAGTTGGCTTTACTTAGGACTTCTGCGCGTGAGGTTCTCCAGTCGTATTTAAAAATGATATTTGCTGGTCGTACGTGAATCCTTTCCATGTCCTGGAACGGTGTTTTATTCCAACTCCCAAGACTAAGTTGCCGTAAGTAATGGATGGTAGATCGGAATCACTTTGTTGAAGGAGTTATTCAATGAGCGAAGAAGGTAAAAAATGAAGAGATTTCAATAGATTTAATTTTCTTGAGAAACTCTTTATCAAATAAACCAAATGTTCAGGCGAATTTAATTTTTCATCCATAACAACTCCCATAAGACATCTTGTTGAGCCAACCTGTTTTACCATGGTATCGTTAATAGTTAATTGTTGTAGAGGCACTACAAACCTTTTACTGGAGATAATCAGCGCTTCACATTTGGCATGGTGAATCGTCATCTCGTTCGTATTACACCACCTGGCACAAATACCAAGTGCTTCATCAAGAGACGCAATTCTCAGATCGATAGAATTGAGATACAATACAGTGTTGTATACATCATTGTTGTATACGTCAGCATACATCTCATTCCTTGTGTCCTCTTGGTGGGAAATAACATCTGGCAGATCGTTGGTGTACAAAACTAAATAATATTAGTGGTCCAAGGACCGATCCCTGTGGGATGCCACAGATCACGTGTGCACTTTGTGACGTTGCTTTGCCTAGAGTTGTATACTGAGTTATATTAGTAATGTAATCTTTCAGCCACAGCCAAAGGTCGCCCATGATACCAAAGCTTTCAAGCTTATGAGGGAGCTGATCGTGAGACGCCAAGTCGAAGGCTTTCCGTAAATCTGTTAACGCGACCCCAACCATTTTTCGTTGATCAACAGTACATAGACATTTCTCCGTCATATGAGCGAGAAGCAATTCTGTAGAACAACCTGTCTTATATGCTTACTGGTGTTTGGTTAGGAGATCATGTTGCACGGTGGTGTGGTTAATCACTGAATCGGATACCGTTCGTTCCATAACCTTACTTGGTACACTCCAAATTTACAAGGATCTGTAGTTTTCTCTCTCCGTGACTTCTCCTTTTTATGGATTGTTTTAAGTCGGTCTTTTTTCCAACTTAATTTAAGAACCCGTAGAGAGATATTGTCTGGACATTTATCTTATTATGTAAAGGCTTTTAACATGCAACTGTGTCTTAATTGGAGGTTACTGTCTCTAAATTAGGCGAGGTAATTATTATACATTGTGAATGAAGTGGGCGAGTTTCCCTGACTATTCTCACCCATTGTTGCAAAATACGTATTAAATAAGTCCGCTCTTTCAGTATTTCCGTCGCCAGGTTCCATCGTCCCTTTTTACAGCAGGACGAGGAGAGTCATCATTAAAAGTGGTAGCCTTTTTGACCAGTTTCCAATATGTGGTTGTATTCTGGACTTTGTCAAATAGATTTGAAAAATAATTTGACTTTGCGTACCTCAGTTCTTGAGTGTCTTCGTTTGCTATTTTTTTGTATCTTAATCTCGCTTCTTCCCTTCCAGTTTTTTTTTTAGTTTGTAGGTGATCCAAGGTAATGACTCACTTCGAACTTTCATTTTGCGTGGTGTAGCGTGTTCGTCGCAGACGCGCAAGAAAATATTATACTCCATGCTGCATATTCATCATCAGGGTCGTCAAATATTTCGCACGAAGACCGAGGAGCATTCTGAAGATCTTTCTGGAAATTATCCAACTTTAGCATCTTATAGTTTCTTGTATCTCTTATTCTTGGTGGAGGTCGTATTGTTTTTGACAAATTGTGACATGAAGTAGTTTATGATCTGATATCCACATATCCAAGACTCGCGTTCCCTTGATCCACTTAAACCTATTAGTTACTACAAGATATATTAACGTAGTTGTTTCAGTATCTCTAGTGGTTTCTTTGTTCACTACCTTGCAGCGAAGCTGAGCGAAAATTGATTACATTCTTTCGGTGTCCCATGGGATGTTAGCTGCAGCATTTTCCGGGTGTGTGACATCGACATTTGCATTAAAATCACCAACGTACGGACTAGATTTTTTTATTTTAGGGGCTGTTTACATGAATTCGGATTGAGTTTCATTTCGGATTGAATTCACACCGGTTCTGTTAAAATCCCTTTACGTGTTTACATGAACCCGGAATGAGATGCAGCTCAATCCGGATTGAGTTCATTCCGGTTCTCATTCCGGATTGAGTTTCATTGAAATTAATTCATCCGCCGTCATATTGTTCAATATAAATAGCTCTCTGTCGACGACATTATATAATTAAAGGTGAATTACATGCATGTTTACTTGCGACCACATCGATTATCGTAGCTAGTAATGCTTTTCCCCTTTTCTTTATTTTTATTGCGCACAAATCGTTGAAAGAAACATACCCGCTATAATGTTATTGATCGCCATCTTGAAATTTCAGATTTCGCGCGATTTTTGATCCTGGGATAGAATTCCTATGTAAACGCTGTTTGAATTCACGTTCAATCCGGAATAAAAGTGAATCCGTATTCATGTAAACACCCCTTTAACCAAATACTCGCTAACTGGTGGAGGAAATGATCGAATAATGTTCTGTTGTTGGGAGGTCTATAGATCAGCCCCAAAGCAAATGTTTTGTATTAACTTTAATCCAGATGGTTTCTAAATCGTTCATGTTTTTTCTTGAATGTTTTACTGCCAAGCGATATATAATGGAAACTTTATTAATATAATTTTTTTCTTATATATTTACAATTGCAAATCTCACTTCTTGAGGTAATTTACAATTGGCTAATTTGAATCACATATGATTATATACAGTATTAATATTTCTAAAACAACAGAAACAAATTTATACTTAAACATTGGGCCGCGGCATTCTGGACAGACTGTAATTTTGAAAGTTGATATTTCGGAAGTCAATATACAAGAGAGTAATCCCTAATCAATTTAGATGAAAGGGCGTGAACTAATTATATAGCAGCATGCAGTGTTATAAGTAAGATATGTCCTAATCCGACGAATGTTCCTGAGATGGTTGTGATTAG
Organism: Chrysogorgia sp. JL179-B06; assembly: GCA_035772405.1. Classification (NCBI taxonomy): domain Eukaryota; kingdom Metazoa; phylum Cnidaria; class Anthozoa; order Scleralcyonacea; family Chrysogorgiidae; genus Chrysogorgia; species Chrysogorgia sp. JL179-B06. The sequence goes on along the minus strand of JAYKKM010000435.1, from coordinate 666,341 downwards.
ACATTGTGAGAGTACGATCAAATCTTATGACAATGTTCCTGACAGATTCAGAACAAGTTACCAATTCCTGACCGCCAACTTGAAGAGACTGGAACAATGGTTGCTGGCGATAGCGAGTGAGAAAACAATAAGCTCGGATTTATCCTTATTCAATTTCAGTTTGTTCACAGTCATCCATCGGTCAATGTCTTTTGTACAGGCCATCATTCTGGTTTTGATTTTTTCAATTTAAGTATGTGATGAAAAAGTAAAAGTTGTATATAAATTATTTGACTGTCGTCTGCATACAGATGATAAGATATCTCATGTTCCTGTAGAATATCAGCTAGTGGGGAAGTATAATTGATAAAAGATACAGTAGCGGTCCCAGGACAGAACCTTGTGGAACACCATACTGCAGTAAATGTAATGATGAATTGTGACAATTTAACAATACAAACTGCTTGCGATCATGAAGATAAGATCTGAACCAATCCAACACTTTCCTCTTGATCCAAAATCGATTCAATAGCCTAGAAATACGAATCTCGTGATCCACCGTATCAAATGCCGCTGATAGATCTAATTGAAGGACATGCAACTGCTTTGTTATCATCAACGGCACATAGGATGTTATTTTTCACACGCACCAATTGCTGTCTCAGTGCCATGATGTTTCTTGTAAGCTGATTGAAAAACAACTGTTTGATTCCTTCTCTCCAAATACTGCGTTAGTTGACTAGCAACTTCCTTTTCAATAACTTTTGATATAAATTTCAAGTTAGACACAGGCCGGAAGTTGAGAAACAGTTAACAATCCAGATATGGTTTCTTCAGTAATGGTTTCAGAACAGCGATTTTTACGTCCAAGGTACGCATGCAGATGCCAAAGATAAGTTCACAATCTGTTTGAGAACAGGTAAGAGTTCATTAAAAATATTTTTATGTAATAGAGCAGGAAGCGGATCCAATACACATGATTTACTAGCCAGTTTTCCTATTTTGCAGCATACCTCATCAGTAGTGACAGTTTTAAAATTACATAGTTCGTTGTCATGGTTGATCTTTACACCAGCTGGATCAGCAGGGGACTCATCCAAATACGGCAGATTATTTCGTATAGAACGACTTCATCCATAAAAAAGTTAGTACATTTATTTGCTAGATCCACATCAGATTGAACTGCATGATATTGCTTAGTAGGATTTCTATGTAACAATCTGTCAATATGGCCAAATAGAGACTTCTGATCGCCCTCGCTTTCCTTTATCAAAGAGGAATAATAATTAATCTTAGATGACTTTAAGAGATCGCTCACCAGTTGACACTGATCCTTCAATGCCTCAAGGTCATCCAGGCAGGCAGAACGTCTCCACTTGTCTTCTACGGATAGTTTTCTGATCCTTAATCTCATCCGTATACCCGGCTACAGAGACGGATTGTAACCATTTTCATTTTTACAGGTGCAGGAGCATCGATGATATTCGATATGATCTTATGATATTGACTAACCAATCAATCCACCAATATCAGAGTCCGGTTCTTTTTGTAGAGAGGAGCTCAACAAATCAGTTATTAGAAGTTTAGTGTCTATATGGAGCGGAGTTTGCGCACACCAATTTCCTTTCTGATCATTGTTGGTTTGTGGACCAAAAAATTGCATGTCATAGCGTAATGATATGATAACATCGGATCTTCTACACTGAAATTATCAGCAACAATTTCATCTTGTCGAGTAATTACCAGATCAAGAGTGTGAGAGCTGAGAAGCTTGCAAGTGTTTTGTTCTTGTCCAAATGAATGAAGCAAATCAATAAACTTCATCGCAGCACCGTCGGATTTATTATTAACATGAAAATTCACCAGTGGTAACCAGATTATCTGTCACAATAGCCAAAAGTTCCATAAAGCAGGTAAATTCATCAAAGAACATTTTTAGACTCAAACCATTCTTAGATGAAGGTGGAGGATGATATATAAGCACCAAGTGAAGGTTGTTTGAAGGTTGTTGTTTAGTAATTTGCATATTTTCGAACGACTTGAAATTGATTGAGGGAGACGTTTTCATTCGTAGATTAGATTTATGTAGCAGACCAAGTCCACCCCCAGTTCTATTGGCACGAGGTAAATGTTTAAATATATATCATGTAGGGCAAAGGTAACCAGTCGTAAAGCTGCCATGTTGATCGGATTTTAACTAGGTCTCAGTTATAGCCACAATATCATAAGAGTTGTCAACAACATAATCTTTGATAAACAGCGTGACTTGTTAACAACGGATCTCGAGTTGAGTAGGCAGAATTTCAAACACTTGGCAACTTTAGGCAAATTATTCGGAGCCAAAGGCAGGGGTTTGATATAAATGAGATTGTTTACATTTACCGTCGCTTGACCTCTATATGCAAACAGGGACGTAGCGCAAACTAGCCTTTGTCGTTGGGTGGTGTCAGGTGGTAATTTACCTGAATGTAAAAACATTTCGAAAATTTACCTGAAATTTTTCTGTTTTATATTATGGGGTAATAAGGATCGAGTTCTGCGTATTATTTTTCACGCAGCTATATCTTTCTCTGAATAAATACGGCAATATACCTTATAGAAAACCCTGTCGAAAAATTGAAGCAACGTCATGGGTCAAATAAATGTAATAAAAGATTATAAAATTATATTTCAGAATAATGTTCAAAAGTTCAAATTCTTCTAATATTTCGAGGTTGTATAGCTTGTATATATATAATATAGTTTACAGTATACATTATATACTAATATTAAAAAATAATTAATTTGAAATGTTCTAGGGACCTTTGGATAGAATTCAAGTACGTATCTTAGTACAAATTCATCTGTGCTCTTAAAAATCAGGTACAATTTTACTCGATTGACAGTCGTCGGTTTTTCAATAATGACCATTTTTTAGCAAGCAAGCTCGCGCGGTCAACAGCAGTCGTTATATCCTTTTCAGCGGCAAGAATCATGCAATCGTTGTGAATAAATCTATGGCCCTCAGCAGCAAAAAAGTGAACGACCGAAAAGACTTACAGGAATTGTTTTATATCAACATATTCTATGCTATGAAAACAGGTCCCTGTTGTAACGTTCTCCTAGAAATGTACGATCCTTACATTCAACGAAAACTTACCTGTAGAATCGAGTCGGATTTGGGAAAAGTTTTACTACTTTTTAAAGAAATTATACTTATTATAGTAAGTAATCTCATTGCCTTTACTCAACGTTCTAGTTATTAACAGTCCTCTTCGGCCTCAGGAATCCATCATATGATTGGCAACCACCCAAGTATATGTTGATATTATCTGACTCATATATGTTATCACTCTCAAGCCTTTCACCCACGTCGTGTTAATATGTGATTAAGTATAGTTTACCACGTACAATTATTATGTTGTTGTAAATATTTCTGCACTATGGTGATGATGCTTAATTAGCAACGACATATCAGCTCGATAATACGATCAAAGAGTCTACAATCGAAGATGTACATGAAAATTAACAGTGCCTAAGTTATCATTCATCCCAGCAAAACAATTATTTGTCTATATTTGCCATCAGTTGATTATGCAAATTCGAGAAGTGACATTCTTTGACTACTTATAGTTGTAAATCGGATATACTTAATCGTCCGGATTTACATAAATTTTAGCTACATGTACCATCGATTTCGCAGCTAAAAGGCTTAAATCTCAAAAATGATTGGCGAAAATTGTTATTTTGACTGATCGATATCGTAAGTAAAATGCCCTGTACAGAATTATGAGTTGATTTACAAAGCTTGTGTTTGACTCACCTATAAATTCCATGTAGTTCGCGACACCTCATATTGTTGCTATGCTTATTCCCAAATTACTGGGAATCAACCTAAACAGTTAATTACTGGTAATTATGACAGTATTATTCATAAAGAAAATGGTTTGAATATAGTCACCAACAATAGTATTTCTGGACAACAACCTGGACGATCAACTTGTACAACAACCTGGAAGATCAACTTTACACTTAATATATTATTCATGATGAAAGCGATGAATTCTTCCGGTTAAAAGGAAGTTGTTCATTTTGGTGCTCGAAAGTGATAATAAAACAAGCGAAATTTCCAAGCTCTAAACAGCTGCAATTTTGAATTCGAGAACGAGTTAAGTGTATGTCAATACCACGCGTCGATGTTTCAATAGAATTTGTAGTGTCTATATATATATATATAGAACTGGAAAATACTGATCCTCGTGTAGCTAGCTATACTGAATGTAAAAGAACTCTTTAATACCTACGCAATAGCCATTAAGTTGCACTTACTATGCAATATCTCGACCGAATATTTATTAAATAAAAGAGTCGTTGCATGAGTTTTGTTATATTTAATGAATGTGCAGACGGACGCAGAACTGGATTAAAACCAACGACGAAAATCTGCTTTGTATGTTTTACCTGTTCTTGGTAAACACGTTCAGGAAATCTTTGGTGATATTTTAATAGGATAATTCCTGAATAAAGGTATACTATTTGTCAATAGAGTGTGTTAATCCCCTCTCCGGTCAACCTCGTCCCCAGGACCTTCGAGTCCTAAAACTCTATATTTAAACACGAAAAGTATGTGTTCAAAAAGTACTTAAAATGCAGTGTATAAAAGATACAGTATTGTCGGTGGAAGATGAAAAGTTCGTAAATTTTAAATGGCGTCAAAAGGTAAACCCGTTTTCCCTATTTTGATGCTGTTAGTAATCAGTTACAAACATATTTTGCAAATATGTCCGAGTATGTTATTCAGGCATTCATTTGATGTATAGCACGAGTTCTTAGAGTTAGTAGTTCAAAATATATCGTCGTCGGAATATCTTATAAATTTATCAGAGTTTGTGAATCCAATCCGACCGTCGTTTTCGCTTTTGAAAGCTGTTGCCTCATAGGGTGTGGGCGGGGGCTGGGGGGAGGGGGTAAGGGATAGGAGGGCCTGGGCCCCCATCTACACATTTGGCCCTCCAAGTCCCCTGAATATCTGATGCTAAATTCAAGTAATAACTTTTGTTTGTTTGACATCTGAAGTGTGTTTTTATTGCTAATCGTGATGTTGTTAGGCTTAACAGTGGAATCCGAGTTCACAGTAACACACTCACATGAAGTTTAAACTGCGCATAATTCAACCTCGTACCCAGGCTTTTCACCCGCTCGGCGAACTTGCGCAGAATAGCGCTGCATCGAGATGACGTCAGTATCGATGTTTGTCCGCTTTTACCCATAATTCTTATGTCCATAACAAAAGAAAATAGCTCATTTGCAATCATTTGTGAGTCACATTGGTTTGTTTCTCTGCATTTTGAGCTATTAATAGCAGCCAGACGCTACGCTATTACGCTTCCAAGAGCATTGTATCCTTTTGACCAGCGTCGGCTATTTGACGCCTATGAAACGACCAAAGACACTGCTACACTGAATGCAAACAATGCAAATATTGTGACCCATGGTTATTTATCTTGTTAAGGTGGTCAGGAATACGAATTAATCTTGTTATCAATTTTTTTTTTCAACCGTCAATGCAGCTATATTTTTTCGGGAAAATTCGTCTCAGAAATCACGGGAAATGCGAAGGTAGAAATTTCCATGGGAAGCCATCTGATTGGCTAATTACCCGAAACAACTTTTATCCTAGCCTAACCCTAAATAACCCTAATCCTAACCCCGACACCCCTGAGGAGAAATTTTTCTTGGGATCACTTTCCAAGGTCCCAAAAAAAGTGATTCCAAAAAATAATTTTGCAATGCATGGATAGGGCTTCGAAAATTCAAAATATTCTGGGGTATCCCCATACCCCTACATTGGTCTCTACACCATATAACAGGGACCACGGAACAATTTTTGGATTGGGGGGCTAGCGAACGCTATAATTAGGGCTATATAAAAATCGCTATATAAAAATCACATGTTTGGAAAATTATTGGGGGGGGGGGGGCTAAGCCCCCCTCCTGCTCCGCGGTCCCTGTATAATGCTTGATAATTCTAATCGAACTGCATCCCCATATTCTGCGTTGCGGCCCAAAAAATTTGTTTTTATCCTACAAAGCAGAGTGACGCTTATATATACAGTTTCTTATATATTCAATCTAATTTCTTTCACGAAGGACTCTGCTCGAAACGTCAGTATTTCGTTCCTATAAATCTCGGTAGTTCACAACCTTTCAGCTTCGCCTTATATCATCGCCGTTTGTAGTCGGTTAGATATCTTCGGGAAGCTGGCTTCAAAATTAGTCAAAATATCAACTTATCACGACATCTTTAGGTTCTCCGGAGGTTTATGATGTACCCTGTTGCTTAAATTGCCAACATATACCTAATATCCGACAAAATGTACAAAAATAAACGTAAACTTCAGAAAAGTAAAATATAGCGACACTGCAGGACCCCTATTTTGTGCATATGAAAGATAACCGTCGCCTCTACACAAATTATGTGGCGCTCAAACAATAGAATACTCGATCGGATATCTTTTACAGATCAGTCGTGCAAACACACAAACATTTGCAAGAAGATTGTTAGAAATAATTTCGCCTAAACGTACACAATCTCCCTCAAGATTATCAGCCTCGTCTTCTGCGAGATCATCAGAGCGACTATTATTTTTATCACGTGAGATATTATTTATAATGTTTGTGTTTTCGACGAACCTGAGGAAACTCTCTAGGCGAACTATAAGCATGATTTCCTGAAATGCCTCGAATTCTGCTTGTGGCAATCCAGAAAATCCGTTAAATAGTTACTGAGCATATAATGAGTCATCTACAAAACCAAATAAAAAATAGGTACGCATACGCGTACATGTATCTACTGCCAGATGAGAGAATGAATGATAACTGTAGGATATAGTATGTTCAAAATTATATTATATATATATATATATATATATATATATATATATATATATATATATATATATATATATATATATATATATATATATATATATATATAGCAAAGTGAAAAGGTGGTAAAGTGCCAAGATTTTAGTGACGAAATACTGACGTTTCGAGCAGAGCCCTTCATCAGAGTAAGACGAGACGAAATAAAATAAATAGGATATATATGCCAAAAGGTACGTGTCACAAGTAGAAAGTAGCCAATCAAATGCACGGGAGATAAACAAACTATAATAATTGATGAGATGCGAAATGTTAAATCATTTGCTATTTTTACAGTTGATCAGCAAACAGACTGAATGGGAGGAAGAAATGACAGGTCCAATATTCAAGGGGATTGGGCGATAATATTAGCAGTAAGAAAAAAAACTTGAAAAGGAATGAAAGTGCATAAGCTAATAATAAAAAGTTCCAAGCAAACTAAAATAACAAAAAACTTGTAGGAAATTAAATAAAAGAAAAACTTTCGTTAAGACCAATTGTTATCGCCTAATCCCCTTGAATATTGGACCTGTCATGATTTCTCCCTCCCACTCAGTCTGTTTGCTGATCAACTGTAAAAATAGCAAATGATTTAACTTTTCGCATCTCATCAATTATTATAGTTTGTTTATCTCCCGTGCATTTGATTGGCTACTTTCTACTTGTGACACCCTTTTGGCATATATATAAGCCATATTTATTTTATGTCGTCTCATCTTACTCTGATAAAGGGCTCCGCTCGAAACGTCAGTATTTCGTCACTAAATTATTGGCAGTTTACCAGTCTACGCAACACTCTACTTAATAATTATGCTTTCAAGTTATACTGAAAAAACATTAAAAGATTCAAGGTTTATTTGAAGGACTTTGTTACAGCATTCTAATTTCTAAGTAATATATAACATGTATACTGTTATACTCAGACACTTTGCAAATCTCTATATGACACAAAAACTGCTGCAGAAGTTTGGAAAATTGTTAAACGTTATTATGTTAATATTATGTTTACATTATGTTTGGCTGAGATCAGTCCAATTCCAAGGTAATACAATGCAGAAAAAAGGAAATAATTGGAAAAGCACTGAAAATTGGTAATAACACTGTTCGTAGCACTGTTCATATATCACTGTTAATAAACGACACTGCATTGAAACTATACACTATATTGAAACATTTTTTCAAAAGAGCTCAAATTGTGCTCACCAGCATTTGAAAAATGGGAGGGGGATCGCCAGAAATCAGTCATGGCAGGTCTGAATTTCTAGGTCATTATTTCTACCAGTGAACTCATTTGTTTACCTTGTAAATGTTGTTCTAAAGTTTGTAAATGGCTTTAACTGATTTTTAAAAGGTTTTAAAAGGCCGCTTAGTTTTATCGGTTAAACAAGAAAATAATATAGAATTTATTTAAATTTCATTTGAGTCCAAGTTGTCGCATTTATTTAAATTTCATTTGAGTCCAAGTTGTCGCACTGGGGGTTGACTTCCATTTTAAACAAAAGCCCTGGGATGGAAGTTGCTGTCAAAGTGGTAGCAGCAGAAATGACTAAGTTCCCACGTTCTCTACAACAGTGTATACATTAACACATATACATGGAGTAGACAGGTGATACACAGACTATCATCAAGCTCTAATCCTCAGAAAAAGTTTCTGATTGCAGATGAGCCACTCTAACGATTGAACTATTTGTTCGATTGATACAGTATATGTACTGCCAATGCACCTGCATGTCACCATATTTCAGTCTCATACCCCAAGCATTACTAATACAATTACAGGTATAGTTACTGCCACATTACTGATATATACGATGTGATTGCTGCAATAAGGCAGTAAATGTTATTGAATAAAAAGAAATTTCATTTGATTATGAGTTTTTATCACAAGTAAAGTAGTGTACTACTTTTGGTCAGTCTTTGCGTCAATGCATACAATACAATACAATACAATACAATGCAATACAATACAATACAATACAATACAATACTAGAAATACGTATACGCAACAACCCCTCGCCCAATTGCTGTTTGAAACTTACAGTACAGTACTTGTTTTAGTTCTAAATTACTTGAATTAGATAATAGCCACATCATTTGCCAAACTACAGTAAATACATTTTCAGTGGGCAATTTGTATTATCTGAATTTAATTGTTTCATAGGACATCATAATAAATACATGCAGCCCAATTAAACTTTTTAATTTTTGAGTGCAGCAACAGAATAGTGGGGGGTCTACTGCTGTTTCTACCATCAATCACTAAGAAAGAAATTACTTTTATCACAATATTGATGACTCACGAAATAATCAATGCAGTATTTTGTATATAGACACCAAAGGCTGTTGAAGGAAGAAAGTGCATCTCTATCATACAATGAGTGTCCTTTAAAAAAGATCAAATTGGTTCAAATGTCGACGGATGGCATGCATATAGTGCAAATGTATAGGGGTCCATTCAAATTAGATTTACTAAGACGTATTAGGGATTCTACTCCAAGGTACAGTAAGTTGATAATTCTACCCACATTGGACTACTGTGATGTGGAGCTGGCAGGAATATGGATAACTAAATATTGATGGTCATAATCAGAGGTCTCTATGCATGTCAGGCAAACTGATCTTTCCTAAGTTTTGTACCTCTTGTATTAAAAGCAAGTTACATTGTGTAATGCTAGTTAGGAAATTCCATGGCATTTTAACATCATATCTACCAGTAAAGAGCTATTTTCCATGTTTCAATTAATCTGTTCATACATGTTATTATCCTTCACATATTGCCTTAATTGACAATATGTGAAGGATATACAACTTTTGAGTTAAAATTAGTTTTTGTAACATTGTACTGTACATTTGTGAATATGTGTTGAAATTTGTCCATATATTGATACCAGTGTTAGCATTGAAGGGGCTATCCTGTATAAATATTATTGTATTATTATTATTATTATTATTATTAATACTAATAATAATAATGCATTAACAATAATACTACTAATAATAATGCCTAATGCAGATTGCAGATACCATATTTGCCATGTAACAAAGCATATATATGGCATTGTGTACTATAGTATCTAAATTATATCACCATGCATATATATTTTATAACCTATATTCAGGATGCCATGCCTAGTCTGCTTGTCGACAATGATTCAGATGGAGAGGTTACAATGATGCACTGGTTCTAATGATATATGTACTGCCTATGCACAGCAGTTACTATATATTTCAGTAATGACTAATAATTGGATGTGTTAATATATACACTGCTGTTATATCAATAGAATCAGTGCATCAATCTGATCAATGTAACCTTCGCTCGCCATCTGAGTCTTGGTAGCTCAATGGTCAGAGCATCTCACTGGAAATCAGAAAGTTACCCCTGTCCGGGACACAGAATAATTTTTCTGAGGATATGAGCTTTCTTGACAATCATCCATGTACTGTATCGTCTGTTCCCCCCTCGAGCTCTCCCTTATTCACTACAGCAGTGTATATATTAAGTATTAACACTGACAAGTATACATAGTAATGCTTGTTTATTGCTACAAAATTGTAGGCCATGCCCAGGTCATATAAACACATAATAGTATGGATGTTTTTTCACCCTAAACTACTGTATATATAGGCTAATTATCAAGCACATAGTATTTATAACTTTAATCAAATAATAAACATACTGTACATGCAATTTCAAAATTTGTACTACCACTTACTATTCTGCAATATTCTGATAAAGAACAAATGGTATATATTTTAAACAGGCTATTGTGCCATCTTGTGCCAGAACTATGGCCAGCCATTGTGCTGCCACAAAGTGCCATTGTTCTAGAACAAGATGGCACAATGGCCATGCAGTCCAAGCCTGATTTTACACTGCGTGGATTTAAAGGGGCAGTGTCACCGCACGCGCATCTTTTCTGCGCATACGAAACTTGAAAAACTACAGCCTGTAGGTTTTCAAGTTTGTTGATCCAAGATGGCATGATATAAGCGAACACAGACTACACACGAGGTATAAAATGCAACTGCAGACGGCAGACTTGGTATAGACACTATATACTGGTGTAAAATTCACCTCAAAGTGATTTGGTAAAAAATATATAGAATGCTTTCGCTCTTCTTTCATGCGACGAGCGGGACAGGTAATTCCTTGGAATATTATTATGTAATTTTACGGTATAAAATAAATACTGAACATTTCATATAGCTTAGTTATTTTCTACAGTACGGTAAACGTCGTGCGCCACGGGCGATGGAAGCCTTCGGAAAATTGATTAGAAATCCATTTTTAACTTCTCCAATTCGATTATTATAGGCTGTCTCCTGGCCGCTCCTTGCCTTCAATCATTGACAAAATTGTTGGCACAAAACGCACGTGCACGTCTTTCAAACACCCCCTTTTCAATGTTGTAAGTTGTTAAATGGCAAGACGGCATTGCTTTGCGACACAGCATGTATTGTAGCTGCTTGCACGTTAAAGGGGAGGAGGGCGCGAGAAATGATTTTCAGAAGTTGCGGTTTTCCGGAAATTTCTACAATCGTTTCAACTAATTTTGTCAATGATTGTTGGCACTTCGTCGAATTGTTGACAACTTCTAAGAATAAACGGCTAGCATTTACTTCCTGTTAATTGACCAATCACACTGCGCATTGTAATTAACTAACCAATATCATGAAAGTAGGGAGTTTGAAAGACAATTTGTCAACGAACAAATTCAGCATTTCAGCCGCGTGAACTGCGCAAGAGCGGATCTTGACACTGCCTCTTTAATTCCAACTGTCAAAATATTATACATATATGTTTTGAAAATTCAAAACATTACACACCTTCAAATTTTCCCAAATCTCTCTGTTAAGTATTTCAAAATGTGTCTATTAGATTTCGGAGCTTGGAGCAAATACACAATACAGTGTACAATTATTTAAATTACATTAAAATTAGAGAGTCAAGTCAAAAAGCACTCAACTGAACTGAATTGAAGGTAATGGCTATTCGTACGGTAGCCGTACGACGCTATAGTCTCTTAGAATTCAACGAAATGCGGGTAAATATCACCAAAATCCTAAACCTAACCCTAATCCTAACCAAATTGCTAACCCTAACCAAAAAAAAATATGCAGAAAAGGCAAATTAATTGCTCAACACAGACCGGTGAGTCGGTGACAATCACAATGTACATAATTATAATAGTCCTTTTACCTTTTACTTGTGTCTGTCTTTGATTATCTTGTCCTTCAACACTACAGTTTCGGCTTGAAATCAGCTGATAATTACTGCATCCGATGATTTTGTGAGGAAATCGCTGGTTTTTTAATGGCAATATAAATTTCGCCGTCGGCGAATGGCGGCTTCTTCCGGAAAGCGGTTTGTCGCGCTGGCGTCAATTTAAATTTAAATTACGCCAAATTTAACGCACCAAAAAATCGTTTCAATACCGTTTCAATTTTTGCATTCGCAATCATGAGACGGTTGCAATTTAAATATTAATTCCAATGCAGAGGTCTACCAATCAGTTTCTGTCTATATCTAGTTACCAGGGCCAAATTTTCCAATGCCGCGCATTAGGACGGTTGTTCATATATATATATATATATATATATATCTCAACTGATATCATAGACACTCGTTGAAATCTTGAATTTATTGTGATTATGATTTGCGAGTTCGTTCCATTTTTGTGTTTTTATTGGCTCCGAAGGTATTCTTTTGTTAACTTAACTTACATTACACCACTCGCACGACAGCAAGGTATCTAGCGCAGTAGATACAATGATAGAAAGAACAGATACAGTGTTTTTACTCTTTGGTATAATTCATTTCTATATATATAACGGATAGACAAACTAAAATAACTAACAATATGTTATCTTCTTCCCAGAAATATTAGTACTACGTTACGTTGAAAGGATGAAACATTTTGAAAAATTAATTGGAACAATGTTACTGAGTATTATCATGACCAATGTTGATGTTACATCACCAGCTTGCGCAGAAGGGGAACCCAAAATAAGTAAGTAGTATCTGATTTCATTGCATGACTGTATTCATCATATATTAATCATAGCTTTACAGTTTACACGGTATATGTTTTATACATTAACGTGGTGTTTCTTTTTAGACGTGGACATATAATTGAGAAGGTATATATAAACACACTTGCTAGCAGTCTAATGCAAACTCTGATTAGTCTAAATTATAATTCTCCTTATTGGTCTCCAAGCCTTTCATAGAGTAGCGAGAGATTGTTTTAAAACAGGTCTGAGTTCTACTTGGGCGATCATTTCCTATGACATGTCTTATTTTAGCTGAATTTACACTTATAATTATCAAAAGATTTCTCAAAACCATGATTATATTAAATGCAAAATATAACTAGAAGCAATTTAGACTTATATTTCTTTAAAATAATGGGATACAGTATTGAAAAAGACAATATATTAAATAAACAAAATATTAAAATTTTACATTTTGCTTAAAATTGCTCTCAGAATGCAGGAAATGTCGTTTCAGAGACGGCGTGAACTCGAGTTACCGAGAACTTTAATCTTTTTTCACTTGCATGTGTCCATTTTAAGTATTCTGTCCATTTTATGTATTGTGTCCATTTTAAGTATGCTGTCCATTTTAAGTATTCTGTCCATTTTAAGTAATATTCTGTCCATTTAAGTAATATTCTGTACATTTTAAGTATTCTGTCCATTTTAAGTATGCTGTCCATTTTAAGTATTCTGTCCATTTTAAGTAATATTCTGTCCATTTAAGTAATATTCTGTCCATTTTAAGTATTCTGTCCATTTTATGTATTGTGTCCATTTTATGTATTGTGTCCATTTTAAGTATTCTGTCCATTTTAAGTAATATTCTGTCCATTTAAGTAATATTCTGTCCATTTTAAGTATTCTGTCCATTTTATGTATTGTGTCCATTTTAAGTATTCTGTCCATTTTAAGTAATATTCTGTCCATTTAAGTAATATTCTGTCCATTTTAAGTATTCTGTCCATTTTATGTATTGTGTCCATTTTAAGTATTCTGTCCATTTTAAGTATTCTGTCCATTTTAAGTAATATTCTGTCCATTTAAGTAATATTCTTTCCATTTTAAGTATTCTGTCCATTTTATGTATTGTGTCCATTTTAAGTATTCTGTCCATTTAAGTAATATTCTGTCCATTTTAAGTATTGTGTTCATTTTAAGTATTCTGTCCATTTTATGTATTGTGTCCATTTTAAGTATATGCTTTCCATTTTGAGTATTCTGTCCATTTTAAGTAATATTCTGTCAATTTTAAGTAATATTCTGTCCATTTTAAGTATTCTGTCCATTTTATGTATTGTGTCCATTTTAAGTATGCTGTCCATTTTAAATATGCTGTCCATTTTAAGTAATATTCTGTCCATTTTAAGTATTCTGTCCATTTTATGTATTGTGTTCATTTTAAGTAATATTCTGTCCATTTTAAGTAATATTCTGTCCATTTTAAGTATTCTGTCCATTTTATGTATTGTGTCCATTTTAAGTATTCTGTCCATTTAAGTAATATTCTGTCCATTTTAAGTATTGTGTTCATTTTAAGTATTCTGTCCATTTTATGTATTGTGTCCATTTTAAGTATATGCTTTCCATTTTGAGTATTCTGTCCATTTTAAGTAATATTCTGTCAATTTTAAGTAATATTCTGTCCATTTTAAGTATTCTGTCCATTTTATGTATTGTGTCCATTTTAAGTATGCTGTCCATTTTAAATATGCTGTCCATTTTAAGTAATATTCTGTCCATTTTAAGTATTCTGTCCATTTTATGTATTGTGTTCATTTTAAGTAATATTCTGTCCATTTTAAGTAATATTCTGTCCATTTTAAGTATTCTGTCCATTTTATGTATTGTGTTCATTTTAAGTATTCTGTCCATTTTAAGTATTGTGTTCATTTTAAGTAATATTATGTCCATTTTAAGTATTCTGTCCATTTTATGTATTGTGTCCATTTTAAGTATATGCTGTCCATTTTAAGAATTCTGTACATTTTAAGTAATATTATGTCCATTTTAAGTATTCTGTCCATTTTAAGTATTATGTCCATTTTAAGTAATATTATGTCCATTGTTTCATGTGTCCGGTCATTTTAAATATTCTCAAATCTATAGGTTAGTTGGTTTATCTTTTTTAAGTAAATATAATATTGGCTAGGATAATATATTATAGACTAGTCTGTTTTTGTATTTTCCCAATAAACAAACCAGCTGCTAAAAAATTGAAGAACATATAAAATTTGAAGGTCATGACATAAAACAAAAATTAGAAACACAATTTCAATACCAATCTTGTACATTCTAACGTATTAAAACTAGTAGAAATTCTAAATATTTCAACTTTTTTCCCACTATAGAAGAACCACAACCTGACGTTAATATAAGTGTTTTACCATCTGAAAAAATTGCTAAAGGAGAAAATCTTCATATAATGTGTTACGCGAATACACCTCGATATTCACAGGACAAAGATGTTAGAGTACTTCCACCAGTTGTCATACGAATTTTTGTTGCCAATGAACGAGTAAAGTCTTGCAGAGGAAATCCTGTTCACTTATGTAGTTATGATATTCCCAATATCAACAAGAAAATATATTCGATCGTTTGCTTAGCAAGTAATTCTGGTGGTGAATGTAGATATAAATTACTATTACTAAATGTTAGAACGAAAACTGATGGTAGTTGATTACCCATAGCTGCATATTTAGCATTTTCAGTGAAAATTTTAATTTTTAATGGTAATTCATGCGTTGGTACGTATATGAACTTTAATCTTTAATTAAATTTATTTTGCCCCGGTATAGCCAATTAATTCAGTATGGCTGGTTTTTAAAGGGCCGTGTACACGTGACACGTAGAGCTAATATTAAGCTAATTTTAAATAAAATCCTTTTGCGTACCTTGCAGATGGCGTTCTAATAAATAATATTATATACATTCAAACTTCATTCTCGTTTCTTATGGGTCAACATACTCCAGTGAATTCTCAATGTTCGGCAGGCGCGACGTCATTTCCGTCGAATACTTATCAATTAACACAAGGTGACGTCAATCGTGCAATAATATTTTGTCATATTGCACCATGATGTCACAACTCCATATTTGGTAGTGCGATGAGTTGATCACAAATTATTTTAAATAAATAATAATTATTAATTATTGTACGGAGGTGTCCAAAAAAATTATTGAACGCTGATGACGTCACTAGGACAAAGCGCGGGAAAATTACAACATAAAAATGGCTTGTAGTAGATTACTACCAGACTGTCACTTTGTTTGTGTATTTTTAGTAAGACTATTTTGAACAATGTATAATAAAACAAATATACGCATGATATCAACAATTATCCAGACCTCGGTCAATGTTATCCGCCTCAGAAAAGAAAAGACGTTCTACTCAGGTAAACATTCGGCCTACTTATTTTGTTATTTCAGATTATACTGAACACCCGTTTTTTATGATATCTTGCAGAATTAATTGTTTTCGCTTTTTTATCGCTTTCGGCTTTTCGTTAGAGATATATTTAGCGTCGAAATGACGAAATTATTACCATGGCAACTAACTTATTTTCATACATCATATCTAATTTTAGTATAACTTGACAACTTTATATCACAAATCCTCAATTTTCATTGGCTATCGCAGGAGTTACTATCCGCTGATATAAACCTCTGGGGAAAAGTCGCCTGATTTCGAAAGAATATTTACTTTTTTGCCATGAAAAATGCGAAATAAAAGTTATTTCTTGGGTTAGAAAGTTGTAAATTTATATACTAAACAATTAGACAACTCGCCCTTGTTTTCTATGAGCGATAGTCAACTCGGCTCCGCCTCGTTGACTATCTGCTCATAGAAAACGCGGGCTCGTTGTCTAATTGTTAAATATTAACTGATTTCAACATATTCCAACGACGATATAAACTTCTTATTAACCGAGAGCTTGGTCATCACGGGAAAATATCAGGCCGAGGTCTTGTCAGTACGGTCCGAGCTCGTAGAGCGAGGTTCGTATATAAAAGACCGAGGTCTGATATTTTCGCGTAATGACCAAGCGGTCGAGGTTAATAAGAGGTTTATTATATGGCATGGTTTTTTCAACAACATACTTTACATACGTTTTGAGTGACAAAATCGTCATTTTCAATCTTGTTCTTGTTCTTCTATTGCTTTCATGATAGTAAGACTCTCATTTAGATTGTTCATCGTCCGACTCGCACATGATTCAGTGCTTTATTTACTAAATTCGTTCAATTTTTGCTGCATTTCAAAGTTTCCTATCGTTGTTCGCACCTTTGTAAACAAAATGGTTGACAAAATCCGTAATCCGGACCGGTCCATTACGGGAAATAAAAGACCGGCACGTGACGTGTCTCAGCCAACCAGAGCACGCAATTTCACCGGAAGTAGCTTGTGCCATATAATAAATATTAATAATATCTTTGTAACTCATTGCTAACATCTTTAAAAAAGCGAAAACACGTTTGCCTTTGAACGGCTTTTAAATTTACGAACTGTCCAATTTGATAGCTTCCGACGACTATATATTTTGAACCACTGAAAGCTTGGCTAACTGACTCGGACATGCGTACACAATATCTTTGTATTAACATAAAACAGTGAAAATGAGTTGAAAACTTTACTTGAAAGAAATATTAATTGAAGCTGTGTATGCGGGTTTATTGCAGTACCGTAATGAAGTGAAAAGTGTAATTGTCAAATCTTCCAATTTCGCAAAAATATCCATCATGTCCAAATTTGATTCGTCCTCCCATATTCTGGGGATCCAGGGATCCATTTCTCACAAAAGGTTTCTTTATTATATATATATATTTATATATTTGAGCGGAGCAGGGTAGGGCCAACTCCTTATAAGGAAGTAAAAGGTCGGTTTGGGTGATCCGTTTGAATCGGACAATATTTGTGCAATATTGTGAAGGCGACCATTGGCGGGTGGTGATTTGACGAACGGCATAAAGAGGTTTTTATTAAGGGTATACACGTTTGCGTAATATAATATACACGTATGTAATGTATTTAAACTCAGTAATTCCATGACTGTTTTCAGAATTGAAATCGAGTAAATATTGGCCGAGATAACGTTCAAAACCGGCCTTTTCGGATTTGTTATCGACAGACGCGGTTTGGGCACTGGGGTCTATGGATGGGGAAAATAAACTATAGGGGTGGGGTGGGGGTTGTGGTAGAAAACGCGAGAGAGGGGATTGTTGCGGATTCGTATTTCTAGTAAAAATATACCGAAACTGCCACCAATTTGCTAAACGCTCGGCTGTTACGACAGTTTATGTTCTGGACCTACCAAAGGAATGTTGGGAATGTGTAGCAGGCTAGAATTCAATTCCTTGAGACTCACGCCCCCGTCAAGATTAGAACCCTGGGAATAGAAATACGTTCCGCAATAACCCATCGCCCGTCTTTTCTAACTCCCACCTCACCACCCCACCCCTAGAGTTTCTTTCCCCGTCCATCGTCCCCAGTTCCCAGCCCGCGAATTTGTATATGATTGATTGTATATCTCTGTCGATAATAAATCCCAAAAGGCCGGTTCGTCATACGTAGATTTTGAACGTTATCTCGGTTATTTAAAAAAGTTGAGTGGAATATCCAAGAATGCTCGACCTGACATTAGATCTATGTTGAATTGTGTATACAAACTGTATATAGTGCCAAAGAACTTGCCATCGCATCTAGTATCACACACATTTAAATACTTATTTTAAAGAATGCAAAATGCCAAAGGTGTGGAAATTAACAATTATCTGGATATAATATGAAAAGGAGAAATAAGAGAACTTCAATGTGTCGAAAAATACTGAAGTAAGAGTACTTACGTATATTTATGGACGACGTTTCGGACGATGTATCGTTCTTCGTCTGACCTGAAGAAGGACACATCATCCGAAATGTCACCAGGAATATAAGTAAGTACTATTACTTAAAGTGCACATGACCCCAAAAATGATAATGCTATATTTGAAAGAGCACTTAAAATAATGAAGAATGGCTTCAACAATTCTTCGATATCTATTTTCGTTTTCGAGCTATTCAGTTATATGTGATATGTTAATGAGGCACATGATGACGTCAAAGCAGGCAAATAACATTGTGGCAATCCTAAAATTCGTGCATATCTTCAAAGTTATCCAATGAAATTACTTGATGATTTGCACATGAATGCATACTACCAAACTAAAGAACATGGTTCATGTTGTGTTATAACCATAGTAACAGATTAGCTTCCAGACCTCTCCGTTACCATACAGAAGTCTTCATTTTCTTCCATTGCAAGCACCGTTTTCGATTTCAAACTTCGGTATTGCATTGGAAAAGCTATTGAAAAAGATATTGAGAAATGCCAATTTCAACATGTTTTACGCATGAGAGAAAACAAATGATCTTGATTTAGAAACTAAGAGGTCTGAAAGCTAATCTGTTACTATGGTGATAACATAACTTGAACCATGTTCTTTAGTTTGGTAGTCAGTGGCGTAGCCAAGGGGGGGCGAGGGGTTCCTGTGAAAAGTATAAATCCGGGGAGAAACTTGTTGAGGTGGGGGGGGGGGGGGGGGGGTAATGATGTTACGTAGTGAAGCCTTCAAGGGAGAAGCAAGTTGTAAAAATTAATAAAAATTACACCAAGTTTATACCATAAATAGGGAAACACGCTGACCAAAATGTTTTACACAAGACCCGAATAGTTGGCCATGTTGTAAATTCGGGTTGACTGACTTTTAATGGAAGAAGTACCACCAGTAGATCTTTCAACCTACGAATTTGATCCTTGTTGTCCCTTGCCCACTGGAAGAGCAGCCAGAGACCACGTTATCAAAAAAGGACCATGCCAGCCAACCGACGTAGATTATCCAAAAGACAGATTTAATCGAAAATTTCTCTCATCGTGGTATGGCAATTTCGACTGGCTTGAGTATTCAAAGTCATCTGATAAAGCGTTTTGTTTCTACTGCCGAGTTTTCAACGGACAGGTATATAACACATTATCGTATACAAAGAGTAATTGAATAAACACGTCTGGCGATATTTACATTTGAAACAAATGATCGTAAAGGTTGGGACACACGAGGCGACAAATCGCAGGGGCATGTCGCGGGGACATTTCCCCTGTTGAGGACACACGAAACGACAAATCGCGGAGCATGTCGCGGGGACATTTCCCTTGTTGAGGACACACGGTGCACGAGCTGTTCATACGATGGGACAAGTCACGGGGACATACTTTTGTCACAGCGACATGTCGCACGAATTCAAATCATTTTGAATACATGCAACATGTTTCGGGGACAACATTTTGTCCCCGCGACAAAGTTTTGCCAAGTACACACGACGGTATTTGTCCCTGCAACATGTCCCCGCGACATGTCCCCGGGATTTGTCGCCTCGTGTGTCCTAACTTAAATAGCGTGCGTTGGAGTCAACGATAAAAAGATAATTATACAACCTCTAAAACTATTATATCATTTATTTATTTGTAGGTCTCGTTCAAAGGAGAGCCCGCATTCATCAAAACTGGATTTAATAACTGGAAGAAAAGTGGGGCTTTTAAGAAACATGAAAGTTCCGAGTGCCACAAGAACTCTCTCCAGTCGTTTCGCATTTGGAAAAGCCAGAAACCGGTAGATCACCAACTTAGTGAAGATGCAGAGAGACAAGAGTATTACCGTCAACTAAAAGTATGTTTTTCAAGTCAATGTTCTTTTTGCCGTGCTGTATTGTATATTGAACCAACCAAATAACCACACTGTTAATCTGAAGGAGTTATTTTAACTCCAAAACAGGAGTTAAATAAAAAGGTACAGAATAACTCCTGTTTAGGAGTTATTTTTTACTCCAAACTTTTAACTCCATTTGTGGAGTATATTTAACTCCACTGCTGGAGTAATATCAACTCCACCAAGAGTGAAATTAACTCTGAAAATGGAGTTAAAATAACTCTTGATTAGGAGTTAAATTTCATGCAGTTGTTTACTCCACTTTGGGAGTTGTTTTCATGGAGTGAAACTTCCTCCGGTAACAGCGCTATAGATTTGTGCTCACAAAGCACTTTAACAACAACAGTATTCCAAGATATCAAATTATTTTTATTACAAATATATGAAACTATACAACGAATGCTTAAAATAATAAATATAACTATAATATAATAAATAACTATAAGGCTAAAACTTATAAAAAGGTTGATATATGCAAGTCTTCTAAAATATAGCACTAAATAAGTATATATATATAACTTCTTTAATGTATTTAAATAATAACTATAAGGCTAAAACTTATAAAAAGGTTGATATATGTAAGTCTTCTAAAATATACTGCTTAATAAGTATATACTGTATATAACTTCTTATTCTTATTCTAATTCAAGCATAAATTTATTAATAGCAACCCTCTTTTTTGCCTCACAAGGCTTGTCCATCACCACAGCCTCAAGGAACAAGTAAACATTGCTTAGTGAGGCTGGGTACTCAATGTTATAGACATAGTAGCAGGCGATAAGAATTGCCAGTGCTTGGGCTGGCTGCATCTTCGGGTTGAGCCGACACACAATTTTCCTCTCTGCAGCCACATACATGCACGACAGCGTTTCCATATCCCCTGAGGCAATCAGCTCTGGGACCAGGGCCTTTGCAATCAAGTCATCAATTGATTCATCTTCCTATAACATATTTTAAGTCATTAACAATCTGTCACTTACTCGCCATAACCATTTCCAGCTGTAGCCCTGCATGGAAAAGGGTATAGCAAGAAAGATAATAGACAGAATCAGCCTCACATGCAAATTGCCCATTTCAATGTTTATTTATACTTTTGAGAGATGGTTTCTTGTCAGTACAATGATATTCAGGTACAAAACAATGCATCTAATTACAATAATAATCAAAACTACAATTTGCATCTCTCAAAAGTATAAATAAACACCGAAATAGGTAATTTGCATATGAGGCTGCTTCAGTCTATTCACTAGCCTGGGAAAAATATTAACATAATATTAGAACAGTGAATACAGATACTTACAGTGCAAATTTTTAGAAGTTGCGCATTAGAACGACCAGAAGAACGATCTTTTAATAGACTTGGAAGCAGCATCATGGCAGCAATTTCTTCAACTGCTGTAAAGTCAAAGAAGTACACAATATTACAATTATGTAGCCAGTTACCATGCAACACCTGCATGTTAGTAGACAACCAAATACATATAGGCATGTAGAGCACTTAGAGTATCAAGGATACAAAAAGAACCACATACAAGAAAATAGTTACTGAATTTGGTTTCTGCATGATATTCACTACAAGTGTGCAACAAATAGGTTGTAATACTTGATAGAGGTAATATCTAAGGACTCTCCCCGTGACAAGTAAAATCATCTAGCGTTAGACAGAGTAAAATACTATAAAGCCTACATCGTTCATCTTGGAACGATACTGTCATCAAAGGGTTATGGACTATATAATATTATTAACAATATTGAGTCACAAGGGAGTGCAGTTAAGCAACATAAAAGTATACCCCCATTCCTTATGTATTTTAGCCTGAACCTTTTGCCATTCATCTTAAATAATATCTAGATGATTTTACTTATCAGGGGACGGCAGTGCCGGCTGTTTTGTATACTAGTAATGCCAGATGATTTTACTCTTCTGGGGGAACCTTCATCCATAAATAGCTAAGGAGTGTTAATACAATGCCAAATAATTAACTCAAAAAACGATTGTCCAATATAGTAATATATAATAAGAAACAAACTCCGAGGGCAAAATGTATTCATAAATACGTTAGCTACGCACGTAAACAACATGAGTAAACAACATGAGAAAGCCAGCATGAGGAAGCCAGCTAAATGTCAAAGTCAAGCGTGAAAAACAACTATACAATCCACTTAAAGTGCCTACGAAACGAAAATTTCGTTGTTGTGATTATATTTTTATCTGCAAGAGCGCGTGAAATGATAGAGTAACGTTATTGACAGATTTTCCATATCGCTTTTCCTTCTCAAGATATTAAGATTGGTTTGATATTCAAATGAGATAACCTATGACGTCACTGGTTGTACACGACGTATTTACATATTGGAAAATCGTGTATATCTTGAAGATTATTTAATGAAATCACTCGAAACGTTGCATGTAGATACAGACGACTAAATGCAATAACACCGTGCATGTTTTATGATTGCCACATTAAATTATTAGATTCCAGACCTCATGATTTCTAAAACACAATTGTTTGCATTCTCTTCAGTGGCAACTTTTTTGGAGTTGGTAGTACTCGAGCAGGATTTGACTGACTTAGTTAATCTGCTCCAACAACATCGATTCGAAAAGGGTTGCCATCAAAGAGAAAACAAACAATTGTCGTTTGGAATTTATGAGGTCTGGAATCTGATAATTTACCATGACAACCATGAAACTTGCAAAGTGTTCTTACATTTAGTCGTCTGTATCCACATGAAAAGTTTCGAGTTATTTATTTCAATAATCTTCAAGATATACACGATTTTCCAATATGTAAATACATTGTATACAACCAGTGACGTCATAGGGTATATCATTTGAAATCTTAATATCTTGAGAACGAAAAGAGAGATTAAAAAACTGTCAATAAAGTTACTCTATCATTTCACGAGCTCTTGCAAATAAAAGTATAATCGGAACAACGAAATTTTCGTTTCATAGGCACTTTAAAGTAAACAGTAATAAATATTTTGTTGGGCTGTTGTCTTGCAGATGGAACTGTGTAGGCAACTTAATAAATTGGAGTTATCCAGAACAACAAAAAGGGATTTTTGAAGGTATACCATGGAAGTTGACTTGTAATGGCCTATTAAGATTAAGATTAAATTACAACTCTAAACAAGGGGACTGAAGGAGTAGTGGTAAATACCTGATTATGGTTGTCTTTGTGGGCTCGAATTCCATTTCGCAAGCGAATAATCTGCCCCACTTTGATGCCACACTGCTTGAACAGGCTATCGCTCGTTGCTTCAAGCAACTCCACGGTATTAAGCTACAAGACATGAAACAAGTATCTCAAACTCATTAATAATTCATGAGGAAAACACAAAGGAAATCATAACCGAGACGTGTTTGTAAATGTGGTAAAGAACTTCCATAAATTAAGCCAACTTTCACCTCGATTTTCTCTTAAAAGACTCGTTTGAGATGTAACATCAAACACTCGAAAGAGTGTTCCATCCTCTATCCAGTCACCTCGAATTCGGTTAAAAAACTCGGCCTGCGGCCTCGTTTTTCAACCTACTTCTCGGTGACTGGATATCGGATGAAACACTCTTTCTCGTGTTTTATTACTTACAAAGCTAAATAATATTTAGCAAAAAATTCACACTAGAATGAATCTGTGATTGATGAAGGAATCGAAGACAAATCCTACCTCGTCTTCACGTAAACTAGCAAGGACGTCTTCTCTGACACCAGCTTTGACCAAGCAGTTGATCAGTTCTTCTGACATTAGCTAAAGTAAGATATATATTGGGTTATATACATGTATAATCAGTATATATAATCGTCGAAGAGTGAATACAACGATCGATTGATTTCCGTCGTGGCCAATGATGCTACATATACTTAGCTATTTTGTATTGATAACTAAGGAAAAGTTTGAAAGCAGTCAGGCGACATAATGAAGATAGCGTCAAAGAAGTAATACCTCGATAGTCTCCTGCATCAAATATATCCTTTGTTGTGCTGCTCAGGGAAAAACTGTTGAATAATTCACAACGAATATCAACGATCTGTTCTTTGAATGTTCGTCCAATGGTGACCAAGGAGAAAGGACTCGATTTCAATGTTGCCACGCAAAATCGCATGCTGCATATTCACGTGACGTGACGTTAACTTTGTGATTGGCTGATATATTTATTTTTCCTGACGTAGCTCTGATCTAGTGACGTACCCAAAAATGGTGTCTCATTCTGACTTTTCATGCATGTGCTTTGCCTCTCAATCAGTGTAAGGCATTTGGCTTGAATAATACACGCAGCAGATATATCTGTCATAGATACGATTTAGAATTTGATTAAAAATGCTTGAGTATGAAAGATGTTAGGTAATAACATGTAAGATAATATATTTATATATACACCTGTATGAAGTGGTTAAACCTGTACACCTAGAGACAGTCTATGTTAAGAAAGAGAGAGCTTATTATCATATGCCAACTGCTACCTTAGTTTTTGTTCATATTGAGTAAGTATTAGTAAATATTTTATTATAAAGGCACAGAATAAGTATTGAGCACCAATTATATTTATAATCCTCATGGATTACCATTTATGAGCAGCCTTTACTTTTAAATTTCCTATGACAAAATTTTTTACAGAAATGTACTCCTTTTTAACTCTTGCTGGAGTTAAAGATAATCCTATAGTTAAAATGTTGGAGTTGAAATAACTCACATATTTTAACTCTGTTAGGGATTTTACTCCTCTTATTTAACTCCTATGGGAGTTAAAACTACTCCTTGAGTTAAAATATTGGAGTTGTAATCACTCTCCTATTTTAACTCCACTAAAGGAGTTATTTCAACTCTTCCATAAGAGTTAAAATAACTCTCAGTGGAGTAAAAACGTTTGGTGGAGTTAATATAACTCCGATTTTGGAGTGGAAATAACTCTCAAATTTTAACTCCCCAAAAAGGAGTTATTTTAACCCACCCCAAGGAGTGATTTTAACTCCTTCAGATTAACAGTGCAATATTCGAATTCCTCTGAACCCGTACATGTCATTCCTATCTAAAAATATCTGTTGTTCGATTGCTGGGGAGACTTAATTTACCCTTCATAGGCCATCGGGAAGGCGAATGTTCACTAAACAAGGGCGTATTTAAAGAATTTATTGAGCATATGGCAACGGTTGATCCTCTTATGGAAGATCATCTTAAAAACTGTGCAGGTAAACTAATATTTTTTTGTTCACAGCTCGACTTTGTATATGTACTGAATTTTGTCTAATTGTCTTTTTACATAACTTACAAAAACTTTACGATTTGATTTGAACTAGGCTTATGTCTACGCAATGGTTTATGGTTAGTTTATATAAATCTTTTCAAAATACACGACCTTACGACTATGCATCTTTATTTAGATCACGCTACATATCTCAGTCCTGACATCCAGAATCAGATGATAGAGATAATTGGTTCGGCCATATCCGAAGAAATTATACGACGTGTTAAAGAAGCTACGTTCTTTGCAATCATTGCAGATGAAACACCCGACAGTGGAAAGATAGAACAGCTGTCCCTGCTTGTTCGCTATGTTCGGAATGGAACTATAGAGGAACGCCTTCTATATGTTGAACCAATGGATCAAACTACTGCCGAAGCCCTTCTGCACACTATTCGCGACAAGCTGGAAAATTGTGGAATAGCGATCAGTAATCTGCGAGGCCAATGTTACGATGGTGCAAGCAATGTTTCGGGGATCTACACTGGTTTGCAAGCACGTGTAAAAGAGCTTTCGTCGGCTGCACTATATACACATTGTTACGCCCATGTTTTAAACTTGGTTATTGTGGACACCATGACCAAGAACAAAACAGCCAGGGACTTTTTCGGAACATTGCAAAATTTGTATGTCTTCATCGAGACTTGCACGAAACGACATGCATTATACACAAAAAACCAAAAGCTAAGAAACAAGAAAGATAAAGATGGGAAACAGCGCGAGTACTTCCTCAAAAAGTTATCAGATACGCGATGGGCATGCAGAGCAGACAGCATTAAAGCAATTCACCATACTTTAGAAGCAGTACTTGACACGCTGGAGGATTTCAAGGACAACGAAACCAAGGCAAATATTGCTGCAGAAGCTAAAGGACTGTTCAACATTGATTTTGAGTTTGTTCTGGCTTTAGAGGTAATTAGGTATGTGGAAAATGCTTTCAAACTTCAATTTCAATTATATTTTCAGACGCAGAGACATTATGTTTTCACTCTATTAATCTGAAGGTATTCTTTTTTACAAAGGTTCTTAAAAAGGTCATGCATGTCAGCAAAGGAGTTTCTGATAAACTACAGTCGAAGGATTTGGACGTTGTGACTGGTTGTGAGAGGGTTGCTGATTTGCTGACCACATTAAGGGGTCTTCGATGTGAAAAGGAGTTTGATGCATTCTGGGCCAACAGTCTCACAAGATGCCACGATTTGAATATACCGGAACCAAAAGAAATTCGTCCCCACAAGCTTCCTCGGCGAATTGATGACAACCCTGACACAGCTGTACAGTTTCTCCCAAAGGATAAGTTCAGAGTCACCTTTTACTATAACGTAAGCTAACTTGTTTTATTTCTGAATCAAATTGATTCAATCAATACGTTTTTACCGAACCACTTTAAAGATCGATGAAGTTGATTTTCACAGAAATTGCATTGTTCATGCATAATTACTAATTATGCATGAACAATGCAATTTCTGTGAAAACCAACTTCATCGATCTTTAACTATTAATTAGTGGAAATGTTTCAGAACAGTAAGATATAATGTTTCAGAAGTTCTGCATGAAGAAGAATATTTGGACATTTTATAACAATCATACGTCATAGTGTTTTTATCTTTCTTTACTAGATTCTGGATCTCATGATTAGCTCGATCGAAAGTAGATTCGACAAACATGGTGTGTCAGTTTTGAAGGGACTTGGATACTTAGAGCCATCACGTGTAGGAAGTTCTGATGCTTGGACCAATATTTCTCTGGCAGTTGATTGGTTTAGAGCTGACTTGGATTTCAGCCCTTGAGATCGAATTCCTTTCACTGCAGACGTCTACGCTCCTAACTAATGTTCTAGACAAGGCGAAATCGGAAGAGAGAGAGGCTACTTTTATAGAGTTGTACCGAGTGCTTCGACATGAACCAGAGTGCACGGCCAGGTTCTAGCACTTATGAAAATTGCACTAACACTGCCACTCACATCTTCGAGCGCAGAAAGGGCATTTTCGAAGCTCAAGCTCATTAAATCTCGACTTAGGTCCACAATGGGACAGGAAAGGCTTCAAAGTCTGATGCTTATGTCTGTAGAGTCTGATGTATTACAGGAACTAAATGTAGATAATCTCGTAGAAACGTTCGCAGGCATGGCACCGAGAAGACTTGGTTTAGTTTAAGTACCATATTATTTGTTGTGTTGCTTGTGTGCATGTAAATACCAATTATATATCGTATACTTGCAAATTATGCCTATGCATGTGTCGACTACAAATTGTAATGCTGTTTATGTGAGTATATCGACTATATGTCAGTTTTGGCTACTATAAAATTCCAACTCGACAATTTGAATGGCACTGTTTGAAATATATCAAAGCCCTAGGCCTATAGTTCAAGTTCAAACGTCAAACGCACATAAACCTAACTCAATTGTCAAGAATGTTTTCCGTAATTTAACCTAATTTGCATTGATTTTGGTTCATGTGAAGTTCCAGGTTTGAACTTGGCCTGAAACTTTTTGATGGGTCAAATTTCAGTTTGGTGTAGTCTAGATGGAAAAAAAAGCATTACAAGGTCCACATATATACGACTTATCATAAATAATTCTCAATACATTTTGATATGTGCACTACATTGTTTTGGTTTGGAGGCAACAAAACTTTGCTATTTATGGCGATCAGTTATTTTTTTTAAATCTCGCCTCGGAATGCGGGAAATGCAGTCTGAGAGATTCTAGAAATAAAAAAAATTCCGGGGGGGCCATGCACACGGACCCCCCTATGAGGCTCGTGTCTTCGACGCTCGACCAATTTCGCTCCCCCAAAGACAGAACCCTAGCTATGCCACTGTTGGTAGTATGCATCCACGTGCAAAGTTTCAAGTAATTTTATTGGATAACTTTGAAGATATACACAAATTTTAGAATTGCCACAATGTTGTTTGCGTGCTTTGACGTTCGTCACGATATTAACATATCACATATAACTGAATAGATCGAGAACGAAAATAGATATCGAAGAATTGTTATCCGGTTCTTTTGAGAACTTGGCAGCTTTCATATTTATTCTAATCAACAGATGTTCCGCCGTTACCTATAACGATTCATCTATCGCTGATTTTACTATATAGAGATTTAAGACCTATAGTTCTCTAACGTCTGTGTCGAAAATACCAGTAGGATTTATTATAGAGTACGATTTGAAACCAACTTTGCTGAACTTCATGAAAAACTTTGTTCAACTTTGCTGAACTCAAAATGTACCACTCTCGCCCAGCTTATTAAGCGACAGATGGGACTATCTCTGCGAGAAGGATGCTCTCCTAGCTAGACTATATATATAGGAAAGTATTTGACTTGGTCGATCACAATCGCATGCATGGTTTCGAAGCTGTTTAGCCAAAGGATAAAGCACACCGTGATAGAATGGATTATTCATTTCCTGCGCAGTAGATCACGAGTAAAGCTGTCTGATGGCTGCTATTCCCGCCTCATGTCAGTTCCGGCTGGAATACCACAAGTTACTAAGATCGGTTCGTGGCTTTTCCTTAATTGCATGATTAACGATTTAGCGACATAAGGGTTTCAGCTTGCGGATGACAGGATTGTGTGAGAGATTATCAAAAAGTTAGGCCTTAGTACATTTTAGGACTACATCAGATAAGTTAATTGTGCCAAGAAACGTTTTCCAGCTCAAATACGCCAAATTCAAATAATTACTCGTTAATTTTACGAAGCAGCCATGCAATAAAAATCATTAATAAAAAATCTCTAAATGTACAAGTGGAAAAGAATATAGGGCCAGGATTAGATGCTTGTGGTATATACCCCATGACATCCGATCTCTCTTGTATCAGATAGTAAGTTTAAAATAAATATCTAATATTATATATATTAGTATTATTTCTTTTATTATTTTATTTATCCATTTTCCTAATATATAACTCAAACCATTCACAAATGTAGCCACGTCATAAACAGTTCATGTTTAGAAATTAGGATTCTATTTGTTACGCTCAATATTATATAGGGGGATTAGACTGGTAATTAGGATTGTACCACATGATAAAATATATTATTACCCAGAACTTGCATTGAAAATCTCAGATATATATAATACAATCTCAAAATATAGACTTGGTTGTCCTTATTTTGTTGTAATTTTAACTTCAAATACAAATTGGAAGCTAGTGTGCCTAGCTTGGCCGCCAAGTAGGAACCGCAGGATTTCTTGATTTAAATTCCCTGTCGTTCGCGCAGTCTGACGATATGTTGAACAAACGATACAGACTGAGACGGTGGCCTTATAGTTTGTTCTACATGTATATATTAACATGGATTGTTTAGTAGCAGTTGTAATATGTATGCTGTCTATACCCTATCAACATTTAAAAGTCTTTCAATCCAACATGATCGTGGTAGTGGACAATCACCAGTGTGTTAAAATGCCTATTATACAGTACTGCCTAGAAATAACCTAACACTGCGGTTGCGGTCATTTAGTGGTGAGGTTGCGGTGGATTAGCGGTGAGGTTGCGGTCGACAAAACTAACCGCATGAGAAAAACTACGTCGACTAAACACTTCGGGTTCCGACCTTGTCCGACTATTCAGTAACGCGCGTTGTCAATAACAGTATGACAGTATGCCGTCCAAAATCAAATATTACTCTCGGTGTAAAAAGTGCTGTGTGAAACCAACCAAAATCACAAGATTATTATGAATGAATGAATAGTTTTCGCGTGGGCTACAATCTCCTTGAAAGATTTTGCGTTAAAGACACAGTGATCGGCGTTTGGAATATGGTTTGGAGTTGTAGTTTGTGGCAAATGGCACCACCAAGGTCCAAAATCACGATCTGCCGGTTTCAGTTTACTTTCAGACGATTAGAAGTTCCGCATTGTGTCATTCTTTTCTCGGCCGTGATCAGTTTTAGATTTGGAACTCGGCATATAAATGCCGAATGCCAACGAACTTCCGAACGCGCGTTTAAAACCCCGTGACGTTTGGAACGGAGGTAACCGGTCGGTTTCGCTAAACCTAGAGTCAGCTGTTTGCCACGCACATAAAGTCAGTTCGCTACACACATTAAGTCAGTTCGCTACACACATAAACGGAAAGCGGAATATATATCACCGAAAGCGCGTTGGCGATTCCGATGGACTTATTGATAGGTATTATTCGAGAGCATTAATGGCAGAGCGCATTCAATTGGCGATGGACGGCATCTCTGTGAGTCATCGCTTAGATTCCATCTAAGATTTATAACGCTCTTGCACTGTCATTATTTGAGGTGATCTGTTTAGTAAATACGTATTAAACAAATCAAGTTGATTGTTTTTTAATAAATGATGAGTTGTAGCGAACTGACTTAATGTATGTAGCGAACTGACTTTATGTGTTGCCGAACTGACTAATTTATGTGTGTGCGGAGGCCTTCAGTAGTTGCTCTGATCCTCGCTCTGATCTAGGGCTCCGCTCGCAGAAATGTCAGTATTTCGTTGCCATTTGGCAGTTCATCACTTTTTGTGTCTGATGACGTAGTCATCATACACTTAGTTGTCGAAAATGTATGTGAGATTGAGGACACTACGTCACAACCGAACACGTTACAGAAAACAGCGAAGTTTGCCGAGATATTTGTTGCATGGCCGCCATTGTTGTTTATAATATCTAACATTATTTTGGTCAGGCGCTACTTTCACTCGATTGGCTCATGTGGTTTAATAGTGGTACTGCCAGGTAAATTTGTCTTTAAGATTTAACCAAGGTAATTATCGTATACCGAAATCTAGTATTGAACCTTGTTGTTTGTCAAAAAACCGATCTCGATGTTTGAATTCAAGGATGTTCGCGATTTTTGTGTTCGGAACTGATGATGACGAAAGTGAAATAATTCGTTCCCTGGCGTATTGCGATAATTTCTCCATTATTTACGAAACGATGGATTGAATCTTATGCACACTTTCTCAAGTGGCCAAAGGACGCCAAACTTCGGAAAAAACTACTCGTTCCGGAACGTGTCGTATAATTTCCGACGTGCAGGTGAGACCGAGGTGAGACCTAGGTGCCACCTTAGGTTGCACCGAGGTTCAACCTAAGTTCGACCTAGGTTTTCGTTAGGTTACTTCTAGGCAGTACTGTACTTGTGTAGCACTTAGAGTTTGGTTGATTTCTCTGCCAATTGCCTCTGTTAAAGATTTTGCGAGAACGTTTCTATTCGGTGTGTTCGCCATGATGGAGAGACTTGGAAAAGGTGCGCTAACGAAGAGAGTCACGTAATCGCGTTCTCCTCTGAATGACCTTTGGACCTCATGCCCGCCAACTCGCCAAGTGTTCCGAAATTATTTTGGTTATTTGATATAACCAACATAAATCAGTGGTTATTTAATATAACCAAATCGCGTGGACTTGGTTATTTGATATAACCAATTTAAGCCATGTCATAAACATTGGTTATTTGAAATAACCAAGTTGTTCCAATTTTGGTTATTTGAAATAACCAAATTAAACCATCGCGGGAGAACTGGTTATTTGATATAACCAAATAGCATTGAGTTGGTTATTTGATATAACCAACTTAAATTGTTATTTGATATAACCAAATAAATCAGGAAAAAAGTGACACTATTTACGCTAAATAATAAAGTAACACTTGGCGCCCCATAATATTGGAGTGACCATATATGATGGTCATTGCATGTTCTGTGACTGATATAAAGAAACCAGAACATGTTGATGTCTTAGCAAGTTATAACCAACTTAACAAACAACTTAAACTTTGTTAAACAACATGCATGGTCATAATAATTGTTAAACGTGTGACGGTTGCTCCGATCACACATATATAAACACATAAATGTAGTAATTTTAACCATTTGAAATGTACCGAACTTGGTCGTTTAAAAGGTTGTTTTAACCCCAATTTGTCCGACGTTACTTGGATTAATTCTCTAACGGTTTTGATTGCGAATCACCTAAACTTGAACATTCGATGTTTTTAGCAGTTAAACATATTACGCAAAGCATAGTCGGTATGCATAGGTAAGCAATAGTAAAACGAAAGAATTAACCCAAAAACCGATATTATTAGAATATGTTAAGCTGCAACAATAACAATAACAATAACTGCAACGTAGCTGTCGGATTAATTAGTATCTAACGACTAACGACTAACAAAAATGATAAAATACACAATAACGGTAACTCCGAATAACGTCTTTTATTGAGAATTCAACGGTTCGACTACACACGTAAAAATCTCACAGGTTGTAACAAGGTTGTTGGTTCAACATGGCTGTAACAGAAGTGTCAACATGATAGAATAGGACTGTTAAAAAGCACTGTTCAAGCATGTTTCAACATGTTGTGACAGGCTTGTTGAATCGACACGATTCGACAGCAGTTGTTCATGCATGTGAGAACATGCAAAAACCAGCTTGATAGAACAACCAAGACTCATGGCTGTTGTAACAATTAATGCTGTTCAACCTTGTTATTTCATCATGCTCTCACAACAATACATGTTGTATCATGTATGAACAATGTTGTTCAGCACTGTTCAAGCATGTTCGATCATCTCCATGAACAAGCCTGTTGACAACCCTGTTCAATCTGGCCTGCTTAACCCTCGGTTCAAGCCTGTCGTATCAACCATGTTTTTGGCTGTTAACAGGTAACGCCCATTTATAACAATAATCTCAGGTTCAGTCCCATGGGAATAAGTGGCTGTTTAAGTTATATGTCCTGAATCCTTCCCAGTTGATCGGTTCACCGTAACATTGGTTTTATCAATAATTTTGACAATCACATCCTGTAACACTGCACATGCGTGTCCTAATTAAAATACTGCATGCCCTCCTGCATGTGCCTCTTGTCCCTTCCTATACCTTTACGATCAAAGTACGTAACTTAATTAGACGGAATATACTGTAGTAGTTTGAGGTTGCTAAAGCACTATCAAAGTTGCTAACCTGAATCATTGTCCGCCAACTTGGATGTATTTTTTATATGCGTGTGACGCCACAACCAGGGTAAAGTGAAATTTTTGTCTAGGCATCCTCATGTATTTATAAGTTTGAAACTCGATATTTTGTAATGTCTTCCTTTTTCAATTGAACCACACCATTTTAAATGACAGGATGACAGGATTGTCTTTCGTCAAAATTAGTGATGTTGTTTTGTGGAAGAGTAGTTTTGTTTACTTGAATTACCTTCGTAAGCCTGCATGTTTGTTAATCAAAGTCAAAATTTTGAAATTGTGATTTACGATGCCAATGTCCTTAACTTTAAAGGTAAACTCCAGTGCGTTCTGCGTATGTGCGAAAAATTTCAATGTATGGTCAGGGTCGCGGGTTCAATTCCAGTCGGAAGGCCTTGAAGTTGCATTTTTCGCAACTGGTCCCGGTTAAGTTTGGTCTTAAAATGTATGTATTCTAACACTCGAAATTTTCCTTCACCATAAATCCTTTCAACAGGTAGTTTGATCGAGTGAAATACCAAATATTACCTACGGAAAACATTGTCGGAAAGATTTAATTGCTACACTAATTCGAATTAAACCATAAATATAACTCGGTTAAAAGACCACTGCATGCATGAGTATACAAATAGTTTTAGCATCATACCGTATTCATATGCATTTCGACTAGTGCAAGATATTTGCAAGTATCTGTCTTTTAATATGAAAAGTTAAGAATAAAGGTATGCATTAATTGCGAGCTGTAATCGAGAAAGCAGCTTGACTTGAAGACCGACAAAGAAGTTGCGTCTTTGCTAATTTCTATATAATTATCTATACTTCAATTCGATTTACCTCCTCATTCGTGTTAACACACCCCTCCACAAGAACAAACTACATCGATTGATATATAATTGTCCGCATTTAGGAACAGAACAACATTAGTAGGCGGTAAATCTCCTGCAGGACTGGACGGGTCTCGAAACCGGAAATGATCTTATATCGCTAAAAACCGCCAAAAATGGATATTTCCCGCCAAAGGTTTATAGCGACGAAGAAGATTGTGATATTGAAGTAATTTCTTCTTTTGTATTAATTTAGTACACAAATATACAATTATTGCTACAAACTAGTTACTCATGTGATTCACTAGTAGATCCGGCTGATACAATAACTTGCTGTTACATGTATATGTTTGCAGCTGGGTTTATGTGAAAAGTCAGAGGTCAGGCTGTTGAATAATAGTGCAAATGTGTATAAATACTTTACTGGGTTTATTTTGTTGTAATACTACTTGTTACATTTAATGAAAGTGATTTAAAGAATGGGGCATAATTTTTCCCTGATACAGATATGATATTAATTACAACAAACAGCTATGAAAATACTTTTGACTTCCTTGGGAAGTTAAACTTTTGATTAATTGTAAAAAAATTTATTTATTTTCCACATTTGTGGCCTTTTAATTGTTTATAATCGAGCGGGTAGCCAAACTTTCATTATATATTTGGAACAAAAAATATTACAAAGAGCAGTGCCAATGAACTCGTGACAAATAAACGTTACATAAACGAGATTTGTCAATGCATATTTCGGCGATTTCGGTTTCCTGTTTCGGTCGTTTAGGTTTCCGTTCTTCACAGAAACCCGGACTGTTCGCAAAACGGACTGTACGGCAACTTTAACTATTTACTATTTTCTTTCACAAAAACGTCAAGTTAAGAAAGTTTGCTTTCAGATCAATCCCTAGTCTATTTAAAGTTTGGGACACAAGAGGCGATAAAATCGCGAGGACGTGTCGCGGCGACATGTTGCAGGGACAAATCCCGTCGTATGCATCATCATGCGAAATCTTGTCGCGGGAACAAACGTTTCAGTCGCTGCAACAAGTCCCATTGTATAAGCAGCGACTAGTCTCTGCGACAACATTAAAATAAACCAATCAAAAGACAATGCTGCGAATTAACGATATCAGAAAAAAGTGAATTTAGATTTTGTGAATGTAATAAATTTGGAGATGTACGTAATGAAACACGTTCTAACGCGATTAAACCATCAAAAGGAAGAAAAATCTTCAGCTATTACAGAGTGCATTCCATGTAGGTCACGCAGAATATCTTCGGCGTGAGTTTGAAGAGCATTCGGCGTGCTGGCGCAGAATCTAACTATGGTTGGCGCAGTCGCACGTCGCGTGCGGTGCTCCGTGCTCGGCGCTTGGCTCTCGATGTTCGGCGCGCTGCGCCGCGATACTCGATATCAGACATATCACGGTTAATATCGATACCAGCACGAATATGGCCTTCCGGCGTTCCCACCAAAACCCTTATGCATCACTCATCAGGGAAGTTTGCGCCGTCATAGCAGTCATAGGACACGCATACGCATGGCACGTAATGTAAATCCAACATCCGCTGTTCTCTATATATAGTTAATTTTGTTCGCTTCACTGCATTAACTGCTAGTAACTTGCAAAGTAACCAAGATCATTGAGATAAAGAAAAGGCAAGTTAATAATCACAGCAGAGATCTGCACAGCATACTAATACACAGATTCATTCTTAATACGTTTCCAGTTTTTTAGGTAAGTTATATACGTTTAGCATTATGTCATCATTCAAATAAAATAAAAATTACTTAATGTAAATGTAAAAGTTATTATATGCAATATATCATAAACGAGAAAATAGTATAGAATATAGCGGTGCCGGCACACTTTTCTGAGAAAATTGCTCAGTTTTAAAGAGTTAGAAATAGCTCAGTTTGAAGGAGTTATTTTTCTGAAAATTACGTCAGAACCACTATATAGATATACCAAGTGTTCAGAGGGTCTTGAGAGTTGTTTCTAATTTTTATAAAATGAGTTTAAAACTATGGAATTTTTTATGTTGATTGTTGTTAGTACCTTTGTTAATAATAGTTTTAAGTGGCGAGTACTCTAATGAAGGCGCGTTTTCTCCCTTCTCTGTAGTACGCAATCATAGACCAAAACCAACTTTTGAACCAAATGACTGTCCATAAATTTTTGTCCAAGATTTTGTGAAAGGTTTTAATTTATGGGTTAGTTTGTTATTGGTTGACAAAGTCACACGGCTGTCTTGTGTGTGTCTCGTAATATGAACACAATAGACACTATAATTAATTTATAGCACGCCGAAAATGTGGCCATCTGAGACCGCACTATGCAAATAAATGTACAGCGGATATTCAGTCAAAGCAATATGATAATTCTTGTTAATTCCCACAAACCTGACTCTTTCTTTCAAAATAATAGACAGATGTAGCTCATGTTATGTTTGTTTGAAAGCCCATGAAGTCTTCTACTAGTATTGTAAACATGAAATCTGTAGGCTTA
Organism: Chrysogorgia sp. JL179-B06; assembly: GCA_035772405.1. NCBI lineage: Eukaryota > Metazoa > Cnidaria > Anthozoa > Scleralcyonacea > Chrysogorgiidae > Chrysogorgia > Chrysogorgia sp. JL179-B06. The sequence goes on along the minus strand of JAYKKM010000435.1, from coordinate 629,147 downwards.
ATAAAAGTTGTTTTAAAAAAGCATTTAAGTTAGAGTACGTTTTAACATGTCCGCCTGTCAAAAGTTGTTACTGTTAATCGTATTTTTTTCACTTATAGCGCATGGCATATTAAACTAGTATTGATATAATTCATACCATTAGGTAACAAGGGCTTTCATTTGCCATGTATTAGAGATTTGTAACATTTATAAAACTATTTTCGTGTACATATTTCTAAATTAGCTTGAAAATATTTAATACTTAGCCGCTGGCGCTGTAATCGAATCTTGCCGAGGCAAGGTCAGAAATCTTAAATTGAAAATAGTTTTATGAGCGATACCAATCTATGTTACATAGAACGTGAAAGCCCTTTAAGAGATAATTCGAATGGTGTAAACTATATTCCTTCAGATCGAGCATGTCCAACGTTATAAGCAAATACATGTTGAAATCAATGGGTCAAATAATGAAATAAAATTGCTTTTCAAAAAAACGTATATTAAACCTATGGAGCTAATACATGGGAGACCAGTAATAGATGCGAAGCGTGATCTGTTTAGTAAATACGTATTAAACAAATCAAGTTGATTGTTTTTTAATAAATGATGAGTTGTAGCGAACTGACTTAATGTATGTAGCGAACTGACTTTATGTGTTGCCGAACTGACTAATTTATGTGTGTGCGGAGGCCTTCAGTAGTTGCTCTGATCCTCGCTCTGATCTAGGGCTCCGCTCGCAGAAATGTCAGTATTTCGTTGCCATTTGGCAGTTCATCACTTTTTGTGTCTGATGACGTAGTCATCATACACTTAGTTGTCGAAAATGTATGTGAGATTGAGGACACTACGTCACAACCGAACACGTTACAGAAAACAGCGAAGTTTGCCGAGATATTTGTTGCATGGCCGCCATTGTTGTTTATAATATCTAACATTATTTTGGTCAGGCGCTACTTTCACTCGATTGGCTCATGTGGTTTAATAGTGGTACTGCCAGGTAAATTTGTCTTTAAGATTTAACCAAGGTAATTATCGTATACCGAAATCTAGTATTGAACCTTGTTGTTTGTCAAAAAACCGATCTCGATGTTTGAATTCAAGGATGTTCGCGATTTTTGTGTTCGGAACTGATGATGACGAAAGTGAAATAATTCGTTCCCTGGCGTATTGCGATAATTTCTCCATTATTTACGAAACGATGGATTGAATCTTATGCACACTTTCTCAAGTGGCCAAAGGACGCCAAACTTCGGAAAAAACTACTCGTTCCGGAACGTGTCGTATAATTTCCGACGTGCAGGTGAGACCGAGGTGAGACCTAGGTGCCACCTTAGGTTGCACCGAGGTTCAACCTAAGTTCGACCTAGGTTTTCGTTAGGTTACTTCTAGGCAGTACTGTACTTGTGTAGCACTTAGAGTTTGGTTGATTTCTCTGCCAATTGCCTCTGTTAAAGATTTTGCGAGAACGTTTCTATTCGGTGTGTTCGCCATGATGGAGAGACTTGGAAAAGGTGCGCTAACGAAGAGAGTCACGTAATCGCGTTCTCCTCTGAATGACCTTTGGACCTCATGCCCGCCAACTCGCCAAGTGTTCCGAAATTATTTTGGTTATTTGATATAACCAACATAAATCAGTGGTTATTTGATATAACCAAATCGCGTGGACTTGGTTATTTGATATAACCAATTTAAACCATGTCATAAACATTGGTTATTTGAAATAACCAAGTTGTTCCAATTTTGGTTATTTGAAATAACCAAATTAAACCATCGCGGGAGAACTGGTTATTTGATATAACCAAATAGCATTGAGTTGGTTATTTGATATAACCAACTTAAATTGTTATTTGATATAACCAAATAAATCAGGAAAAAAGTGACACTATTTACGCTAAATAATAAAGTAACACTTGGCGCCCCATAATATTGGAGTGACCATATATGATGGTCATTGCATGTTCTGTGACTGATATAAAGAAACCAGAACATGTTGATGTCTTAGCAAGTTATAACCAACTTAACAAACAACTTAAACTTTGTTAAACAACATGCATGGTCATAATAATTGTTAAACGTGTGACGGTTGCTCCGATCACACATATATAAACACATAAATGTAGTAATTTTAACCATTTGAAATGTACCGAACTTGGTCGTTTAAAAGGTTGTTTTAACCCCAATTTGTCCGACGTTACTTGGATTAATTCTCTAACGGTTTTGATTGCGAATCACCTAAACTTGAACATTCGATGTTTTTAGCAGTTAAACATATTACGCAAAGCATAGTCGGTATGCATAGGTAAGCAATAGTAAAACGAAAGAATTAACCCAAAAACCGATATTATTAGAATATGTTAAGCTGCAACAATAACAATAACAATAACTGCAACGTAGCTGTCGGATTAATTAGTATCTAACGACTAACGACTAACAAAAATGATAAAATACACAATAACGGTAACTCCGAATAACGTCTTTTATTGAGAATTCAACGGTTCGACTACACACGTAAAAATCTCACAGGTTGTAACAAGGTTGTTGGTTCAACATGGCTGTAACAGAAGTGTCAACATGATAGAATAGGACTGTTAAAAAGCACTGTTCAAGCATGTTTCAACATGTTGTGACAGGCTTGTTGAATCGACACGATTCGACAGCAGTTGTTCATGCATGTGAGAACATGCAAAAACCAGCTTGATAGAACAACCAAGACTCATGGCTGTTGTAACAATTAATGCTGTTCAACCTTGTTATTTCATCATGCTCTCACAACAATACATGTTGTATCATGTATGAACAATGTTGTTCAGCACTGTTCAAGCATGTTCGATCATCTCCATGAACAAGCCTGTTGACAACCCTGTTCAATCTGGCCTGCTTAACCCTCGGTTCAAGCCTGTCGTATCAACCATGTTTTTGGCTGTTAACAGGTAACGCCCATTTATAACAATAATCTCAGGTTCAGTCCCATGGGAATAAGTGGCTGTTTAAGTTATATGTCCTGAATCCTTCCCAGTTGATCGGTTCACCGTAACATTGGTTTTATCAATAATTTTGACAATCACATCCTGTAACACTGCACATGCGTGTCCTAATTAAAATACTGCATGCCCTCCTGCATGTGCCTCTTGTCCCTTCCTATACCTTTACGATCAAAGTACGTAACTTAATTAGACGGACTGTCCATAAATTTTTGTCCAAGATTTTGTGAAAGGTTTTAATTTATGGGTTAGTTTGTTATTGGTTGACAAAGTCACACGGCTGTCTTGTGTGTGTCTCGTAATATGAACACAATAGACACTATAATTAATTTATAGCACGCCGAAAATGTGGCCATCTGAGACCGCACTATGCAAATAAATGTACAGCGGATATTCAGTCAAAGCAATATGATAATTCTTGTTAATTCCCACAAACCTGACTCTTTCTTTCAAAATAATAGACAGATGTAGCTCATGTTATGTTTGTTTGAAAGCCCATGAAGTCTTCTACTAGTATTGTAAACATGAAATCTGTAGGCTTAATAAAAGTTGTTTTAAAAAAGCATTTAAGTTAGAGTACGTTTTAACATGTCCGCCTGTCAAAAGTTGTTACTGTTAATCGTATTTTTTTCACTTATAGCGCATGGCATATTAAACTAGTATTGATATAATTCATACCATTAGGTAACAAGGGCTTTCATTTGCCATGTATTAGAGATTTGTAACATTTATAAAACTATTTTCGTGTACATATTTCTAAATTAGCTTGAAAATATTTAATACTTAGCCGCTGGCGCTGTAATCGAATCTTGCCGAGGCAAGGTCAGAAATCTTAAATTGAAAATAGTTTTATGAGCGATACCAATCTATGTTACATAGAACGTGAAAGCCCTTTAAGAGATAATTCGAATGGTGTAAACTATATTCCTTCAGATCGAGCATGTCCAACGTTATAAGCAAATACATGTTGAAATCAATGGGTCAAATAATGAAATAAAATTGCTTTTCAAAAAAACGTATATTAAACCTATGGAGCTAATACATGGGAGACCAGTAATAGATGCGAAGCGCTGTATGACCTTTATTTGTGTAGCGTTTTGAGAAAAGAGTCGACTCTGTATGATAACAACAAATACACTTATTACTATGTAGTATGTATTGTTTTTATTAGTGATGTGACCGCGTCAATGTTATTGTATTGCTTGATCGCAAATCATCAAATGCAAAAGGGTAACTTCGTATAGAAATCCTTTATAGACGCATAACACTTTCTACAGCAGCCTTCAATCAATATTAATTATCTATGTATCATACAGATGATACCAATTGACTGAAAGCATTTATAGTCAAATAAAGTACAGACAGACATCTTACTACAAAATGGAGGAAACCCTACGAACCACGCCAGAAATGTTCGATTTATTCTTAATTAAATGAATTTAAGCAAAAACAAAAAACATACGATTCTTACCATAAAGTTCGTAAAGAAGAAATAAATTCTTATGTCTTCTTAAATCATTGTACAAAAAAACTTTATTGAAGCCGAAATTCATCGATTTTAGCAAATCTTTTCAAGTATGTCCAAAGAGGTCGACGCTCTGGCAAAATTTTCAACTAAAGCTACACGCAAACATAGCGCATTTGGTAACAAACGAAAGCTGAAGGCCTCGTCTGTTTGGATTCGCCTCAAATTTTCATGTCGCATGTATCTAATTACCATTATCAATGCTATAGTTTTTGCCAAATTGGCTAGTACCCAAGCCCTCAAGAAAAAACGCAGATTTGGCACGGTAATTGCCTTCACCTGAGTGGCCTCATTTTGACGAAAGCTGACCCGGCGTGTAGGTCAATTCGGTGAACAAAAGTCACGAGATTATCTTATGTGAACACAATAGACATGCTGAGACACGTCTCTTGATGCCGAATATATGCGGAGTTTTCCATATATATAACATTAATGATTCACATTAGATACTCATTAATGATTCACGAGGAAAAGACAAAATAAATCAGTGGCATGACAGAGATTGTACATGTATGTCTGATACAAAATGCTGCTGATTTATATTAAACTTTTCGTTCGATTTTCTCAGCCAAAATCATTTAAATCTTTAGGATTTTCGATGAATATGAACGCGTATATGCATTCGTATCAGATGCTATTTACAACATTCGCGTCCGTGTTGTGTCGGATATACAATCTTGTCGGAACCAGGTTATAGTATAGTATAGTATAGTTTATTAAAAACTTCACCTAGCAGTTACAATTAACTGAATTGCGTGAGTTGAACAGTAATTAATAGAGTAAAAACTAAGAATTAAAGAATATAAAAATCGATATGTACAATTTAAAAAGGATAAATACAATCATTCTCTGAATAAAGTTCGTAAAGTTAAGATCATTGATTGCACTATTTTGTGTTAACCTCATTCACTGATGACATAATAAATGTACTTAAAAATCGCTTGGTCCTGGTAACAGACGGTGCAAATTTGCGTTGACTCCTCAAATTGTACGATTATAAGTTCCTAGGCGGTAACAAAGTTGCAAGCATGTGATCTGGATTACCATCAATAGACTCAAATAGTTTTAAACAAATCTTATCAATTCCGTCTTTCATTTAGAGTAGGCGGATCGCCAAGTGTTAAACAATCGGTATAGCTATACTTCCAGGATAAATAATAGAAAGTGCCCTTTTTGCACTCGCGCGCTCAATGGCATCACTTAAATAGTTTGGTAATGCGTAATGAAAAACTTGGCTGCTACATTCCAGAACCGGTCTTACACAAGCTAGTACAATAAAAAAGCAAAATATCCGAAGCAGGGGCTTTAGCCCGTTTGAGTTGAACTATGAAATACATGCGCTTATTAGCTTTCTTTATTATGTTAATTACATATATGTGTATTCTATTTTAAATCTGCGCTAATAGTTAGACCGATAATTTTAGCATGTTCTACAACGTCCAGTTCATCGCCATTGACACGAAGTCTAGGAAGCACGGGTTATCTTGATAACGTGTGAGAGACACCTATTTAATCTAACACCTATCTAATCGCGTGTTAGATTAAATAGTGTTGAATGATTACGAACACGTCTTACGTAAACGGAAGAACAAAGCCAATAAGATAATAATAATAATAGAAGTGTTTGGTATGTAATCAGAGAGTAAACCGAGAATCTTGTGTGTGAGTGAGATTGTGACGGGAAGCGTGTATTAGATAGATAGATAGAAAACTTTATTTAAACACGCTGACCCCGTCAACCGAAGCTGATTTCCACGAGGGGCGTGTGTATAACAATTGTAGTATTTAAGATTATTTACAGAGTATGAAATATAGTATATTGAATACATTTATAGATTTAGGTAAGTTACGTATTAAAATCAACTAGTAGAAATCTATATACAGCTGGTACATCTATTTACATTTACTATCAATGTGAGTAGCGATTTTATTTCGAAAAGAAGTATTGTGAGCGAAGTATAACTTAGTAACTTGAATAAATGTATACAAAACCAGTGATTGTTTACTTGTGAAGTGTTGGGCGAATTCGAGGAGGCAATCCCCGACATAGTGGCACCTCCGACGAGATATTATTTACAAAAGCGAAAAGATCTTGCCTATAGAGATGGCGTCACTCGAGACGAAGTTAACGCAATTGCGCATCACAACAGAACCAATCGGCGAGGTTATAACAAGTTCTGATGAAGAAACAATTAGAAGACACCAGGCTATATACCCTCCGAGCGTTGATTAACGAAGTCGACAATCTACGACGAGATGTAGAAGCTTCGAAAATCGAGGCAAAAGAAGAAGTGACAGAGTGGAACGCCGAGATAAACAAAAGGCTAGCCGACGCAGTTGGCCACTTCCGAACGACGAAATAATGGTTAGACGGAAATAGAAAAAAGCAGGAGTCCATCGAACGCGAGGATAAATTACAATTCGAGATGAAGCTCTTAGGGACGAAACTAAAGCTTCAGACGCAACACGAGAAATCGTCGAAGGAAAGTGCGCCGGAAGGCGAATCTCCGAGCGCAAACCAAGCCAAATTTCCAAAACTGGTTATTACGAAATTCGACGGTTCATATATGGACTGGCCAAGATTCTGGGGACAGTTAAAGGAGAACATTGAGAAAAGTAAAGCTGCGCCTATCACGAAGTTTACGTATCTTCGCGTTCTCAACCCCAAAGTAAGAAGAACCGTAGAATCACTTCCCTTCACGGCGGAAGGATACAACTTCAAGATAAATATGGAAACGCAACGGAAATATTCAAAGCCTATAGTCGAGATATTAGACCTGCCGACGATTACAAGCACCAACCGCAGAAAGATTCATGATTTCAACGAGAAATTGATGTATTCGGTCCAGGCCTTACAAACCATGGAAAAGCTCGACCAAATCAACGGCGCAGTTTCGATGACCCTGGACAAGTTGCCAGCCATACTAGGTGACTTGGTCCGCACAAACCCGGAGTGGGAGAAATGGGATTTCGCTAAACTGGCCGAGGCTCTTAGACAGTGGACAAGAAGAAATCCGGTTGATGAAGAAAGTCAAGGCGGCGGCAAACGCAAAGAGAAAGAAAAGCTGTTTCAGGCCCGTCATAAAACCACGTGGATGTGCTTACTGCGATAACAGCAATCACAAGGCCAACGAGTGTTCGAAATTCGCAACAATTCCGGACCGCAAGCCGCAAGCAGGTAATGGTGAAAAGAAGATTATGTTTTAACTGCACTTCATCACACCACAAAGCATCAGAATGCCCAAGCAAGCCGTCATGTCAACACTGCGATATAGAAGACACCACACTTCAATCTGTCATGTGAATCCAAAGGGAAGACGTCAACGAAAGATGCTGTCGAAAAGAACGTCGCCATGACAACAAACCAGAAGAGCTAAGGTGTTTTCCCCATCGTAGTCGTCGAAGTAAATGGCATCAAGTGCAGAGCCTTAATAGACTCTGGAGCAGGCAGTTGATACATGTCGTCAAAATTAATCCATTTTCTCCGAATAAAGTCAACCGATACACAAACGAACAGCATTGGCATGTTGATGACATCCACGACCGCGAAACTTGAAGTTTATGAGTCAGAACAACCAAGGTGAATAAGACGGAACTCTTAACAGTAGAAAATCCAAAATACAGCGACCTTACCGAGAAACATCCCCATCTGAAAGGAGTGTCTGTTCATGACAACGACACCACATGATCCTTGGAAATGCAGAATATTCACGAATCAAAACGAAAACAACGCCGATAATTGAAAAACTCCAACACTCCCGTCGCAGAGCTAAGCAATGAGTTCGATAAAAATGCCATGCTGATCACACAAACAAGCCAGAATGACTATGAACTGTTGTGTAGACTCGACGTCCTCGGATTACAAGACAAACCAGAGCACGATCAGTCGACCGTTTTCGATGAGTTCAAGGAACAGTTGAAACGCGACTCACAAGGCTGGACCCACGAAAAAGAATGGTAGCCTCAAGCGTCTTCAGAATCTGAGCAGGAAGCTTCAAAGAGATGGCTGGACCGAACCGTACAATGCGATCATACAGGAACAAAGAAAGAGCACCATCCGTCTCGCAGCCACGAGAGTTCTACATCCCACACAAAAGCGTTGTACGCAAGTCTGCTGAGACGACAAAAATGAGAATCGTGTATGACGCCTCCGCCTGCAGAGAAACTCCCAACACACCGTTGCTCAACGATTATTTATACACCGGCCCTACGCTGCAGAACAAGTTATGGGACGTACTAGTTCAGCAAAGGGCCTACCCAGTGGTGGTATCAGTGAAGGCGAGAGGGACGCGCTTCGCTTTCATTAGGGACTTTAAGATTGACGTTTTTTGCCGCAAACGTTTAACCGCTAACCTCTGGTCATCACGTGATTACATTCCCGCGGTCGCCGTTGTTCTTCGCGTTTAGAACCTCAAGACCCCTTGCTAGAGGTAAGTGAATTACCTCAAGATATTAAGGAGCAGATGTTTACCATTCACACGTTAGTTAAGTAAATTTATGACAAATAATACCTTATCTTTCAATTGCAAGGGTTTTGTTGACAAAAAAGTGAAAAGATAATTTGTTTTAAGGTCTTACCATGGATGATCTTACTGTAGAGCACGTTTGGAAAGTTAAAAATAAACATGGCGGCCAAATTCACTATAAGCATTATCGTTGGTTTGAGGGTTTCTGTTCATATATGACATAAACCTGCTTCACATGAAAACGTCCAAAAACTTGTGTCTGACACTCTGTTAATTGTCTCTTTTTTTGGCTTGGCTGCTAAATCAGTAAATATTATGTCAGTATAATGTATTTGTGTTTGATATGTTTGCTGGAGTTGTGTATGCTAGTTTGCTGAATATTTCCTCCTTTTTTTAAAGTTTCAATCATGGCTCCATTCAGGTGGCCAGACACAAACATGACATAGCACTGGCTGTTGAGGTAGCAACAGGTGAGATAACCTTGCTGAAAAATTGGGTAGTTTATTCTCTACAGAGGACAGACGAGTAGAGCTGAGAGGAAGAGAATGTAGAGAGAGAATGGATCGCTTACTAGAAAAGTTTAGAACTGAAGACGCCATGCAGGTCTCTAAAAAGGTATATTCGATATATTTCAAGCAAGCATTTTATAAAGTTTTTTATTCTTGTTTTGTTTAATTTACTCCTATGCTAGACTCCTATAAATTCAGTTCATTTTTATGTAATCTATCAATTTGCTAGAAAACGTATTTAGCAAAGCTTCTTTAATTTGAATCCCCCTTTTTTATATGTCCTTGTAGATCTGGGACTGAGGAAGAATATGGGGAGCTAAATCAGCTCCTCGAGGACATTTCCTCTTACTGTAGAGATTGTATTGCAATGAAGAAAAGTCAAATAGAAAGTAAGAAGAAAAAAGAAGATGATGAAAAGATACAGGCCGCGTAGCAATGAGGATAACAGCAATGGAGAGGCTACCTAGTAAGTTTCATTGTGTTAAATGTATATATGTATATATAGTATATATATATATATATATATATATATATATATATATATATATATATATATATATATATATATATATATATATATATATATATATATATATATATATATATATATATATATATATATATATATATATATATATATATATATATATATATATATATATATATTAAGTGAAAAAGCTGTCGCTACTCCAGTTTCACGCTTATACGCGATCGTCAGGCAACTGACAGACTCGATCTAGTTAAACTCTATTTACATGATGAAACGAGGTGTCGTGTTACGTGTCTGCATTTACTAAAAAGTTCAGAGCGTCTGTTCAGTAGTTCGTGTTTCCGGTCCTTCAGACGGCGCCGAAATATGTGAACTAGTTGCCCTATTTTTCCTCAGCACGCTCGAGAACCGATTTGGAAACCAAATTGGATTATACCGAGACGACGGCCTAGCAGCTATCACCACCACCTCCGGAAGATTAGCTGACAAGGCGCGCAAAGATCTGATCCAAATCTTCGCAAATTTCGGCCTAAAAATCACGGCCGATGCTAACCTGAAACGCGTGAATTTCCTTGACATAACGTTTGACCTAACTGACGGTACGTACAAACCATTCAGAAAACCTAACGACGAACCACTTTACGTTAACCGACTATCTAACCACCCCCACTCCATACTACGCCAACTACCATTATCAATCAACAAACGCATCAACAAACTCTCATGCGACAAACGAACATTCGACGCTGCCGCACCGCTCTACAACGACGCCTTAAAACACAGCAATTTTGACACAAACCTCACATACGAACCACCCGCGCAGAACGGAAACGACTACCCTAACTATAATCAACAACGAAAACGGAACAGACAACGCAACGCTATTTGGTATAACCCACCTTTTAGTAAGAACGTTCAAACGAACATAGGGCGAGACTTTCTATCACTACTTGACAAACATTTCCCCCCTTCCAACAAACTATATAGCATATTCAACCGACATACTGTACGAGTCAGTTACAGCTGCCTACCTAACATGAAATCTTTTATTACCCAACATAACAACAAAATACTCAACCAACACACTAAACAACAAACGAACACTCAAAACACAAACGAATGCAACTGCAGACGACCAGACGAATGCCCAATCGAGAAGAAATGCCTGTCAGAAAGCGTGGTCTACCAAGCTGATGTTACCACAGTTGACAACAACAAGACGAAATCGTACGTAGGCGTAACGGGCGGTCCATTCAAGAGCAGATACCGAAACCACACAAAGTCGTTTTCACACAGAAAATACGCCGATGAAACGGAACTGTCAAAGTATATTTGGAAATTGAGTGATTCTAAGCGCGCGTTCAAGATAAATTGGTCGCTAAGAAAGAAAATTACCGCCTACAAAATCGGCTCACGAAGGTGTAACTTGTGCTTGGAAGAAAAACTAATCCTACTGAAGGACCGGAAACACGAGCTCTGAACTTTTTAGTAAATGCAGACACGTAACACGACACCTCGTTTCATCATGTAAATAGAGTTTAACTAGATCGAGTCTGTCAGTTGCCTGACGATCGCGTATAAGCGTGAAACTCGAGTAGCGACAGTTTTTTTCACTTAATAAATATTCGCTCTACCTATAATGGTATTGAGCGCTCTAAAACCTTTTGCCAACTGTGTGACTTTGTTACATATTCTTC
>JAYKKM010000434.1:800000-975000 GCA_035772405.1 Chrysogorgia sp. JL179-B06 | reverse complement strand
TTTGAACTGATATCTAAACAGCATAGAGGGTTGAGTTTATCCTCTCGTCAGGCGCCGAAGGCGAGGATGAGGCAAGATTATCACCCTCGCTTGCGAGGGAATTATACCCATTATTTTATGGCCTAACTGTTACCTTAAGGTTGGGGTCTCCAGACATAAAGAGGAAGTGTTGATCAACTAGCTGCTGGCGCACCTTCTCGTCCATGCCAGTCAGTGGGTAATAGGTGCCAGCAAGATCACCAGTGATGTTGGCCAAGACAGCCTTCATCAAGTTCTCAACTCCAACTCTCTGCTCTTTGGTGATGCCAGGGGACAGGCCGAATCCATTAATGTTTCTGCCAACCCTGATCCTGGTAGAGTGGACAGGGGCGGCATGGTCAATATTGCCATTGATCTTGGAGACATCCATGTCACTGCATGTGTTAGCAGCATTAGAGGTGATGCCATGGTACTCCTGGATCACAGGATCGAAAACTTCAGCAAAGTCCTGGCAGGAAAAATGTTTCCCAGGTTGAAGATCTTAATTATTGCAAGATCTTGTGAGATCCTGCCAAGATCTTGGCAAGATGTAAATAATTATAATTATTAATTATATAATTATTACCTCCGCCAGGAGGTTATGTTTTTACCTCCGTCCGTCCGTCCGTCCGTCCGTCCGTCCGTCCGTCCGTCCGTCCGTCCGTCCGTCCGTCCGTCCGTCCGTCCGTCCGTCCGTCCGTCCGTCCGTCCGTCCGTCCGTCCGTCCGTCCGTCCGTCCGTCCGTCCGTCCGTCCGTCCGTCCGTCCGTCCGTCCGTCCGTCCGTCCGTCCGTCTGTCTGTCTGTCTGTCTCAATAATTAATGAACAGATTTTCATGAAAGTTTGTAGAAGGGATTGTCATATGCCAACGACCAATCCATTAAATTTTGGTTAAATTTGGATGAAAATGGATGAAATATTGATAAAAATCTGTCTCTAAGTTTCTCCGCGTGTCGAAGAAATCAATGAAACAAAAAACGCTTGATTACGCTCGTTATATTATCATAGTATGCAAATCTTTAAAGAGTGAGTGTCAGGGTAGTGCTTTGCGCGCTTGTGTTTTTGTTTTCATACGAATTGATTGCAGTGCATCGTATCGTTAGAACTATAATTTGCATGTGAACTCTATATTTATTTGGAAATGTTGAAATTGGAGTCCGAGCCTGACTTCGGGGCGTTATGAAGTTAATGTTCAAGACGTGAACCACCGTGAATGTTCATGAACCACCGCGGGCCGCGCGCAACGCCGTTTCTGACGAACAAGCTGGCCCGGCTGGCTTTAGTTCCTGAATCTTTGCAAATTCAAATGAACAAAACATCAGAAGAAACAAAATATATTTATTTACTAGTCACTCATCAAACACTTCCATTCGCAAACTTATTCGCGCTGTTTCGGCAGCATAACCCGGCCTTCCACGCTTCGGAGGCGAAGCGCTCGTAGCAGCTTCTATGTATCGAAAAGATTACTGTAGTAAATGATCAATTTTACGAAAAATATCACAATAATTGATCACTCAGGTATATTTACTTCTTAGAAAACTTGAAATGGATAATTTATAAGAAGGATTGATCAAATATCGACGGATTCGTTTGTGAACTGAAATAGGCGTCCCATAAAATGGCCGCCAAGAAGAAAACAAACGCGCAAAGCACTACCCTGACACTCACTCTTTAATATTCACGAACAAGCTGAATTCACAAAACAACGAGCTTGTCAGTGTCATTGTTTATACAAAAGCCAAAAGGTGCACTTAATGAACAAATGCAATCAAGCATTTTTACATTCATTCAAGAGAGACCAGTTTATAGACACATAGGTCTGGTGAGTAATTGGCGTAGTGCAACCCGCTGGCGGAGGTATGACAGACTCTGAATACCTTCTAGTTATTATATTAATTATATAATAATTAATTATATAATTATCTTTGTTATCGTCGAGATGGAGGAACCAGGCGAGAATCGTAGTCTATAGTTAAGGATATCATTACCAGTAAATAGCTTTAAAAAGATCAGCCACAACACAACATAATTTTGTAAAGAAAACTTTTAATGCTAACGTTTCGTTACTAAACTCGTAACTCAACAAATTACAATAAATAAAGGCCTGAGGCGTATATAGCTAAAAGGTTACAAAGGAAATTAAAAAGCGAGACGACGTAAGAACAAAGGACGTGTCTTCACAGATTGATAAAGACACCACGATGAAGGATGAAGAAGACTTACCATCACAGATTATCAATCTGTGATGACAAGTCCTTTTTTCTTCCGTCGTCTCGCTTTTTAATAATTTCCTTTGGTTACAATTTTTGTCACGTTCTATTTATGTAACAGTTTCGCTATATATACCTCCTTCCTTTATTGTAATTTGTTGATGATGTTACGAGTTTAGCAACGAAACGTTAGTATTAACATTTTTCTTTCCAAAATTCTGTTGTGTTATGGCTCTTTTTAAAGCTATTTGCTGAGCAATAACATTCGGCCTAACTAGAATCTTTGTTATAGCTTTTCTATAACGTATAGATGCATGTTATTGATGTAACAAAGCGAAGTGTTTCACCATATGGCACTGGCCGGCAAGCTATCCAAAAAAAAAAACAGGTTATTCCTGCTTACAAGTCGTGATGAGTAGTTGAGACAAAATTCTAATACTATACTTCTGTATACCTTGTATGAGTCCCAGTCTCCAGCATAAATTCCTAACTGTTGGTTGTCCAACTCGATAGAGCACGCAATGGCTGCAGCAAGACCGAAGCCAGAGGTCTTGGTCTTGATCTTAACCAGTTTCTCCCAGACAGGCTTGGTCACATACTTCGCCACTAAGGAGTTCTTGGATTTGATTGTAGGGAAGTCGATCATGGTTCTAGCTGATGATATTTGGATATTAGAAGAAATGTGCGTGACGAACCATATACTGCAAATGGTTATGTTTACTGATTTTACACAAAGCAATTTATCGCCTCAGTTCCAAGCTAAGGAAACAATGTATGTAAAATAGTAGAGTACTGTGTGGGCAGTGTTTTTGGTATATAGCAAAGAGAAAAGATGGTGAAACACTGCGGATCCAGGGTTGTTCGAATGGGGGGGGGGGGGGGCGCACATAAAGAATCAGCACGTGGTGTATGTTCGCGGCGTAGGCCCGAAACCACTAGGGGGATCCGGGGGCATGCCCATTAACTTTTGTGTTTTTCCGGCGATTTTTTATAAGAATTTTGAGAAATTAAGGCGCCACGCGTTGCTAAAGGATAAACTCAGAGGTAGTACGGAACCAATAAATATACACATTAGCATTTAGGCATCTTCATACATTACGTTATTTACTACCAGTGCCATTTTCCTATTGGACTTATTTGCGAAATTGTCTACTATAGCTTATATGTCTAACTATATATAATCGGTCACATTCATATTGCGTTTATCACTTCAACTTCTTCGTCTTGACATGGTAAAAAAACAGAAAACACTTGTTTGCGGGATTTTAAAGTGGGGCGGGAGCGCCGCATGCGCTCCTCCCTGGATGCGCCACTGCCAACATGTTTCTTTCACTGAAAGAAACATCCTGGTTTACCACCCTCCTTTTCGAGATGGATCTCGTCGTATATATCAAACGGATAACAACAAGTTACTGTATTGGGAGCAATCTCTAAACCTCGAACGGTAGTGTCTGGAATTCCGCAGGGATGACCAACGTGTTTTAATTTAACTTAAAAAACTCATTAATAATTCATGACGAAAACACAAAGGAAATCACTACGTGTCGTAGGTTTTATATGTGATAAAATTTCATCCTAATTTACATAAACTTTATTTTTGATTTTCTCGGCTTAGACAACATTGATTTTCAAAATTACTACGCCAACGAACTTATCAAATGGGTCGTTTTTCAAGCTGTTTAATAAACTCGCAGCACTGACAAAACACTGCTGCTGCTCGTTTATTAAACAGTACTAAAAGTAAGTTGTGGTCCACCCTATCGAACGCCTTAGACATATCTGTGTATAAAATATCAATTGCTTCGCCCCGATTAAGCCTCTTACCAAGTCATCGAAAGTTGATAGCAGCTGTGTTGTGCAGGATTTCCCTGGCAGTTTGCATAAAGTGCAAATACACACGTCTCTTAAATGATGCACCACATTGCTGTTTTTAAGTTGTTGTTTTTGTACTATTCTTGTTTTAACTTTTTATTTTTATTTTATTTTTACATCTTTAGTGTAACTTTGCTTAACCTAACTAACTTGTAATATATTATATATATATTTATATACCCTGCCCTTCACGCTCTCTGGATGAGCGCATGACCGCTGTTTGTCCCACAAGCGGTTGTCACCGGCAATCGCTTGTGTATAATTAGTTCTCATGGCCATATCTAGATTGTACCAAGCTACACTGATGAGCTGTGGAACAGCGAAACACGTGTCTGTAGATATTGTACTTACGCCCCTTACGGTGTTGTTGAGCACTCTGGTGAAGTTGGTGTAGGTGTCCTTTAGCGATAATGCAACGCCCACTTATACCGCTTCACGTTCTCTGGATGTGCGCATGACCGCTGTTTGTCCCACAAGCGGTTGTCACCGGCGAAACACGTGTCTGTAGATATTGTACTACATATATATATATATATATATATATACTTGGGGGACATAGTAATTGGAATTAACCAGCTGTAATTGCGTTCGACGAAGGAGAATGTTTTTAAAAAATTACTGTTTTGGATTACCGTATCTTGATCTGAAATCCTTAGATGTTTCGACTTATATACGTATATACGATCATTTTAACACAATGACTAATGATATTTTATTTTGGTTCATTTTGCAACTTTAATTTTTGTTGCTCATAACCTTTATAGCATAATATAAGACTTATCAGAAGTGAAATGCTGACGAGGTTTGAGCAGTGTTCAGTATCAGGCCAAGCGACACTTTTGCCAAATCGAACATCACGTTTGTAATATTTGCTGAATTGAACCACTTATCTGGCGGTCTTATTTCAAATCGTACAAACGAACGGGAATACCTATCTCATATTAAAATAACATACGTAAATCATGCGAGATGTCACCGTTGTCAAAAACATTGAGGTTATAGTGTCTCCTTGAATTAAGACGCTGTCGTTTGTTGCCGTGTTCCACTCGATAACAATCTAAACCACGTGTCAAGGCGATCGTGTGGGCCATTATAGCCTTCTAATATTAAAATAACATACGGTAATCATATGGCGCGTTTATAATGTCAAAATTCAACACTACCATTTGAACGCCATACATCTAATTCGAACAACATTTACTCGAAACAAGCAAGCCTCGCGAAGTTATAAATTTTCCATTCAAACGACACTTTTGCCAAATCGAACTTCACGTTTGTAATATTAGTTCTGAATTGAACGACTTAATTATCTGGAGGTCCGCAAGCAGTCATCTTTCAAATCGAATAAACGAACGGGAATATTCTTCTAATATTAAAATAACATACGGAAATTATGTGGGATGTCACCGTTAAATTAAGACGCTGTAATATATTTATTAGCTTTATTTATTTTGATAATTCGTTACAGCATAATTTTATGTTCATAAACCAATCTTCATTCACAATTTTCTGGTCCACATACGTCGAACGCACTTACATAGTAAGAAGCTCGAGGAGCTCGTAGAACGGTGGGGTGGCACCTTTTGCAACTTTTCGGTGTTTTGCACCGTTTTGGAGGTGTTTCAGTTTGTTTGGTATGTAAATGGATGGTCTCTTACATCAGGTGCTGGGTGGAGAATTTTCACTCATTAAAAAGTTTTATATCTCGGTGATTGCTACGTTTACAACGTTCATTATCTGGTTTCATTTCTTGGAGAAGTACGGGTCGTTGTCTGCGTAATATTGACAGTACCTTATGCCCGTACAGATGTCTTTAAGTGTTATTATTTCGTTCACGTGTCACTAGGCTCTGGAACTCCCTCCCATACTCTATACGTGGCATTAACACCTTGTCGTTTTTTAAGAGGCTACTTTCTCAACATTATTTCAAACTTTTTCCTGTTGCTTTTAATCCATAGTTTTTCTGTTTCGTATAATTTCTTTGTCTTATTCTTTGATTTCATATTAATGTTATTTGTATTTGTAAAGGTGACCAATCCTGTTTTTGGTTTACCCTAATACATTCAATTTTTAG
This sequence comes from Chrysogorgia sp. JL179-B06, assembly GCA_035772405.1. Classification (NCBI taxonomy): domain Eukaryota; kingdom Metazoa; phylum Cnidaria; class Anthozoa; order Scleralcyonacea; family Chrysogorgiidae; genus Chrysogorgia; species Chrysogorgia sp. JL179-B06. Next base: position 968,827 of record JAYKKM010000434.1, on the reverse strand, counting down.
TTGTAATACTTTGTAATTGATATGTATTATAAATTCTAATAAATAAATAAATAAATAAAATAAAATAATATTTGATTACTCTTAGTATATCATATATAAGTATTATTCTCTGCCTGTTGGGGGCACAGTAATTGGGGTTTTCCTATTGTGCCTTTCCCTTTATCCTTTTCTGGTTAATAAAGTAATTTAAAGATAAAGATAAAGCTCTTGGAAAATTACTCGTGTATCACCTCTTCACACTAAGGAGTGACACTCAACGCCCAATTTCTATTTTGCCGTGCTTATCTAATTAGTCCACGAAAGATTTCCCAACGTACAATTATAAGATTATGCAATTAAATACAAATTGATAGGCGATGATTTTACCTATTGTTGCTTTACTGCAGTAATATTACATTGGGTGCTTCAACAACACACCAAACTCAGATGGAAAACATCCAATGCCGTGCTACAAGGATAATTAACAATAAGAATTACACTGTCAAGCTGCCACCCATTAGTCACCTGAGAAACAAGAGATGTGTACGTAATTGAAGTTTTCAAGTGTTTAAACGATCTTGCACCAACAACATTTAAGGACTATTTTACAAAGATTGCACACTCAAAGAAAACTCGAGGAAATAATATTAATCTGATTTTACCAAAAGTACGGACAGAAACCGGTAGAAAAACTTTTGGTTTCCAGGGTGCGCTAATTTATAACAAGCTCCCAGTTGAAATGAAGCAAGAGAAATCTCTTTTGAGATTCAAAACTTTATGTAATGATATTAGTGTTAATGCTTAGGTTTTATACCCTCTACTATCAACTCTTTTAAAACAATTTTTAACTTTTTAAATTCTCAGTACTATAAACTCTAATTTTATATTTGATCATGTAATATATTTATCATAGGTACAGGTCCTCCATTGATAGCAACTTTTTAATAAGCTGACGAAGTTAACCTGTGTAAATATTAAATTATTATTATTATTATAAACAATTTGCGTGATATATATATTGTTAACCGGGTGGGGAGGTCCGTATAGAAAAATATATGAAAATGACGAAGAAATTTCTGATCTCCATTCTAAACGTATTGCTCATGAAAAACTCCTGGCATCCGATTCAAATAATATCAACAATGAAAAACTTACCTCTGATTACCGTGAGGCTTAAGCACATGCCCAGAGAGAAATCAGACGTATGAAAAATGCATGGCGGGAGCGAATGGCTTCTGAGGCTCAAGTATGAGCTGCTAATGCCTAATAGCAAAGATACAAAGAGCTTCTACTCCTATATTCACGAAGTGTTTGGACCATCCCAAACTAGATGCGCCTGTGGAACATTATTCTGAGCTGCTTAATCGGCCGTCCTCTGTTGACATGAATGTAATTGATCAAGTTGAACAACTTCCTATCATAAACGAAATGGACTTTGATCCCACCAAAGACGCAGTAAAAAAACTAAATGCAGGAATATTAATATGTGATGTAATTTAAGCTGACGATAGATTTTAAAACTTAGGAAGTTAATAGTTATTTTAACACAATTTTATGTAAATATTCGTAGATAATTCAGTGACAGTCAAGTCTGTATTTTCTGTAGACTGCAAATTACGAATCTATTAAAAACGCTATCTATCTATCTATCTCTATCTATCTATCTATCTATCTATCTATCTATCTATCTATCTATCTATCTATCTATCTATCTATCTATCTATCTATCTATCTATCTATCTATCTATCTATCTATCTATCTATCTATCTATCTATCTATCTATCTATCTATCTATCTATCTATCTACCTATCTACCTATCTACCTATCTACCTATCTACCTATCTACCTATCTATCTATCTATCTATCTATCTATCTATCTATCTATCTATCTATCTATCTATCTATCTATCTATCTATCTATCTATCTATCTATCTATCTATCTATCTATCTATCTATCTATCTATCTATCTATCTATCTATCTGCCTATCTGCCTATCTACCTATCTACCTATCTACCTATCTACCTATCTACCTATCTACCTATCTACCTATCTATCTATCTATCTATCTATCTATCTATCTATCTATCTATCTATCTATCTATCTATCTATCTATCTATCTATCTATCTATCTATCTATCTATCTATCTATCTCTCTTATCCGTAGTTGGGAAAGTCCTAGCACCGATTGACAAAGCATGTACCTCTCTCTCTTCCAGAATCACAATGTGGCTTCCGTGCCACAACGGACATGGTGTTTACAGCTAGACAGCTGCAGGAGAAATGTGACGAGCAAGACTTAGACTTATATCATTGCTTTGTTGATCTCAGCAAAGCATTTGATACTGTGAACAGACAAGCTCCCTTTGGGTTATTTTGTTCAAATGTGGATGTCCAGACAGGTTTGTCAGATTGATAAGAAGCCTACATGATGGCGTGAAAGCCAGAATCAACTTTCATGGAGGGGATCTTTCTGAACCTTTTTCTGTTGAAAATGGAGTGAAACAGGGAGATCTAGACGCTCCTGTATTGTTTGCCATATACTTTGCAGCTATATTGCAAGTCGCTTTCAAAGATAATACTAGTGGAATATACATTTGATATCGCTCAACTGGTAATGTTTTCAACTTTTCAACATTAGAGCGGCGGAGCTGGAGGAGGACAATCCGTTAGGGAGTGAAAGAGGACAATCGGGTTCAGCATGCAAATCTGAAGCGGGCAGCTAGGAAAGGTGACCAAAACGTTTTGAGCACTGCAAATCAGCCTTTCTTTCCTTGTCCTTCATGCGACAGAGTCTGTCTATCCAATGTTTGTCTTAAATCTCACCAAAGGGCACACTCAACCCACCCTCCAATTGAGTACACTATAGATGTTGGCTATATGCATGCCAAATATGTGGGAAAACTTGCAAATCGGCAGGGGGTCTAAAGCGTCACTTCAAAAAAATTCACAACGCTGAATCAAGCAACACAAACTATGTTCCTGGTGGACATATATGCACCGAGTGTGGTTTTACATCTCGTTCCCTATATCAGGTCTGAATATTCACCTTCGGGCCAACATTAGGAAGGAAGAAGCTGCATCGTAAATATAACTAATATGAGTACAATGATCAAGTGGTCATGCTCTCTCGTATACGAGTGACAACCGCCATATATATATATATTACACGAAGCTTTGTATTGGAAGCTTTGCATTGGGTAAGGTTTGTAAGCGCCCGCGATGTCAACATTGTCGATCTCAAGTCGCTCACAAGGCACGATTTTCTGGTAGTTTGTCCTCGCTGGATGTTTGCTTTCAAGCAGTAGTTGATTGATGTTTTTGATCTATAACCATTGATAATCGTTTCCCAAATGTAGAGAATTGAATGACGAATTTTTGTCACGCTGCAATTCTTCGGTGTCTTGTTCCAAATGTCGAGAGCTCGTGTTTGACGAGTTCTTCAGAGTTATACATAAATAATTTTCAACTTTATTTAACCCGGTATGCTTCGAAATTACATAGACAAAAGTGACATTGTGAAAAAACGTTACGATATGCGGTGCGGTAGTTTGGCACAAAGTCTTCTTGTATGCCGGGCGGCACTTCTTATAATGCGGTTGTGAAATTGACAAACACGCGTCTTGTCACGAGTCGACTAACCATTTTGTACAAGTTCTTTTCAGCGTGTAGCGGTGCTATATGACATTTAACTGCTAGATATATAGTGTTCTACTGGACTTCGGCATGCGTGACATCAAAATAACTTTCGAATTTCGATTCTGAAAGCCGTTGAAAATCTTTTGTTTGGAATGGCGTCGAGTCGCCTACAAAGCCTACAATAGACTAAAGTTTGCCGAGTTACCCAGGGAAAAGTAGAAGCAGTAAGGACACCAGATTATTTCATATCACTTTGGATATATTCGAGAATAGTGACATGAAACAATTATACGAATAGATCAACCGTTTAGCGCATAAAACGATTTTATTATAAAAAATCGAATCTGGCTCCAGGTTCAGATTGAACCTAGCTGGAGCTGCGAACCCGGAGCTATAACTGTCTTACGGTGGAAGGATGTAAAGATTCCGGCTTTTAAATATTCCCCTTTTAAAGATTCCGGCTTTTAAAGATTCCCCTTTTAAAGATTCCGGCTTTTAAAGATCTCCGGCTTTTAAAGATCTCCGGCTTTTAAAGATCTCCGGCTTTTAAAGATCCCCCTTTTAAAGATTCTCGCCCTTTTAAAGATTCCGGCTTTTACAGATTCCGGCCCTTTTAAAGATTACGGCTTTTAAAGATTCCGGCTTTTAAGGTTCCGGCTTTTAAAGATTCCGGCTTTTAAAGATTACGGCTTTTAAAGATTCCCCTTTTAAAGATTCCCGCCCTTTTAAAGATTCCGGCTTTTACAGATTCCGGCTTTTAAAGATTCCGGCCCTTTTAATGATTACGGCTTTTAAAGATTCCGGCTTTTAAGGATTCCGGCATTTAAAGATTCCGGCTTTTAAAGATTCCGGCTTTTAAAGATTCCGGCCCTTTTAAAGATTCCCCCTTTTAAAGATTCCCGCCCTTTTAAAGATTCTGAGTAAATTCTAAGATTCTGAGTAAATTCTAAGAGATTTTATTAATTATCTGAGTAAATTCTAAGAGACTAAATTCTAAAATATTCTGAGTAAATTCTAAGATCTCCGGCTCTTTTAAAGATTTCGGCTTTTAAAGATTCCGGCTTTTAAAGATTCCGGCTTTTAAAGATTTCGGCTTTTAAAGATTCCGGCTTTTAAAGATTTCGGCTTTTAAAGATTCCGGCTTTTAAAGATTCCGGTTTTTAAAGTTCCGTTCCGTTCCCCGATTCCCGGCCGTTCCTGGTTTTAAAGATAGCCGGACTTTAATATCTACGACGCAGCAACCTCGACGACGTGGCCCTCAAAACTTTAACAAGCAGTGTACATCATAGCCGTACACAGGATTATTTTTCCAGGGGGACAGCAAGACAAATATTGTAAAGTTTGTGTTGAACCTTTGTAGGGGGGTCTGAGGGCATGCACCCCCGGAAAAAATTTGAATTTTAAAAGCCCCAGGAGTGCGTTTCTGGCGATTTCTGCGAGGAAACATTCTGAAAAAATGTATCTGTAAGGTCTGGTTTACCCCAGGTATGTCTAACCCCAGAGTACCTATGGTCCAGCGAGCTCATTGTTAGCTCCATATTATATGTAGAGCTCACTGCTCCAGTATTACTTAAACCATAACAGCATGGGATTTGTTATCGACAGACGCGGTCGGAAAAGGCGAGCGAGGGGATTATTGCGGATTCGTATTTCTAGTTTATGTTTACGTCGTATTTCAGCACTCAAGCTAAATAATCAGGGACCGCGGATCGGTTTTAAAAGTGTGGGGCACAACCGAGCGCCGACGGCGCGAGGTGTACGTTTATGTTGGTGGTGCGGGGGCATACTACTCCGGGAAATTTTGAAATCTAGACTCTCCTGTAAGGGCATTTCCTGCATTTTGGAGAGCAATTTTACAAAATTCTGAATTGCGAAACACATCACTTTTACAGAGCCCCAACGCAAGATTTGCAACAAGTTTCAAAATAACCATTACTCATTAGACGTTAGGAGTAAAGAGAACTTTTAAATCAAGTAACCCCCAAAAGTCAAAACCGATAATCTTGTATTGTTTATGAAATGGGAGGGGTGTAAGTAATAATTAACAATTAAACACGAATCTTGCACAGCTAACTGTGCGATCAAAGGACCAACTTTTGTCTCTACCCCAATACTCTATCACATACAACAAAGCATCTACATTAAACACTAGGTGTTAATCTGGTCGTACATTACAAAAACATTAATTTGAAATAACAGTAAGTTATAACTTCTTAGTAAAGTAGTACTGGTGTTTTTAAATGGAGAATACGCCGAAATTTATTTTCCGATTTTCGTTTTGTGCCACAAATTCATTTGCCACCGAGACTAGATCAAGTTTTTCAGTTCTTTGCTTGTAGACATGCAGTGGTGTAAGATTTGAAAATCTCTCTGTGACATATTTGCGCGAAGCCATGTTTTTAGTCTTCTGGTGGCAGAAAATGACCTCTCCAGTTGCACTAGTTGCAGGACTCACATGTATATATTCACAATTAGTTTGAGGAATTATTAAAATTCAAATGTGCTCCGGCCACCCGCTTCCGCGGTCCATGATAATTGTCTGAATACCCATAATAAATTTATAATCAATATAAAAATAAACAATATAAAAAAACATATCTTGGTTTTTTTCTGGGGGGGCAGTTGCCCCTGCTGCCCCCCCGCTAGGTACGGCCCTGGTGTACATTTAAGCATTTGAAAAAGCCATCGTAAATTGACTACCGTATGTGAAGTTTGAAGCTTGTTTTATGATCTCCCAAACGCTCCAGTTCTGCTGAAACAATTGTAGTGTTTGAGCTGAAGTCAACATTAAGGAACAGCTCTCACCTCTCAGCGAGTACACGTCGTCCTGAAGACGTGAACATGCTCAGAGTTGCGTTGTAAACAGAACGAGGACGGTGTTGAGAATACTCTTGGGACTACAAATTATTCATTCTCGTTGTTTCACATGAAGAATTCTTTGTTTTGAAGGCGCGTCGTCGAGGTTGCTGCGTCGTCCCTAGTTTTTGAAACACGGGCGACATCGTGCGTTCATACATGTGTAGTCTTAACTAGAATACTCTAAACCCGACAAAGAAACATAGTGATTTTTTAACGAAAGATTCGCCGTACCGTAACATTGTAAACGCTGCCAAAAAAATACAAGATATGTCCCCGTACCTCTATATCCAGTTATACAGACGCTTGTAAAACCCAACTGTTTTGCTAGTTTCTCGAGTGCTTCTATTTAACAAATACATTCCATTTTGACGTTGTTCAGTTTTATAAAATAATTTTACTCTACGCACTCTGTGGTTGGTCAGCTTGCCGGTCTCGATAAGGCAACGGAGACAGGAATGACGTCAGTAACTAATGAGAATTTGCATTAAATCAAAACCGTTATATATCGTAATTATCCAAAGTATAAGAAATTGTTTCTGAATTATTTTATAAAAAATTATAGAATATGTTTGGCCGGGTTTCAATAACGTGATCGAAACCCTCGTGAAGTATTAAAAGCATTCGAGAAGTTGGGAAAGCATTCGCCTCAGCGGCTCGTCTCGTGTTTTTAGAGACCTTATTCATAAATGGCCGACAATTTAAAATTATTTTATATGCATATAAATTATATGCATTTAAAGGGAGAGTAAGACCGAAAATCATCTATCCAATTTTATCTATTATTTTATCTATTAGTACTAAAAAAATGAGGAAGAATAGCGTTCTTACTTAGTCAATATGTTATGTTGTTCCAGAGATATTGACGTTTTTGAAAGATGCAAATGAACTTATGACGTCATCTGCTCCAAAATTTAAACTAAAGGAAATCTCTAAAATGAAAAATGTATAAAGCATTAACTATACACAGTGTAGTGTATACCATTCTTAGTAGCATACATCTGGAACGTTTCAGCACAATCTAGCCGCTATCTCCAAAGATATTCCAAAGATATTTCTTTGAGTGGAGTAGATGACGTCATCAGGTATCTCGTTTACAGCTTTTAAAAACTGAAATATCTCTGGAACAAGATAAGACATTGACAAAGTAAGAGCGCTATTCTTGCATATTTCGAATGCACTTCTAGATAAAGCCCAAATTGGGATAAATGATTTTTGCGTCTTACTGCCCCTTTAAAGTAAGAATCTTTTTCAATTTTGTACATGAAAACGAGTTCATAAGGGCCAATTTATATGCATATAAAAGAATATTAATTTGGCGTCCATTTATGAATAAGGTCTATTACCGCACTCGAGTTTCGATACTGACGTTATAGAGAGACGATACATAGACGATCGTCAAGCTCGTATCCTCAGAAAAATGATTCTGAGTCCCGGACAGGAATCGAGTCCAAGCTCTCCCACATTCATTACAGCAGTGTGTATATTAACACATCCAAACCTTACCGATATATAATGACTGCCGCATAGGCAGTAGATATATCAATCGAACCAGTACATCCTTGTAACCTTCGCTCTCCATCTGAGTCTCGGTGGCTCAATGGTAACAGCGTCTCACCGGCAATCAGAAGGTTACAGGTTCGATTCCTGTCCGGGACTCAGAATCATTTTTCTGAGGATACGAGCTTGACGATCGTCCATGTATCGTCTGTCTACTCCAAGCTCTCCCACATTCACTACAGCAGTGTGTATATTAACACAACGTTATAGAGACCCGGACACAAAAAAGTGGCCCACGAGACCGATAGTCGAGTGGATCACTGATGTTCTTACCACGCTCTCACGTCTTTTGTGCATCTATAACTGAACAGACAACAACAAAATGGAATCTATTTGTTTTACACAATAAAAATCGAAGACTAACCGTGGTTTGACGTGAGCTGACGGCGTGTCTGTGCGTCTGTCCTCTAATAGATCAGTGAGAACGCGCATAAAAAAGTTGTCCCAGAAATTAAATAACAACAAGGCGACTTACTACTTCAAGATTTTCTCTTGCGTAAAATTTCCAAATTAATTATGGCGGCCATCGACTACAAGTTTACTCGAATATAATTTAAAAATAAAGATTAAAGCCCAGCAAATGATTTTTAGTCAAGACATGACAGAAATTTGAAATTTATTAGCTAACGTTTCGTTGCGACATGCAACATCTTCAGAGCGATTTAAATTATTTGATACAAGTATATGTATACATATATACACAGTTCATTCAGTATTAGGTTACAAAACGGTCAAAAATTTAAAAAAGGATTACAAACGGTCAAATATAAATGATAACGATTAGTCAAGAGATTAAATTCAAAAGGGTTAAGTGGGATTAAACAAAGTTAGAATAGGGAAAGTGGGTCGGACAGAACTTATGTTGGCGTTGAGACTTGGCTTAAGTTTTGAAATCATAAGACTTTCCCTGAGTAACAGTTCAAATTTATAAGGAGAGGAGCTTAGAATTTTAAAGTCTAAAAAAGATATCATAGGATGACCAGTAGAATGCTTGTGTGAGAGAACACTGGACATAGATGTTGCTGTGATCACATACATCCATGACTCTACTACCTTTATGAAAGATAATTTCTTTGCATTTTACGCGGGGTTACATGACATGCAGTTATCTGTAGTCCAATCCATAAAACTCTTTACATTCTCATTGCTATATTGTCTATTCTAGTGTCAGAACATTTCCATACAGGAGAAATCAAATGGTTATAGAAAAATCTGAGTCTCGAATCACATCTAAGTCGTTTAAAAAGATATTAAATAAGTACGGCCCACTTACACTACCCTGAATGGTGCCCTTGTTGATATGTTTCCATGGACCCACATACCCAGTAGAAACAACCCGCTGCTTACGATCACATAGAAAACTATGTATCCAAGTAGGACTTATTGACAGTGTCTTAAGTTTTTCTGATAAAATATTATGTTTCACTGAATCGAATGCCTTTTCATGAATTTATGAAAATTCATGCATAAAACACGAACTGCAGTTCTTATTATCTAATAATTTTAAGATATTGTCCTGTTCGTGACGTACTTCTCAAATTTGCTTCACACTGCCCACATGCAAAACAACTGATGGCAACATGCAATGAAGTCATAATGCATTTGCTATTACAGTTAACTTTTTTAGTGAGCGACCTCCCTTAAACGACCATCTTTACAAATTTCCGTTTTATTTCTCAGTCAAACCGACTGTATTTAAAATCTCTCTTAAGCGATCATCTCCCTTAAACGACCATCTTTACAAATTTCCGTTTTATTTCTCAGTCAAACCGACTGTATTTAAAATCTCTCTTTTTTAATTTTCAAAACCGGTAGATTTGGAAGGTAGTAAGATAAATTGATGTTGTATTTTCATTTGAGCAACCTGCATGAAGAAAAAGCAAGTCCTTAATTTCGTGCTAATATGAAAGCGGAAGAAGTTTGGTTTTTATTATTCTGTTGTCTTTGTAATTGGCGGACAACTTTGGTATGCCAAGGATGTATGTTGTGGCTCGCCTTTGGACGCCTCGATATCTCTCATTTGATTAATTGATTGGCCAGACCATATCTCACTAGCATAGTCAATATGAGGACGAACATGGGCCAGGTAAAGCAATCTCTTTGAACTAATACTGAATGACTTGGTATTTCGTTTCAATCAATAGTCCAAGTATTCTGTTCGCTTTACCGCATTGGACGTATGTGATTTCCACGTGAGATCAGAAGTCACCAACACTCAACATCTTTCTGGGAAGATGTAGAACCAAGGACGTGGCTACCCATCTTATAATCAAAGCACACCGGGTTTTCTTTCTTGTAATAAAAAGAGACTCGCATTTAAAAACATAGAAAGAAACTCTGACCTTCAGAAACCTTTATGCCTATATCTTCTTCTATAATAATATAATAAGTTGAGAACGTTCTGAAAACTAAACTGCTTATTTATAAACACAGTTACCAAAATTTAATAATGGATGAGAAAAAGGAATGAGTTCTTAGAAGAACTGTTTCAAGATTTGAGAAATAAATAGGCTTAAAATAAAAGAGCACGATGCATTTCGGCAGATAACTAGTTATCAAGTGCTGTCTGCTGATAAATTGAAACTTAGAGCGCATATCCTTTTGTCTGCAAATCCAGTGCTCCCCAAACGCCGACGGATTGCACTGTGTCCAGCATTATTTTTAGTTTATACTAAACCACTCTCAGAGACTAACGCAGCATATATTTGAAAGAACTCTATTTACCGATTTCTATACGTATTCCCATCTCTCGAGCGCGCAGTTATTTCCACTGACTGGAGCATTCCATCTCTCCTTTCTTCATTTAAATAAAATACATGAGCGTAGATAAACGCGTTGGTGTTATCTGGCTCAGATGCCGCGTAACTTGGGTAATATTGAGAACCAACGAATAATGTCAATACAATATAAACACGTTGTTCTCGCGAGGTCTTGTGTAACGTGTAGTCAATAGCACTCCGTCAAGATGACGTATGCAGTATCCATGTTTGTCCGCTTTTACCCTTGCATGCATTAAAATGGCAACTTGGCATGCAATAACAAGGTAAAAATAGCAACTGTACATTGCATGCGGCCCTAAGTTGCTGCGGCCATAACAAAAGAAAATAGCTCATTTGCAATCCTCTGTGAGTCAAATTTGGATTGTTTGTCCGCATTTTGAGCTATTAATAGCAGGCAGACGCTACTCTATTGCTATGAGAACCAAATCGATTAGGAAGGTGTCTTTCTCTAAGTGGATATCTTTGTGTAACCTCTGGCAGGTCCAATTTGGTTTCTCTTTACTCCTTGCACTGAAGCATGTATAAAACAATCCTTAGAACAATCCTTAGAATTACATACAGTTTAATCGAGTGATCATGACAAATATTACTTGTAATAGAGAGATAGAGAGATTGAGAGATTGAGAGATTGAGAGATAGAGAGAGCTAGAGAGAGATAGAGAGAGATAGAGAGATAGATAGAGAGATAGAGAGATAGAGAGATGATAGTAATAATCATATTTATTGCAAATAGAAATATCTGTTCCAGGAATACTCTCTCACAACAGTGATTTTCAGAGAGGTCCTGGAAAAGCTAAATACAGATAATTAATCTAAATGAACAATCTTAAATTCCTTATACAAATAATATGAGATCTATAAATAATCATAATTAAAATAAAAGTTCAGCTAAAAAAGTACGTTTGAAAGTTTGAATATTATTTGAGTTCCTAACGTTTCGACTAAGTTCATTCCATTCGTTGACGGCCTGATACTCAAGCCTTTGTTTACCCCAGTTTGTACTTACTTTAGGAAGTCTAAGGTTATCTTTACTCCTATAGTATTATACTTATGAATATCAGTATTTTTAGAAAATGCCAAACTATGTGATAGAGAGATAGATAGATATAGATATAGATATAGATAGATATGGATATAGATATGGATATGCATATGGATATAGAGGGAGGGAGCGAGGGGATGGATGGATAGACAATCTTTATTCTCTAAGTGGATATCTTTGTGTAACCTTTGCAGGTCCAATTTGATTTCTCTTTACTCCTTGCACTGACGCATAAAATAGCTATATAAAATACTAAAATAGTTAAAATACCCTATCATTAGTCAGTAATATTTGACACTATATTGTTACGCTCGTTTGCATGGGTTAATTATTCCAGATCTTGGCACTTAAATAACTAAAACTCCTCTTCATTGCATTAGTTTGTGGTTTTGATAGCGCCAGTACTTGGTTATTATTTCTTAAATTATAACTCTTATTTTCAGAGATCCTAAACATGTTTGATATACAATGCCCTGTTAACTATCTCAGTCTCTCCTTTCATCAAGAGTTTTCCAATTTAACTTTTTTTAAATATCAACAGAACGGATCTCATACGTGTCACCTGTTATTATTCTGGCAGCTCTGTTTTGGAGTTTTTGCATTTTATCTCGTAACGATTTATCGCAATTCCCCCAAACAAGTGAACAGTAATCAAAATAAGGTAACACTAATGCGTTGTGGCACTGACTTTACCGAGTCATTCGAGACAATCAATTGTCATTATAAAGCAACACTGTTAATGAAATCTGCAAACCCGAAGGAGTAAAACGTTCTCTGGAAAAAATTAGAGGACGAGAATTACCGCAAAAAATACCAGGATGAATTGACGGCCATTTTTCAGAGCAACTATTACCAAAATTTAAACATCAACTCTGCTGAAAAGCTCGAAGAAAGATATTGTTGACAAGCTCAAAACTGCCGCGTTATCTGTCGTTCCTATTAGCAAGTCGAACCATTGCCTGAAAAGCTATTGGAATTCATCCCTCACTTCCTTAACTGAAAATATTGTTGCGCACTATCGGAGAAAGTGGATAAAGGCTGGTCGTCCAAGAGGTCGTGAATATCGATCATATATCAATTATTACAAACATGCAAAGCAGCAGTTCCGCAAGGCTCAACGGCGAGCGATTTACGAAGAAGAAACAAAATGTTTCCAAAAGTTGGAAAAACAATATGATGTGGATAGAAGCACATTTACTAAAAAAATGTCTCGTCGATGTGGTAAAAAGGAAACTGGCAACGTTTCTTTGCAGGTGGATGGAAGATACGTGGATGATGAGGAGGAATTACTAATGGTTTGGAAAAAGCATTATGAAGAGCTATACACGCCAAAGACGATCGAGCCTGGGTTCGACAGTGAGTTTAAGAAATTTGTTGAAGAGAGGTTAGTTGACTTTGCCCAAAGCAGTTTTCAGTAGGAAGATCCTTTGGATGAGCCATTTGAGATTGCTGAAGTAGGAGTCATTTGCGAAAAACTTCCAAATGGAAAAGCAGGTGGTCTAGACAATTTGACATGCGAACATATAAAATATGGCGGCATTACAGTGTACAAGATGTGTTAATTATATACACATTGCTGTAGTGAATGTGGGAGAGCTTGGAGTAGACAGACCATACATGGACGATCGTCAAGCTCGTATACTCAGAAAAATGATTCTGAGTCCCGGACAGGAATCGAACCTGTAACCTTCTTCATTGTAACCTTCGCTCTCCATCTGAGTCTCGGTAGCTCTATGGTTAGAGCATCTCACCGGCAATCAGAAGGTTACAGGTTCGATTCCTGTCCGAGACTCAGAATCCTGATTTTTCTGAGTATACGAGCTTGACGATCGTTCATGTATCGTCAGCTGTACAAGATCTTAACAAAAATATTTAATGCAGTTCGGGATATGGAATACAAGTCGAAAATTGGTTGGTTGGAAATATTATATAACTTTTTAAGAGAAACAAATATGATAACAGTGGTAAGAAGAACAAACAAGGGCTCCGCTCGAAATGTCGGCAGTATATTTCGTCACTAAAAATCTTGGCCACCTTTTCACGCTATATATCGTGGAATTACATTGCTAAACATCATCGGTAAAATATTCGAACGCTTTGTGCTGAATCGTTGGATCCAACGTTTCGCCTGCTTGGCATTCCGAATGCATTTCAATTTGCGTACCAATAAAATAAAAGTTGTGTCCATTCCAGCTTTGTACTTCAAGAAATGATATATCACAACGTTGAAAAGGGAAGTAAGGTGCGTACAACAGTTTTTTAGATTCATCAAAAGCTTTTGATACTGTCTGGTTGGACGGTTTGTTTTTTAAACTTTTTTAAATTGGAATGATTGAAGGGAAAATCATGGAGAATTCTTCGAAAATGGTACCAGAAAATACGTTGCTGGTTTCGTTGATCGACCATTTATCTCCTATGTTTCTGGTTAGGCAAGGGGTGATGCAGGGTGGTGTTTTATCGCCTTGGCTCTTTTTTCTGCTATAACAATGATATTCCGGATGTTCTAAAGTCTCAACTGGCTACGGTCTAACTGTCAATGATATTCACAGCAACTCCGTGTTGGTTGCAGACGATCTGACGCTGCTTTCATTACAAGTTGAAGTATTACAATGTTTGATTAACACCATCGAAAACTACAGCAATAGATGGCGATTCCAATTCAACCCAGAAAAACAGTGGTGGTTACTTTGGATGAGACAACGCAAATGAATAATCTTCGGAAGGTGACAAGAAAGTGGTATATTAAAGAAGTGGAGATTGAAGAGAAATCATCATGAGTCCATGTGGGAATCATCCTTAGTGGTAATTACTTTTCCAGTTATGAAAGATCCACCAAAGCCGCCAAGAAAGGTAAGGCAGACCGGGGGGTTAAATCCAATTTGCGGTGTCAGTCTTTGGAAATCTTTCGGCATCGATCCCTGCCATGTTATATATGGGTGCGAGTTATGGTCGAACTTAACAGTAACAGAAAAAGAAATATTGAATTGATCAAGTTCGTTTGCTGCAAAACGTATGCAAGGACTTGGTACAGCAACTCACACTGCAGGAGCTCTGGGTACTATTGGGATGTGGACAACAACTCATGCCTTTATAGACAAAATGAAACTTCTATTTCTTGAATCCCTTTGTCGTTCATCACCTGTGCATTTGTATGACAAGCCATACCTCACAAAAGTGTATCGAGTTTTAATTCACTACTCCAGATTGATAAATCGGTAGTCGAGGTTTACAGTCAACAATGGTTAACTTTTTAGTTTTTATGCACTAAATTGTATATGTGAAAGGATATTGGCAACAAAAATTACGTTTGTCTAATATGAAAGAACTCGTAAAATGATAGAGTAACACCTTTTACAACTTTTCCGTATTTTACTTCGTTTTTGAAATATTTTAGTTTGTTTGATAAGGGTAGATAATTTTCACTCATTAAAATATTAGTTCCATCTTCAAGTTTGTTCCACAAATTTAATGTACTTGAAAATGTGCGTATAATAACTCCTCGTGATAATGAACGTTATAAACTTAGCAATCACTGAGATATAAGACATTTTTTAATGTGTGAAAATTCTCTACCCTGCACCTGACGTCAGTGACCATCTCGTTTACATATCAAACAAACTGAAATATTTCAAAAACGAAGTAAAATACGGAAAAGTTGTAAAAGGTGTTACTTTATCATTTTACGAGTTCTTTCATATTAGACAAACTTAATTTTTTGTTGCCAATGTCCTTGAAGTATTTGTGAAACTATGAAGAAATGTACCACATAATAAATTAGTTAAAACAATTGCTGTTTATAGGAATTGGTAAATAGTTTGTATTTGCTGATGAAAAACTTGTCGATATTTCTTTGAAAGGCGAAACCTTTTTTATGTACCATCAGGAAACATTTCTTTCAAAGCTCTTTTGGCTTCTTCGTGGCCTCCATCTGCAGCAGTTTTCAACATCATCTCAATTTCGCTGCAAATCAACAAATTTGGATTTTTACTGAAAGAAGTGGCGTGACTAAGGAATTTTTAGCTGGGGGCAAGCATTAAACACGGAGTGCTTGCATATATTGACGGTGAGATGCTCACCGTGCCAATCATAATTAGTTCAATATTACATTGATTGGTCAGGAAACAACGAGAAATGAGAAGTATTCAAAACAACAAAATTTCCATTGTTTCGAGACTCCATTGTTTGAATTGATTTTTAAAATTTCAAAGACTCCATCGTTTCGAGGGGGAGGGGCTTCCCCTTTTATATGAAAAATTCAACATAGTTGATATTACTTACAAATTTTCCTTGTTCGTGCGTTTAAAAATGGCTTTTGGAGATTCATTGCAGCAATGCATGAGACATGGTCGCGATTTATAGCGATGCATGCAAGATTAGAAAGACGGTGTTCTGTAATTATATACTCCGTAAATATGTTTTGACTCGCTTAAGGCAACTGAATGCCCTCTCATCATGAGCTGAGGAAACAGACAAAATTAGAGCAAGTCTGAGCATGAATGTGGTAATTGTTTTGGAAATGGGCTGTGAGCTTTTCTCGCATGGAACTTTCCAACAGGAAATCAGAATTTTCCGACAGATGACCATCCAGATGACCGCCACTCCTGCCCCCCCCCCCCCCTATAGTTACTCCACTATATCCCCGATTAATTATCCACAGTACTATCAACACACAAATTATTTTTATTGGTCTGCAACAACATCGTTCCCAGGGCATTTTGCCTCCACGGTGGAAGGTCGGCGAAAATGGCCCTAGGATCGGCTGGTCACATGACACCCAGAATTTCTGGGTGTTTAGATATGATAATTTTTGTGGTCTTTGTTCCATTGCCTTTGTCTACTTTGTTGACCTGAATAATTGAGAAATGTTCAATGCCCTTCAGAGTTCTTCATGTCAGCATTCGTCGGCATAGAAGCAGCTAACAAGCTTAATAATCCACCATACATTCATGGTTATCTCTTACAAAAGGTATGAAGAAGCATGTATCCAATTTAGCGAAAGCTATCGCTTCTAATTTGCTGTAAAATTTGAAGACAGCATTCAGATTCAGATGAATAAATTATATTCGGCTGAATTATGACAAGCCAAACCATAGGTGTACGGGTAAAATTGTGTAGGGGAGGGGGGGGGGGGGGCTGAGCATAGTTTGCTCGAATAAATGATGACGTCAATATTAATCTATTTAATGCATAACCCTGAAGAACACGAATTGTCATCGTTATGCCTAAGCATTATTATGCATGCAAATGTTTCGTTAAAACATTATCATGAATTAGAAACATGTACATTAGGGGTCTGCGGGCATGCTCGCCAGGGAAATTTTTTGAAATTTTGATTTTCTGAAAGTGTATTTCCTGCAATTTCACTTGAGTGCACGTTTCTCATTTTTTCAGCCGCGACAGTGTACGGGATTCGAAATATTTGATTACAGACAACGGCACGAGAATGAAGGAAAAGCAATTATAGCCACAAAACCAAATGTACCGGTATTATATAGGTATATTCAAGTTGAATATACGAGATAACGTTTAGACAATGCCCGAACCCAGGCCTGGCTATGCCACTGACCATTGCTCAACGAAGAACAACAATGAAATCCCAGATTAATTAATTCCCTCAATGAGAATCCTTTATAATATTGATAAGTTGCATTCAAATATTAGAATAATTTAAGCCAGGACCATTTTTGCCCGAATGACAACACTATTTTTGCCCGAATAGAGCTAATTTCTCGTACAACTGGGGGGGGGGGGGGGCGATGGGCTGCAGCCCCAGCCCGTACGCTTATGATTATAAACCATTGACATTATTAGAAGAAGTTAGATGTTGATCAACCTTGAGGCATAGCTGGACATATAAAGGCATACTTGTTAATCTCTTCATGCCCTGGGGATAAAACGCTGTCATGCAATGTCTAAAACAACCAAATTAACTTACTGTTCCTGTAGATCTGATTGTAATCCTTGGAGATGACCAGCAACTAAATTATAAGCTCCACCTGGATGACCATTGTTGGCTGCTTTTCTAATTAAAAGTAAATAATGAGACATAAAGGAATAATTGGACTACATGTATGGAAGTCAGTGCCAGAATGGGACAGGAGCTGTGTACCTTTCCCTGGGGAAATATTCAAATAACATTGAACATGACTTTTGTTAGGCTGGAGCCTCCTGGAATTGTATGCTTCACCATGCCCGCCCAGAGGGGGGGGGGGGCAATCAGCTCGAGAGGGGCCCGTGATTATATTGCTAGTTATAGTACTACAAAGTATTGTAGATAATCGGTAGACGGCCAAGAGGCTGTAGTTGAAATTATGAAATTATCAAACAGTATTTTCTGCTTCTTTGCATTAGTGATAATTTATTTTGTCCTTATTTTGTACATCTTTTACGTACTTACGAAAATTTGCGTTGTCATTTCACACGTAAAACTAAAATATTTTCACCTGAAATATTCTTATATCCGATTCATCCATAAAATGGCATGCAAAATGTTTGCAAGGGGGGCCCCCAATTATTTATTTTGCTCCGGTCCCACTTTAGTCTCTGTGCAGGCCTGTGCTGCTGCCAAAGGTAGCTGATTTAGGTCTCCATAGTACTATCGACCCGAGGCTCTGGCCAGACTGCAAAGGCCCCATAAGTTTTCCTAGCTGTAACTTTAATTTTTAACTTATCTACTATTTGCTGGTGGCCAGTAAGTTTTACCTTGTCTAGTTCAATTTGTACAACAACAACAACAACAATAGATTTCTTATACTGAAATGTTAGGGATCCTATTTGCCACAGGGTTATTACCCCGCCTACCCCCCTCTTGATGGTATTGCATGAACAACTTGAAGAGATATTGTAATACGTACCTAAACCACCGCATGGCCAGGGCTTCATCCTTTTCAATACCATGGCCTAATGTTGATACAAAAACAAAATCTTGAGAGTGAAGTCTCTAGTGGGGAAAGGGGTACGTATTCGGTATTTCACCATGTGACATTATGTCAACAATTCTCTGAACCACACCTTACCTCTTAAATATTTGTGAGCGATGTGATGCTGGGCTGTCGAGCTGCCAAAACGTGCATACGCATGAGCAACATGGAAATGAAGATGGTCGATATAATAGTACATGTAGACAAAGAATAACAAAACTGCCACAACAATAATAATCTAGAAGAGAATTTAGAGAAATCTATCAATAAATTGTTTTCATTCATGACATGTCAAAGATCCAAAGGGCATGAATGACGGCCAGTTGGTGTAGTTAATAGAGGTGTGCATTGGATATCGGATTGGACAGTTAGAATCCGACAATTGATTAATGATCGAAATCCGATCTGAAAAATTTGTATCCGCGGATCCGATCCGATCAATAAAACATGCCGATCCGATCCGAAAAAAATCCAAACTGAAATTATACCTTTTCCATTTTCCAATCAATGCAAGTCGAATGTTTTCTAATTCCTATTTTTATGTTTTAAGACCAAACATAAACTTTCGTACAGGATACTGCGTTATTACGAGAAATCTGAGTTGTCATCAAAATGTAAACCGTTTAATCAAACGAAAATTCAGCAAATAATATAATGATAATAACTTTATTAATAACCATCTTTAGATAATAAATACAATGGTTTTACAAGTTTTACAGAAGATAAATGTATATAAAAATGTTACAGGAATCTAAGAATATGAAATATATATATACAAATGTACAATGTAAGAAATTGTTATAATTTTAGAAATATTTAAGAATTTATAAAAGTCTTAACGAGCGTGGTGAAAAGGATTGTTTATGTCTTTCAGTTCCAGAGAGTGGCATAGCAGGCTTGTATATACTTCCTGATCTTAGATTGTGTTTATGATTATTATTAGTAATAAACTTAGAACATGTGTGGTTTTCCTCATCAATAATTATTTGCAGTTCACGCTTTGTCGCTTCGATGCGCCTCGTGCTAAGCTTTTCAAGGGAGTCTCTTGGTATTCCTGATAAATAGACTTCTGTTCTGAACTTTTTCAACTTCTTCTATAAGGTAGTTTGGCAAGCCAACCCAAATAGGGGCTGCATATTCAAGGAGTGGTCTTATTTTAGAACAGAACATAGTAATGCCAATGTCAACAGGAATTCTTGCCTTCCTACATTCTTGCCGGTGAAAGAGCATCTTGTTTGCCTTGCCTGTGATTTCTGTAATTCTTCGACGTGGCTGTTTCATTTTAGGTTTTTCTGGCAGTATACTCTCAGGAGCTTAAATTTAGGGACTCTTTCAATGGGATTATTTTCCAGAGTGATGGCGTTGGGTTCAGGCATATCTTTAAATGTGATACACATATCTTTGGAACCATTTAGTACCATCTTCTTATTTATTGCCCATTGTTGCATGCTATCGAGAGTTTGTTGCATGTGACTTGTTTATGTTGGTGCAATGGATTCATATAGAGTGAATGTTTAGGAATTGAGTGAATTTTGTCTAAACAGGTTGTTTAAAGTTCAAAGCCAAACGTTCGCTGTATTTCATTGCTGAATCACTCCGCAAAATATCGCGTGTCCCTGCAGCGTTGACGTCACTTCCTGTGAACTTTAGCGGGGGAAAAGGGCATGAAGATGAAATTTTCGAACGACAAGATATATTACAATTTTAATCAGGAGAATCCAAAGATCACAAATATGTAAAATCCCCACAGGCTGTATAGGCACTTCAACAAAAGAAGCTAATTATAATTCTATTGTTGAGGTACACTAACTTGGTGGATAGAGCTGGGTTGTGGTGATTAACATTCTGGGCAGATACTTCATGTATGCCTAAACGTGGTTACTTCATCTAAGCATGTCCACATTCAACACAACTATAATCCTAACCAAAAACTGTGTCGGGATACAAAAAACGGCATACATGAAGTAGTCCCCACATTCTGCGAACTAGTCTAATCCTAATCGCAATGCTAATCGTAGACCGAGAGGTCCCATGACTTCTCTGTTGTGTCTAGTCTGCTACGGCTTGCTAACTTGGCAGGATACTGGGATACTTGAGAGGTCTGGGCAACGATATGTTGAGAAAAATTATGGGTTGACTGACGAGTTCGGTAGATAAAATGAGAGATTGTACTGTTATCATACGATCGGACATGCCTGTATGATGGGTGGCCGGACATTTTGCCGAAAGACAATTTGCCGAAAGACAATTTTCCGAAAGACATTTTGCCGAAAGACATTTTGCCGAAAGACATATTGCCGAACGGACTATTTACCGAATGGACTATTTGCCGAACGAACTATTTGCTGAACGGACTATTTGCTGAACGAACTATTTGCTGAACGGACTATTTGCCGAAAGCACATATAATAAAAACAATTCGATTGAAGGGTGGCATCATTCATTTGATCTTCGAGTCGCCATCACACACCTTACGATCCGTAGATTAGTGGCAAAGTTAATCACGGAGCAAGCACACAACGAACTTCTCCTTGAGCAAGTATCTGCACGCATTCCTCTGCCACCACCAAAGAAGAAGTACCAGGTAGTGAACCAAAGATTAAAAGAAATTGTCAGAGACGTAATTGTCAGATGACAATTACGAGAACGGCTTGTCATACTTACGCGCTATTGCGCATAGTTTGTGAAACTACATGATATACTTTTAAATATTCTTTAAAATATTCTTAAAATGCGTGTTTAATATTAGTTGGGAAATTTTAGTTAGCTAATGCTCGTAAAATATTATATGCCATGTATAGTAATATGTATTATAGTAATATGTATTATAGTAATATGTATTATAGTAATATGTATTATAGTAATATGTATTATAGTAATATGTATTATAGTAATGTGTATTATAGTAATATGTATTATAGTAATATGTATTATAGTAATATGTATTTGTTAACTGCATTATTATAATATTTATTTGTCACGATTGTAATATACAATATACGATATAAATAAACTTGTTATTTCCACGTGTTAATCTTGGTAGAAATATCGGCAAATAGTCCGTTCGGCAAATAGTCCGTTCGGCAAATTGTCTTTCGGCAAAATGTCCGTTCCGCAAAATGTCTTTCGGCAAAATGTCCGTTCGGCAAAATGTCTTTCGGCCAAATGTCTTTCGCCAAATTGTCTTTCGGCAAATGTCCCGGTACCGTATGATGAACTATACATCATAGAACTGCTAACCTCAAAACAACTTAGAATTAGATCGTGCCCCGCCTAATGGTTTTCTAATACTAACCTTAATAGTTAATACTAATAAAAAGATCGTTCAGAAGACGAATCCTTGCGGGATGGAGGATAATAGAACGCCGGAGATAAATTGACTACGGATGAGTTCTCGATACAGAATGACCTGTGTCCGCTTCAAACGTGATTTGAAATTAGAAACAGGAAATTTCACACACAGAATAATAAAATACCGAATGTTCCACGATATGCATTACTGAACGTATTAGAAGAGAAATTCGAGTTACTAATACAAATTAGAAACATGCTTCAGTGCTGTTAGCGCGTCTTGAGAGCAAGGTAACCACAGTATATATATTTTTAATAATAATTTCGTAATAATACAGCGTTGCGGCGTACGAAGGTTCGCAGGTTAGTACACTCAACTCTTCAGCGATCTACTAACCTTTGCTTTCAATATTCTTTTCAAAGATCTCATGAGTAAAGACGATAAGGGACGATCGTCAAGCTCGTATCCTCAGAAAAATGATTCTGAGTCCCGGACAGGAATCGAACCTGTAACCTTCTGATTGCCGGTGAGACGCTCTAACCATAGAGCTACCAAGACTCAGATGTAGAGCGAAGGTTACAGTGATGTACTGCATGAAGTATACATCATTGTAACCTTCGCTCTACATCTGAGTCTTGGTAGCTCTATCATGGTACATCCATGTACATCATTGTAACCTTGAACCTTCGCTCTCCATCTGAGTCTTGGTAGCTCTATGGTTGGCAATCGGAAGGTTATAGGTTCGATTCCTGTCCGGGACTCAGAATCATTTTTCTGAGGATACGAGCTTGACGATCGTCCATGTATCGTCTGTCTACTCCAAGCTCTCCCACATTCACTACAGCAATGTATATATTAACAGATCTCAGTGAATTCCTTTAAAATGACATTTCAGAAAACGTTATTGATAGGTATTTAGAAAACGGACTAAGGTTTCGGTGACTAAACCTAGCTTACTTAATTTTGTGTAAACGGCTTATTCTATATAAATGAATAATTGATAACGAGATATTAAATTATCCGAACAGGTCTGGGATACTACCTCGGCTCCAGTTATCCACCAGGAATCTGGCTTTTTCCTTCTAGCGAGATATACTTTCGATCCGTACGGCAATAACGGGTCATAATCTGGCCCACCTGGAGCCCAATCAGCCTTGTAACGCTGTCTAGGACCTTCGTCTTGTTCCTCAGCCATTTCTTCCCCGTTCTTGCTGGCTGGAGAAGCTTTGTTGATATTTTCCACACTAATTTCGTGTCGGCCAATCATATTCGCGTATTGCTGCGACAGGTGCACCTGTATGACGCTATGTAACCATGACAATTGTGATTACAATTAAAAAAACAGGTAATATTTTTTCAAAATAATATTCAGCGAATGATGTCGATATTTTTTTTAAATTAAACTTATCTCATTGAAATAGGTGAATATGATATTATATAACAAAACTAAATGTACATATTTAGTATAGGAAAAAGCCTGGGTTAATGTAGGCTGAGGCCTAAATAAGCCAAAGACCTGCAAACAGTGTATTTAAATAAGCCATAGCCTATTTTGTTTGTGAACCGAACTTGTAATGCACTGTTTGACAATAAAAAAGTAGAGTTAAGTTAGGTAGTTGCAGCTTGATGCTTGAAAAGTTGTAAAGGTTTTGCTGTGCAAGCTGTGTTAAGTTGTCAATACTCAGAAAAACTCTGAGCACCAGACAGGACTCGAACCCGTAACCTTCTGAATGCTAGGCAGACGCTCTAACAATTTAGCCACTGGAACTCAGATGGTGGGACGAGTCTTGCCGTTATAACAAATACTTGTTGGATGTTGTAACAGTCAATTTCCAGTCAAATGTTGTTAGTTAAGTTAGGTAGTTGCAGCTTGATGTTTGTAAAGTTGTAAAGGTTTTGTTGTGCAGGCTGTGTTAAATTGACTGTCACAACACGACTTGTAGTCCAACAAGTATTTGTGATAACGGCAAGACTCGTGTTTTAAATACCGTATTTAACCTTGCTCTGCCATATGAGTTCTAGTGGCTCAATGGTTAGAGCGTCTGTCTAGCATTCAGAAGGTCACGGGTTCGAGTCCTGTCTGGAGCTGAGAGTTTTTCTGAGTATTGACAACTTAACACAGCTTGCACAGCAAAACCTTTACAAAAAAGTAAAGTGCTGCGTAGACAGTGTTTTGGATATATAGCGAAGTGAAAAGGTGGTAAACTGCCAAGATTTTTAGTGACGAAATACTGACGTTTCGAGCGGAGCCCTTCATCAGAGTAAAGACGAGATGAAATGAAATAAATAGGGCTTATATTATTATATATATATATGCCAAAAGGGTGTCGGTCGCAAGTAGAAAGTACGGGAGTCATGGGAGATAAACAAACCAACAATTAATGAGATGCAAAACGTTAAATCATTTGCTATTTTACAGTCGATCAGCAAACAGGCGACAGGTCCAATATTCAAGGGGATTATGCGATAGTAAAGCGGTAAGAAACAAAAGCTTGAAAAGGAATGAAAGTGCATGAGCTGATAATAAAAAAGTTCCAAGCAGACTAAAATACCAAAAACAAAAAAATAATAAATAAAATAAAAAATAAATTAGCTTTGCCATCAAGTTATATAAGGAAAAGTACTAATAAATAAACGATGGCTGGGAAACCGCAACAGCATGGCCAATTACTGTGGCCCCTATAACAGTTCTAGTAGCAGCTGCCAGCAGCATATTTCGTCTATTAGACTTCGTGAGTTGTTTCACTTTGGACTGATAGTCTTGAATGTACGTGGATCGTCACAGTCATATAACTTTTCTAACGCAGTAAAATAGTATTTAAGTAGTGCAGACTTAAAAAGCTTCAGATTAGTCATGCTTAAATCTAGCTTTTCAGCTAGTGTGTTCCAAGTTCTAATTGTTCTTATCCAACAGAATCTCTGGTGGGTCGTCATTTTGCATCGTGGAACTACGTACTTAGCTGTGCTGCTGTTGCTGGATGATCTAGTGTATCTGGTAGTTTTCTTAAGCGGAAGATAGGAAGAGCTGATTAAGCCATGAATGACTTTGAAGTAGTGCACCATATCCAAATATTCGTGCCAATAGCATATTGGCAGTCGGGATCAGTAGTGATAACAGTCATGATGTATAGCTAACAACGCAAGTAAATGGTAGGTCAAGTATATACTTGGTTGCACGTCTTTGAGTTCGTTCTAGTTTTACAAGGAGTTCAAAAGATTGTGAGGCCCAAACCTGGGTTGCGTAACCAAAGTAAGGGCGTACAAGTGCTAAGTAGATAGTTCTCCTCGTGTTGCTTTGTTGGACGTGTCGTGTAAATCGCCTAATGTTGCCTAGTAACTTGTTAGCACGGGTACACTGTTCTGCGACTCGGTTCAATCCCTGTCCAGGACATTGTCTGATGATTTAACTCAGAAGGAGAGCAAAGGTTACAACAATTTACTGGATGGATATTGACATAATGTACTGCCTACAACAGTCACTATATATATCCGTAATGATTGGGTAGATCAATGGTTAGGGTGTCTCTAGTCTCCAGCAATCGGAAGGTTATTACAGGTTACAGATCCCTATCCAAGACTATATAGATGCTGTCCCACAAGCGTGCTGTCCCACAAGCGGTTGTCAATGACGATTGCAAGTGCAAACATGGCCGCAGGAAGCCCCAATTATCCGAAAGCAGCGGGCCGAGCCCCCCTAAAAATTCGACGCCAAAACACGAGTTTTCTGCTGACAGACGTATGGCGCAGAGGAATATCCGATCTTTACATCCGACCTGGTATTTTCTTCACTACACTATTCTAGCTAGAAAATTAAATAAGCAATTACTGCTGATACCTCGGATTGCACCAGAATTAATCTCGAAGCATATAGATTTCAAAACAATTGTGGGGGTGGGTGGCACTTGCTCGTATACACAAGTTTCAAACACAGACCAGTTCAACCATGTGCTACTAGTTTCCAAAAATTAGTCAGATATTGACGAAGGAAGTAAAGGTAGACTAAAATTATGCTGTTTATGATCATAATATTTTGGTGTAAAACTGACCTCAAAATGCAGGAAATCGTGTTTCAGAGAGTGAGAAAATCTAAACTTAGGGGGAGCATACCATCGGATCCCCTAGAGGGTTCTCGCACCTTCGGTGCTCGACAAGCCCCCCCCCCCCCTAACCTAAAACATCTTCCTACGGCCTTGAGTGTATAAGTAACAAGATGGATCCTTAAAACCAACATAGGGGGAATGTCATACAAGGAGCGGCTTGTGGCTCTAAATCTGTTACCTTTGTCTTACGACAAGGAAATCAAGGATCTGTTTTTTTATAAGGCTTTGTATGGACTCTCTGATATAAATGTTTATAACTTTGTCTCGTTTGTTAGTCATAGTCGTACCCGTATCTGTAAAAATCCTATCCTTATGCTTAAAACACCACTCCTGTAAAACTTTCCAAGTTTAACAGAATTGTTCCTCTCTGGAATTCTGTTTGTAAAATAGCACCACCCAATAGTCTCTGCAGTCTTGCAACATT
The DNA here is from genome assembly GCA_035772405.1 of Chrysogorgia sp. JL179-B06. Lineage (NCBI taxonomy): Eukaryota > Metazoa > Cnidaria > Anthozoa > Scleralcyonacea > Chrysogorgiidae > Chrysogorgia > Chrysogorgia sp. JL179-B06. Next base: position 942,231 of record JAYKKM010000434.1, on the reverse strand, counting down.
CAAAAGATTGTTACTGAATACTTATTACTGACATCTATATATTTTTGACGTTGATATGACTTGCATATGGTCATTATACCGCACTGAACTGCTCCTGTCACTGATAGAATGTACCAACTGCTTGGATTCCACGGAGCATCGTTGTATGTGTGCATCTTCAACCTCGTTCTTTTGAAATAAAAAAAACTGAATGGTTTTATTCATTTTGTTCTTTCAGTGGAGTTTGAAAGAATGGGGTTGGGGCTGCGCGTGTGTGTTGGTGCATCGTGAATTCCTAGCAGTTGATTTATGACTTATGTATTTTAATTTCAACGGGAAGGCGCCTCACATGGGTCCTCAAGTCCCATTCGCGCTCTTTCCGTTTGGGTACTTTTTGTATTTACATTAATATCTAATAAAATCGATCAAATTATCCAGCCAGACTCATCCAAATTGTTCCAAGCTATACTGATGAGCTGTACCACAGTGAAACATGTGTCTGTAGACTAAACTATGTATATATATATATATATATATATACATAGTTTATATGCGTCGGAGCAGAGGGGGCAGAGGGGCCGTCGCCCCCCAATGTCAATGGTGGGGGAGAAGCATACATGCAAGTCAAAACGTGCAACTTATCGTGTTATGTACTAGTTATATTGTTGTCATTTTTATGTTGTTTAGTATTATTATGTAATATGTAAACGTGAGCTTGGTGGAAGTTTTTAAATAAAATAACTGCTGCTCCACAGTCCACAAAACTACGAGGTCTCTTCGGGCAGATTGTTAAATGTACGGTACAAAAGTCTTGAAGGAATTTCGACTGTGTGGACTGGAGAAGTACTATTGAGGAAAACTGGGAACCAGTTCTACCGACTTGGCCCATTGGCCCAGCTGACCTCCATCTCGCTGGCTTTACGTTTTGTGAAACATTTAAAGGTGCAAACATAACTGTGCAGTTGTGAAGTTGTCTGATCAATAACTTGTCTCAAAATGCAGGAAATGGCGTTTCCGAAACTTACAAATACAAAACATTTCAGTGGGAGCATTCCTCCGGACCCTCCTAGATTTTTTCCGCCCCCCCAATATCCAGACTGCTCCGCCGCCCCTGTATATATATATATTCAGATTGGTCTTTACATGGGATTCATTTACCAAACCTTCAAGTTTCTTCAACCATGTTCAAGACTGCTCCGTTTTTATTTTTAACTTTTTTATTTTTAACGTTTTTATTTTGCATTCTTGCTTTGTTGTAAAGTTAATAATAAAAAAAAACAAAATAAAAAAATAATACTAACCGGCCTAACTCTTACGACAATGCTTTATTTTAGAAAGAACAGCTGACCAATAGTCTATGTGATGTCATTTCGGGATTTATATAACTTCACACTATAAATGGGACAATTAAGCTCATATGTTGTTTTTATATTTCATTGCAGAGTTCATGGATGGAAAGTCCATCATATCCTTGGGTACCACACTTTCTCCCAGCTAATTTACAGCCAAATTCAAGCGCTTCTTTCATAGTTCTTCCTTGTCGTAAATAGAAAATTACACCCGCGTTAAACGTATCCCCAGCACCCAAAGTGTCGACAACTTTTTCAGGAGGAAATGCACAAGAAGACACTATTTTCTCATCAGAGTCCATGGCAACTGCCCCAACATCACCCCAGGCACACACCAGCTTGGCTGTTGGCTTCACATGAGAAGAAAATACCTCTACTGCTTCCTCAGCCGAGCCAAAGCGACAAAATTGAGCAAAATCCTTACCAACGAAAACCACATCGGCCAGACATAGAAGCTTTTTCAATTCCTCTCGCTTTTTCTCAAGTTCAACAGACACTACAATCTTGGAGTTTATCGAATCGTTGAAAGCTTTAATTTTTCTAATCATTTCAATAATTTCGTCCACATTATGCCTTCCTTCAAAGTGAATCCAATCGTAAGAACTCAAATCCAGTTTGTCAAAATCCTTGAAAGACAGTTCAGGGAGGTTGTTACGCGAGTGGACAATGGTTCGAGTCCCAGATTCGCAATTTACAAACGCACAAGAAGTCGGAAAGCCGCAGTTTTCTTTTACAGGACAATTCTCAACGAGAACCCCTCTCTTTTGCAGCTGCTCTTTGATGTACTGGGCCTCAAAGCTCTGACTGAAAGAACATAATAGTTCACAAGAGCAGGCTAATGTTTGAGACAAAATGACGGCCGTGTTCGCGGCATTCCCGCCGTTCTGCCATCGCTGAGATAACGCTCTCATATCTTCGTCCTCTTTGGGAAAACGATCGACTGTGTTGATTATGTCTAAACAAACTAATCCTACCATCAAAATACTCTTTTTTGGCGGTTTACAATTAGACCATGAAGGTGAAGCCGCCATATTTGTTTTAAATTAAATATACTATTTTCCATCGCTCGAAAAGAGACAAACTGTTAATTTGAAAGAACGTGTCATTTTCTTTTTTGGCCCACGGCTATGTCTATCTATCTCCCCCTTGAATTAACGCCTTAACGGTCAAAAAATAAATAATGTATTGTAAAACAATAATATAAATACGTAAAATATCAAAATTTAACTGGAAATATAAGTCGGAACGATATCGGCTTCTGTTCGGATTTGCGTAGAAAACATATTTCCCATGTTTTGAACACTGCCAATTACATATAAGATACAAAATAATATAAAAAACCTCCTATGGGATAATTTGCTTCTTTACACCAAATTATACGTTTACACAGAATTTTATTTTAGTTAGTAAATCGTTAGCCGAGCATTTGCCGATTATTTAGCGCGGTTAGCCGAGTATGAGCCGAGTGGTGGAGTCGAGTCGTGGACGATGCTTTCATAACCACGCTGTTGTCGTGTGTTGACTGTTGTTCAAGAAACCGTATGCAATATGTAGTTTTTTATATTAAATAGAAATAAATGGCTGTGAAGCGATGTCCGTCTTGCCAACAGACAGTGAGTATATATTTTTGTTTTTTTAATACATAATATTTATAACAAATCTATCACAGCTTTACAGTTAAATATAATGTTTTTATGTTGATAAATATTGGCATTCAACTTATAAATAGCGAGGGCGAAGGCTCGAAGTACAATAACAAGAAACGATTGTTAGATTTCAAACAGGTTTATGTTCGTATTTCATAGCTTGCAAGGAGTTATGACATTGTAAATTGAATTATTTCTTAAGTTTCAAAAGTTTTTAATCGACAGATACATGTATTCATCGGAATTATGCAACTATGAGTCAATTTAATGAGTGTATATACTTAAAAAATTAAGTTTACAATATTAAATCAATTAAGTAATAATTCGGTATGTTTTATTATCTTCTCAAGATAAATATGAAAGCTGCTAAGTTCTCAAAATAACTGGATTAGATAAATTTTTTCTTACAGTATTATTTGACTTTGTAGCATTTAAGATATAATATTATACCTGTAAGTCTTAATTATTTATTCAAATTATTGTCAAACAAGTAATTTTGACAATGGCCATAACAAATGCAAAAAGAGTTGCATAACTATCTTTATTATATGGCACAAGCTACTTCCGTTGAAATTGCGTGCACTGATTGGCTGAGACACGTCACGTGCCGGTCCGTTATTTCCCGTAATGGACCGGTCCGGATTACGGATTTTGTCAACCATTTCGTTTACAAAGGAGCCGAACAACGGAAACTTTGAAAAGCAGCAAAAATTGAACGAATTTAGAAAATTATATATACTAAATCATGTACGAGTCGGATGATGAACAATCTAAAAGCGAGTCTTACTATCATGAAAGCAATAGAAGAACAAGAACAAGATTGAAAATGACGACTCTGTCACTCAAAACGTATGTAAAGTATGTTGTTTAAAAAAGCCATGCCATATAATAAACCTCTTATTAACCTCGACCGCTTGGTCATTACGGGAAAATATCAGACCTCGGTCTTTATGTACGAACCTCGCCCTACGGGCTCGGTCCGTACTGTCAAGACCTCGGTCTGATATTTTCCCGTAATGACCTCGCTCTCGGTTAATAAGAAGTTAGTAATAGAAAATTTAGGACTCGGAAACATTTTCATCAGGTGAGAGAGATGAATAATTTCATCAGAGTTATCAAGTCATTTTAGAAAGTCAAATACCACAGTAGTGGTCACCTCTCAGGCTACTAGTGGGTATGGTTTATTCAGTTAAAATTTCAGAGTTCTTTGGAAGATGCAAAACAAAAATGACCTGAAACGTTTTTCTGTGGGAAAAATAATTAACAGTGTAAAAATAAGTTTTTTTATGTACCATTACCAAACAGTTGAATTTCGGGCCAAACTTCACTTCGCATTGAACGAGCCATATGGTACGCATTACCAACCGCAAGCAGACTAAGACCGTCACCGATGCAAATGTGATGTTAACATTTAGGCTTCATGTTTGCATCAGTTTGAAGGGTGGATAAGCTGAGGTTGTCAATGCAATCTGACTATCTGAGACTGTTGCTCACATGTCTCCGGCTTTTAAAATGCGTTCAACTACAATTGCGTAATTTTAGTTAGAAAAACACCACTTGCAACGTTCTACTTCCAGAAGATATTGTATATACTATTGGGCAAAGATGATGTGTCGGTAACCAACTGCATGACAAAGTACTTTAAAGTTATGAAGTACGAATGACGGAAGTCGGAAACAAAAATGTTTCACCTATAAAGAGAAATATGTCATGCGCCATATCAAATTCATTGTGGAAAAGTATCCGTGTTATAAAAAGGTTGACGTTTTTCTTGACAAACAAAAGGAAATATTACAAGTAGAAAAGCGAGAATAATATTTATCGGGACCGCCGATATATGTTGACGCGATCGGCCGATAACCGATCAGCTTGAATGTTGCCGATTATCGGCTTCTACCGATGAATTTCCGATTATCAGCTCATCCCTAGTGAAAAACAAAACAAAAACAGGTGTATGTAAAAATTGGGTGTGTGTGACCCTTGATTGGGAGATCTGTTAAAGGATTGGGGAGTTGGCAGGTTTATAATAATTTTTTAAATAGCATTTTTTTTCAATTTTCTCTCTAGCTTCCTGTGGCTTGTAAATCCTGTCCATGTGGTCATGTATTTATTACTAAGAAGTGTCACGCTTCAAAGGATTCTGGAGGTATATTTATCATTTTACAATTGGTCTTGTTTTGGTATTACTATTTGTGGCAATAGAAGAGTTCTGACAAAAGTTGTGCAATTCATTTATTATTGACCCATTGGTTTGATGAAGTTATTTGAAAGATATGGTGATTCCTACCATCAGCTTGTAGCTCCCTCTCTGTGCTTTACCTGGCAAGGTTTAGGATTCAGTTCTTGCTGTAGTGTTTTTGTGGCTATGCCACAAACCACTACAAGGTTAACCTTTATACTACACTGGAAGCACGCCTCAAAATAATTCTTGAAAGTATACCGGTCATCATGACCGGTAAATATTTAAATTTACCAGTCACAGACGATTTTTTGCCGGTCATCTTTTGTTTTTGTTATTTTTTTATTTGAGCAATTGGGCCTATTTTATAAGTGTACTTGTGCAGGTAAGTTTCAGATAATCATTCTCAAGAAAATGCTTAATTCCTTGGCAAGAAAAAGATGAAAAACAGTCAAGTACGGTTAAAATATTGATCATCCCTTTGATGCGTTGCTCGTACTCAGTGCAAAGTACAGTACATCGAAGGTTTTGTGCAAATTTTCCGTCGATATCATACGACAGCCACAAGTTTCCCTCATAAGATGCCAAAGAGTTAGTTTTCCAACTTTTTTCGACAGTTTCAACAGCAACTGTTCGTTCTGTGGTTACGTTAACTTCAGTAGCGGGTCATTTGGCATCTTTGGCTAATTCTTGCCTACTTGTTTCACCAACGTCTGTTGATGTGCATGTGGTCGTTGTCGGTTTTTTATCAATTTCACTGTGTGTTAGTTGTGTTCTTAGAAAAAAGGAACTTAGTTGCGCTTGCTTTTTGTTCCCGGTTTTCATTTTCTTCTGTGGCAGTGGCTGACATTTCACAGGTGAGAATTGATTTGCATTTCCCGTTGGACAGACTTGCCCTATGGCGCACAAATGTAATTTGAGTTGCAAGCTATAAAATAGTACGCTGTGGGCGCTACTGTATGCCTGACTTCCGAGACTTCCGTTTTTCCCCCAAATGAAACACAAGCAATTGTTCAGACTTGAGGCACAAAAACCTGCTCTTATACACGTTTTTTATTAAAAACATTTACCGGTCATACGTGTCCAGTAGTTGACAATATTTACTGGGCAAACCGAAAAATTTACCGGTCAATGACCGGTTACCGGTACTTATTTCGAGGCTTGACTGTAAGTGTATATAATATGGTTTGTAGACTTTCAACCACTAGTGTAAAGTGGGTCCACAGTAATTGGCTCTTAGGCTGTTGCAGTGTCCCTGCCAAATATTAATAAATTATTATTGTCATAAATTACTCTTAGTTCTGTTTTCTTTATGTCTTGTGTTATTGGAGAAGTTAATAAATTAAAAAATTAAATTAAATCTTATAAGATATTATAAGATATATGCCAAGTTGACTTATACGCCACAAAATATGGTATGTATATATATATTTATTATATGACTATTTTCGTGAGCGGTCCGGAACGTTAAATCCGGCAATTTGATTGATTCGTTGGTCTAACTTGTTTGGTCTGTACTAGTGTCGTCGGACTACTAAACGTCGGTCCGATATTTCACTAGTACAGACCTCACGCTCGGTCAATATGTAGTAAATATATACTTAATGGATGGTCCTGTATAGCTCCACTAGTGCAGCAATTATCTTATTTCTGATTAAACCTTTTCTGCAGATGAAAAAAAGGAGCGGCTACCTTTAAAAAGACTCAGGCCAGAACGACCTAAACGTGAAATTCCAGATTACGAATATCACGACGTTTATGCACGGGCATGTTTGAATGGTGATTCACAAGGTCTAACACTCATTCCAAAAAGAATGAAATTGTTTTGTGAAAATGATGATGATGATGACAATTTTAGCTTTGTCGGTCATGATGTATTTGAAAGGTCAGATAGCATTGAGGTGAGTGATTAGGTCTGGATTACCATTTGTTCATAACTTAGTGAGAAATAGGCTGATGCGGTCAGTGGCGGCACTACGTGGGTGTGGGCCCCGGTGCAAAAAATTTTTTGGGCCCCCTCCCACAAAATGATGACGTATGTAGAGGGTCTGGGGGGATTATCCGTCGGAAATTTTTTGAATTTAGGGTCTCTGAAATGGCATTTCCTGCATTTTGAGAGCACTTTTGAGAATAGTTTGGGGCTTGGATGGCCCCCCTTGGCCCGTGGGCCCCGGTGCGGCGCACCGTTTGCACACCCGTAGTGCCGCCACTGGATGCGGTAGATCAGAGTCTTCTTAATATTCCAGATGGTCATCGAAGTAGTCACATATTTGATAAAATATCATAATTTTTTAGGATGGCATATTGAGGCCAAAGAAGAAAAGGGGTAGACCTAAGGGGTCGAAAAATAAACCAAAGGCTCTACTAGCAGGAATGGCTAGGGAAAATGACTATGTAAGTAATAAGCCTTTCGACTGATGTAGCAGTTTGCTAGTTTGTCAGTGTGCTATTACCAGAGTACTGTACTGTAAGTATCAGGGCCGTAGGAAGATGTTTCAGGTTAGGGGGGCCCAAACGCCCTCCCGCCCGAAACGCACTCCTGCCCCCCAACTAGAACACCTGCCACGCGGGCTAGGAGGCCGAGCGCCGAAGGCGCGAGTACCCTGCAGGGGTGTCCGGAAAATTTTTGATTTCTAAATCTCTGAAACGCGATTTCCTGCATTTTGGGTCAGTTTTACAACAAAATATTATGATCATAAACAACATCATTTTAGTGTACATAATTTTATGTAAGGACATCCTATAACGAGAACGCCGGGAAGCGCGCAAGCTTTATATATATTAAAGCATTGGTGATGGATAACATTTGCAATAACTGCGACGTTCTTTGGCGCTTTTACATTAGTAGCGTTAACTGTAAAATTAATCTTGGTTAACTTAGCAACTTCAGTCCTTGTATCTTGCGAGTCTTGCCGTGATGCCGGGACAAAGAAAGATTGAATCTTCCTCTGCGCCATACGTCTGCGCTAACTTGCAGTGAAAAAAACATGTGCTTTCACATCTAATATTTAGGGGGGCTCAGCCCCCTGCTTCTGGCGATATGTTGCCTCCTGGAAGGAGTGCGCAACGCTTCTTTGAGACGATGTTCCCCGTCAACGAAAAGATCGCTAAGAAGTGACAGAGGACGGTGGATAAGAAAGATACAAGAGATCTAGACGCGCGTCAAAGCAGGCCATTCGTCATGGCGATACCAATAATTCCTTAGTATTAACTTTGCCGTCTCTGTTAATTTGGCTGTTCGCGGTAGCTGACTCAACAGACAAGACTTCAGATCATATGCACATTCTGCAAATTCAGTGTTGCCATTATTCGTGAACAAAGCTTCTTCGAAATTGTCATATTTTTTGTCATTCTGATTTTCCAGCCGGAGCGGGAAGAAAACAACCCAACTCCGGCTGCCGGAGCTCCGCCGTTTTTTGACAGCGCTCTGGCACACAGCACTACTTGTGAGCGGACTTAACACAGCTTTTCTGCCATTTGATTGGTTCTTTAGCAGTCTTTACAAACTGGTAAAGACTGGTCATTACAAAACAATGGAAAATTTTTAAAAATTAGCGAAAAAATTGAGGAAATATGGGAAATTAATATCGCAGGGTGTTCAGTTGACGATGAGACCATGAAAACCAACTGTAGATATGAGCTAAGCTAATTAATTAGTTACCCGCTGCAGATCGGTTAGGGATGGTAGCTAGGCGTTGCGATCGTGCGACCGTGACTCGTGATGGGCGCTGCGGGGCTTTCCGACTCAGAAAAGTGCGCGCGCGGTTAATCACGCGGGCAAGACTTGTTGGGCGCGCGATTGTTGCATTGCTTATTTAAGAGGCTATTTTATAGAAAACCACTGTGGACTGTGGTATAACGATAGACAACAATTTCACACCATAAAAACTCGTTAATAATGAAAACTCATTTACAACTTCTACGTAATAACGGTAGTAAAGCACAAATTGTAAGTTATTATTTATGGAGCAAGAATTTCCAGAATCACTGTCCGTGATCTTTTCTTGTTCTGGAGAAGTTGGGAGGCTGGATTTATCCTGGTATCTTCCCAGAAACTTTGCTGGTAGACACATTTTTCTGCACGTTAACTTATTCGAATCTCGACCACGCGCGCCTATATAATCTTCGCGAACGCGAACAACATGGCGGCTACTACTGTTTTTCTCTGCATTTTCCACGTTGCTCCAAAAAGATTTTTTGTAACAACGGTGAATTTTAATTAGACAGAAGAGTTTCAGGACTTCCGGAACCCTAATGGTATCCTCTCCATCCCGTGATCAGCAAGTCACCTGTGAAACACAGGGAAGAAAAACACTCGAGAAAAACAAACAAAAAAACACACACACCCCAACATGAACCAAACAAATCCTGAACCAACTCCAAGTCTTCAACTGTATGAACTGTGACCTTGCGACCGTGCTAAATACAAGACTGAGAACATTGTCAAACTCCAATAATTGGCTCTTTCTCTATGCATGCATGTCCTCAAATATGGGTGTGTCTATATGTCTTTATAACTATATAAGCCTATAGATGCTATAGTTTAACCTATAGATAGCATCTATAGGTTCTATAGTCTCTATAGCGTCTATAGGTTCTATAGTCTCTATAGCATCTATAGCATCTATAGTCTTTATAGCATCTATAGGTTCTATAGTCTCTATAGCATCTATAGGTTCTATAGTCTCTATAGCATCTATAGGTTCTATAGTCTTTATAGCATCTATAGGTTCTATAGTCTCTATAGCATCTATAGGTTCTATAGTCTCTATAGTCTCTACTCTCTATAGCATGCATCTATAGGTTCTATAGTCTCTGTAGCATCTATAGCATCTATAGTCTCTATAGCATCTATAGGTTCTATAGCATCTATAGGTTCTATAGTCTCTACAGCGTCTATAGGTTCTATAGTCTCTATAGCATCTACAGGTTCTATAGTAGCGTCTATAGTCTCTATAGCGTCTATAGGTTCTATAGTCTCTATACCATCTATAGGTTCTATAGTCTCTATAGCATCTATAGGTTCTATAGTCTCTATAGCATCTATAGGTTCTATAGTCTCTATAGCATCTACAGGTTCTATAGTCTCTATAGCGTTTATAGTCTATATAGCATCTATAGGTTCTATAGTCTCTATAGCATCTATAGGTTCTATAGTCTCTATAGCATCTATAGCATCTATTACATCTATAGTCTCTATAGCATCTATAGGTTCTATAGTCTCTATAGCATCTATAGCATCTATTGCATCTATTGCATCCATAGTCTCTATAGCATCTATAGGTTCTATAGTCTCTATATAGCATCTATAGGTTCTATAGCATCTATTGGTCTATAGCATGCATCTATAGGCTTATATAGTTATAAAAAGTTAAAAACATATAGACACACCCATATTTGAGGACATGCATACATAGAGACAGAGTCAATAAATTAAGGATATTGGGTGGGCTGGGACGACAAAATGACTATTACCTGGCTTCAGGTGAGCCCGGCTTATATACTGTATACTGTACCTGCAGGTGGGCTTGTTTGGTCAGTCTTTACGGTAAAATTATCCTGTCTTTTCGCACACTCGCTCCTTGAACAGCAGCTGCAGTTAAATAAAGTTAAAAAACCCGTTTACACGGCAATAACAGTACAGGAATACGATCGCGATAGATGTATCACGATCACAATCCCTATTTTACGTTGTGTTTACACGGACAGTTATCCCAATTCGGATCGTACTCAAAAGCCCGAGTTGCTGTCCTCATGTTCGGGAAGTACTGCTCTTTTGTCCTCTCTGACTGTGCAGGCTACAAATAAAATGGCGGAGCATGTTTGGCAATTCTTCCAACTATTTAAAGTGAATAACAATGGTTGGAGAACATTGCGACGTTTAGAGCACGAAAGAATCGTGCTATGCTGGAGATGATATTGTTCATGTTTGGAAACCTCCAGTTTATTCGCACGCGTGTTTATTCGGATCGCAATCCCAAAACTGTTTACACGGCTATTTTCGATCGTGATAGCCCACCGATCGCGATCGCAAACCACCTCCAGAACAGAGAACTGGATTAAATTTATCGCCCACGACAAAAATTATCGAGATTGCGATCGCAATCGCAATCCCGATAATTTGGCTCCGTGTAAACGGGGCTAAAGTCATAAACCCTGAAATCTACAAGAGTCTGCAGCCTAAGAAATCACTGTGAAGGCTCTGTCCAATTATGTTCTCCATTTTCATCATTCTCATCTTCTACAGAATGATGATCAACATTCACAACTGTTTTCAAATGTTCCAAGAAAACCTGGGAGACCAAAGGGCTCCAAAAATAGAATAAATCCAGATTTGGATGATGAGACTGCGCCAATCCAAGTGCAAGCAAAGACAAACATGTTACCACCAATCCCGCAAGAGAAACTTGTGATGTACTCGTTAATTTTGTCGGATATCAATGAACGATTGATGTCGCAAAACAAAATTAAGCGTTTACCTGGCATCTGAGGTTAAACGAATAATTGGAAATATTTTTGGTAGAAATTATTTTTATAAAAGAAGGCGAACATAAACTTTATAGTGAGGACTCTGTCCATTATAGTACACATAATTCATAAATGAATATTTTTGTACAAAATTAAAACTTTCTGGCTGTTATAAGTCAGAAACCTATTATTTTTTTACAGCTGCACACATTTTGTTCTTTCTTAACTTCAGTTTTCTTTGGCTACAGTACATGAGTAAAAACCCGCGTGTAAGAACCTAGATTTTTCAAAGTTGGCCTAAAAAGGTTCTTATATAAATGGTGTTTACTGAAAAATTAGGCTATTTAGGTTCTTAAACAGGTTCTTATTTTCTTAAGAAAAAAGCGACTTGGTTTTGGTAAGTGTGGTCTATTATTTATATAAATTATGCATACATTTTCTCCAAATGACTGCAACCTAAGCAAATACAAACACTGTGTGTAATTTACAGCTTACTGTGTGTAAATTCAATGGAACAAAATAACGTATATAACTGTAGACCTATATACACTATTTGTCTGGCTCATTTTCATTACTTTGTAGAGTTTATTTTCTTTGATTTATAAATTTTTAGTTTTGACTCTATTTGGTAAAATAAGAACCTGCTTTCAAATTTTAGCCTAAAACAGGTTCTTATGTAAAGGGGTCTAAATGGAAAATCTTAGCCTAACAGGTTCTTAAAATCTAGGTGCTTATACGCGGGTTTTTGCTGTAGTAGTTGTGTGTTCACGAAATTTATAAATTTGTGTAAATTAAGGCTTAAGGGTGTAGGCAATTATTACCGTATTTCCTCTAATGAACGCAACCGGCGTTTATTAAATTTTGAAACAATTTGATGCGGCATTTATTAGAGGGAGGCGTTTCTTAAAGTGCCCCTAACCTCAAAATTTTTTATTGTCTTATTTGGAAGAACTTTTAAAATGATAAAGTAACTTATTTTGAAGATTTTCGTTTCTTCACTTTCTTTTTGAGATATATCAGTTTGTTTGATATGCAAATGTCCGGAATTTACGTCACATATGCATAATGAGTTGTAAGAGAATGTTATATATCTTTGCGTTCATCAAATAAAAACCCTAAAGTGTGAATAACACGTGTGCGTGTTTCTCCCACAACACCAAACTTCTTGATTTTAAAGGATTTCGTTCAAGAATGAAAGAGATACACACATTTCTCCAATAAGTCATTATACATGTGTGACGTAAATTCTGGACATTTGCATATCAAACAAACTGATATATCTCAAAAAGAAAGCAAAGAAACGACAATCTTCAAAAGAAGTTACTTTATCATTTTAAAAATTCTTCCAAATAAGACAATACAAAATGTTGAGGTTAGGGGCACTTTAAACAATATGTTATTGACCGAGCGCGAGGTCCGGATAAGAAGGATATTGGTCGAGTTCTTTTTTTCGTTTTTACTCTTAATACACTATACTTCCTTGGAGCAGATGAGAGAAATATAGTCTTGTATTGAAAGTTACTTGTACAGGCAAACGAAAACGATAAGTAGGGTTGGTTGTTCCCACATTATTCATTGCTCGCACGACAAATAAATCGACGGCAATAACTCTTCACGAAGAGATGGAGAAAAGAAAAGAAAAAATGTTGCATTTTGAGTTAAAATATGAACTCAAGAAGGAAGAAATTAAAAAGATTCCTTGTTTGGTTCCATTGTTGCCACATAAAAATAAATAAATTTGTCAATTTTAGAATCTTTTTCTTGCACTTTCTGTGTATTTTCTAATAAACGCCGCTCTGATGTGTGCGGCGTTTATTAGAGGGAGGAGGCGTTTATTAGAGGTAGGCGTTTATTGGCATTGTTGTATGAAAAGGGAGGCGTTTATTAGAGGAAATACGGTAACCTGAAACAAGTATTGTTTGTTGAAAAACACATCAAAACTTTAGGCCAAAAAAAAGTGTTCTGTTTCTGGTCAATGGGTCGTTCCAGAATTGACGCGGCTTGTTTTTTCAATTTTTTTTTCAAGGAAACGCTTTTTGCGGAAATGGTGAGCGAGATGGTATTAAAGTACATTTCTAGTTTCTATATAAAAGTGCAAACATTGAAGCTGGGCTCGGGCGATAGGTCTGGTCGGGGGTATGTTAGGGTTAGAAAACTCACTAGGCGGGGGTTAGGATCTTTGTGTTGGGGTTGGTGCTCTACTGTCAACCTCGTACCCAGGGTCTTCTCGGTGCCCGAGGGAGGTAAAGGCTGGTCACGTGACTCCAAGGATATTGGATTATTTTGTAACCGCATTATTCTCGCTTATATCATCCGGGGGGCCGGATTGCTGTGTACAATTTATTGGAAAGACAGTACGGACTGCAGACAGAAGTTGAAAGATGGTGTATTACTTCGAAAAATACGTTGATTTACTGGACATTTAATTGCTGTCATATTAAAGATAAATGATCAACGCCAGAACAGTTCGAAATATGCAGTTTGAATATAAAACGTCGAGACCGAAACCACACCAGAAATCTGAAATCCCTATAAATGCTTTCAACAGTCAGACTGTAAATTCGAACTGTTCTGGCGTTGATCATCATTTATCTTTAATATGACAGCAACAAATGTCCAGTAAATCAACGTAGTTTTCGAAGTGATCCACCATCTTTAAACTTCTGTCTGCAGTCCGTACTGTCTTTCCAATAAATTGTAAATGGTATTATGGTATGTTTTCACAGCGATCCGGGCCCCCGGATGATATAAGCGAGAATACGCCAGGTTACAAAATAATCCAATATCCTTGGAGTCACGTGACCAGCCTTTACCAGGGTCTCGCCTCGTTCCACTCCCCTCCATCACGGGCGCTCCCTCCCCGGGCACTGAGAAGACCCTGGGTACGAGGTTGCTCTACTGTATCTGAAATAGCCTCCACCCCGCGCACAGTCAAAGATGATGCGCACGCTGACCAGAAACAGAATATTTTCCCCCTTACTGTAAAAGTTACAATCATTGTGCAGACTGTAATTGTAAATAGTGTACTACAAGAATTAAGCAAACATAAAAGTTCCTGAAAATTGACATACATGTATTATGTAAAAAATAATCTATAAAATTATTACAAAATTGCACCATAGTTTTTCCATTCCATACAATATTGCAATCTACAGTAGAAGTATGATAACAGTTGGTTTTTTCTATTATAATATATGCCAAGATTTTTTAATATCTGTAGTTTTTTGCATTTTTATTTTATTAGTGTAATTATTTATTGCAATACTGTTTTTAAAATTTTTGCCATAATTAGCCATGCAAACAGCATGTGTATTTTTAAATAACTGGTAAATACATATTTTTTTATTCTCTGTATACTCAGTCACTAGAATTATATTGTCTGGAAATGTGGCGAACGTCAAAGTGGCTAACGACAAGCTGCGATTTTATGTTGAGGATGCCCTGAAAGTGCACAAATCTTTTGTCTTACATTCATTAATATTTATACAGCATGGTTGAGTGATTAAACCCAAATACAGCCATTGGCTGCTTGTTTCATAGAGAAAATAGGCTGCTTGTTTCATTAGAGAAAATACAACATTTGCATAAACATGAACAAAAACAATATGGCCATGTTTACAGACAATATAATTCTAGTGATATATATTATATGGTATATTATTGTAGTGGTTTAAAATGAGCTGTAAATAAAATAAAATAAAACAAACAATTCATAATAATTTTGTTTCTCAATTTCATGATGAATTTGTCACATATAATGTCAAAGTTCAATTAAAAATCCAAATTTTGATTTCCATTTCTGTTTAGTCTTTGTACTTTTCCAGGAATCTTTGGTGAAATTCCTTGAATTGCTGCAGAAGTACTTTTAGTTTTTCTGGTGATGGCAAAATAGTCATCCTAAAAATGTTTTTTGTAGAAAATGTCAGAGATTGGGGACAGAGCAATGCCTGAACTACCACAAGCAATAATATTTATGTTTAATCAAACCACTATATTTTGTTAAACTTTCAGTACAATATGTGTTCATGCTCACCTGAAATGATAAGTGCCTTCTCTTTGGCCAAACCCACTGCCAGGTACAACACAAATTCCCATATCTTCAAGTAACTCCATGCAGTATAAGAAGTCAGGTTCTTGGCCAAGTAACTATAAAAGTAAACGAAAACAGCAGGTAAGTTCTGTTGAATAAACATACTCTGGCACTCCCAACCTTCATCAACAATTTGTAGAAATTATAATTAGTGAAACCTGTTCTGCTTAAATGAGCGCTTAACTAACCTTGGCTTTTTCGATTGCCTTCTTTGGTATATGGATTTGTGGAAAAGCATACATTGCTCCCATTACTTCATTGCACTTGATACCATCGATCGAATGAAATGTTTCTGCGACCATTTGCGCACGCTCCTTTAGTGACCTGAGAACTGCAGTCCTTTCCTAAACAAAATTCAACAATTTACTCGTAGATTATTTCCTTTCTCATATCCACAGCTTAAAATTAAAATACAATTACCAGTTGATCAGGTAGAATGGTAGAACATACTGTACTACTGAGGCACATAGTCTACTAGATTTACCTTCAAGAACAAAGGATAAGATTCATCCCCTTCTATTGGTGGGTTAGCTAAACAGTCTATAACAATCTAAGAAAAATCAACTAATTAACAATTATTGGGCAAAGTTGAGCAAAATATTGTGATTTGTCAGTGTAGGTGAGCAGATCAATTATTTGCTAAAGGCGAATCACAATATTTATACAATTTATTTGTTTGGTTTTGCCACAAATTTCAATACGTGTAGTACTGTAATTACTTAGATTAAAAAAGTTATTTATACTAAGGTTATACAGTATTACAGGTATAGTGCATGCAACAGCGACTGCCAATTACTGCAGTCCTGAAGTAAGTAGAAGCATAAGGGTAAAAACAGAATTGATAAATCAGGTCGCATAAGATCATTAGATATTAGTTATTATGGGTAAGGTGAAGTAACATCAACAACAAACTGCAACAACCCATCTTGCAACAACACACTGCTGCAAGCCGAGGCATAATAGAACATGCATTCACTTGCCCCTGCAACCGTCTGTCTGCATCAAACTCTGCGCCTATTTTCGTTGTACCTGTCAGAATGACCTGCATAAATAAATTTGTAACGGACACACAAACAATTGTACCTGTCACACAAACAATTGTACCTGTCACAGTACAACTTCGCGTAACGTCTCATAACTTAGCTTGATGTCTCCAAAGTTAGCGCAATGTTTTAATACTTAGCGTAATGTCTCCAAACTTAGCGTAATGTGTCCAAACTTAGCGCAATGCTCCAAACTTAGCGTAATGTCTCCAAACTTAGCGTAATGTCTCCAAACTTAGCGCAATGTCTCCAAACTTAGCGCAATGTCTCCAAACTTAGCGCAATGTCTCCAAACTTAGCGCAATGTTTTAATACTTAGCGCAATGTCTCCAAACTTAGCGCAATGTCTCCAAACTTAGCGCAATGTCTCCAAACTTAGCGCAATGTCTCCAAACTTAGCGCAATGTCTCCAAACTTAGCGCAATGTCTCCAAACTTAGCGCAATGTCTCCAAACTTAGCGCAATGTCTCCAAACTTAGCGCAATGTCTCCAAAGTTAGCGCAATGTCTCCAAAGTTAGCGCAATGTCTCCAAAGTTAGCGCAATGTCTCCAAACTTAGCGCAATGTCTCCAAACTTAGCGTAATGTCTCCAAACTTAGCGCAATGTCTCCAAACATAGCGACGAACCGGTCTCAAAAAAATTAGCGTACAGGCAATGTCTCTCATCTGAGATTGTACAATACGAAATCTATTCAACACAAAAATATTTTACTTTTACAAAAATTCGAGTATAATCTTCGGACAAAATGAGCATCGGACAATTAATGACAGACACAATTAATATTGTAACTGTCAAATCTCTAGGGATATTTGTAATGGACAATGTCCGTGACCGGCAGCTAATATCCAGGCTTGACTAGAAGTAACATCTCCACAACATCCCTCGGAAATGCACAAGTCGCATGAGCGGGCACATCACTATTATTTATTATAGTTAGCTACAGCAACAGGTCGCACTTGTGCTAGACTATGCATTGTGTTGCATCTGGTACAGATGGATTTCCATGTCCTTGGTGTTTCTGGGTCGTACAGACTATGCAGTTAAATCTGTCCACTTTTTGAAAAGTCTGTGATAACCTTTATATACAAATTCAAAGGCAAAAGTTTAATAATACCTGTCCTAGTGAATTTGAACATAACCTAGCAGATACCAACTTGGATATCTGGTATTTAACATCCGAATCTAAACCAACAGCTTCCATATATCCACCACGAATACCACATCTAAAATTATGGAGAAAGACATTCCTTAACTCGATAAAGCAGCTAACATGTGATGTGTTTGCTATAAGATTGGGACAGTTCTTTTGTAACTTACTCGCCCGTATATCCCTTGGAGCAGGAATGGAATGATGCCAACTGAAAATCATCGTACTCCTCGCCCAAATCACGCATCACTTTCTTAAAAGAATGGAATTTGGCCCCTTTGGCATAAATGTTGTCCTGATAAACCTCATCAGCCATGAGAAACAGTCCCTCCTTTTTGCAGAATTGGATTATTTCCTTGATGTTCTCATAACTAAGGACCTGCCCTATAAAGGTAACAATGGTTGATGAGAGATCAAAACAGAAAGTATCTATGAAATGAAACTTTTTATTGCTTCATTTGAAAGAGCATCAAAAAGTAGGATGATATGCTGTCTACCGTTCTTTGATATCTTTTCTAGTTTCAGAGTTATACAGATTTAAAGATGTCAAAATCAAGGGAAAATATGGCAAAACAAATTGCTGATTCAGCACAAATTCTGATGTCATATGGTTGGCATGTTAGTTTAGTGAATCTTTAAATGAACTATAGCTCAGTTACAACAGTGTTACCTTGACAACAAAATTAGTGACATCAACTTACTGTGTTTCATCTTGCACTATGTGTGTGCAAAGGTTTATTTGATTCTGACACATAGTAACTGAGCTATAGTTCATTTAAACATTCACCAAACTAACATGCAAACCATATGACATCATAATTTGTGCTGAATCAGCAATTTGTTTGTGTCATATTTTCCCTTGATTTTGACATCTTTAAATCTTTATAACTCTGGAACTAGAAAATATATCAAGGAACGGTAAACTGCTTTTCATCCTACTTTTTGATGCTCTTTCAAATGAAGCAATACAAATTTAATTTCATGGGCACTTTAATAAAGTAGCGCAATACATCTTATCGCTCTAATTAACTATACACATTATTTCATATAATTCCCAGTGAGTCAGTAGTCAAGATTCCTAGCCAGAATTGTGTTGAAGTTGTATTTTGTGAGACTGGTTTCTGATTGGGTCTTTATGCCTCTAGGTTGTTACCATGAAGTATATCCCAAAGATGGTATATACTTCATGGTAACACTAGACCGGGTTTCCATCTGTTTTTTATACGCCTAACCGTAACCCTAGCCCTGCCCGTAACTCTAATCCTAACCATAACCCTAATAATAACCGTAAAATATGGTGGGAGACTATATGTATTGTTACCATGAAGTATATCCCATAAAGATTCAGGAAATAATCACCATAAACATGTTTTTAACTTCTCCCAACTAGTAATACAAGAAATGTTTCGAGACCAATAAGGAGAATCTCGCACTCCAATCACCCTTCCCTTATAATTATAGTCTATATACATATTACTCTATTCATCACATATATTTTAGATGTGTGAAGTTGATAGTCCAGGTTGTTGTAGTCTTGAGAAAGACTATTGTTGGTGACTGATATGTTTCAACCCCCTCAGCAGCGGTCAGAGTCAAGTAAAGCGTGTTTGTCAGAGTTTGCCTGGTTCCGTTCATTACGTCATCATTTGTTTGTGTCATAATTAGTGTGAGTGGGTGTTGCATCATGTGTTAAGTGTGGGCCAATATTGTGCAGCAATAAATATATTTTGCAGCAAACCTGTTGGATTTCCTGGATTTATCACACAAAGAACTATAGGAGTGCAATGCTCCCGTGACTCATTGAGGGACCTTTTTAATTCCTTCATGTCCAGTGCCCAGCCATTATCTTCATCAAGATAATAATTTACCTATAATTGAAGTATAATTATTCTGTGGGGAAAAGTAGAGTGCTGTGTAGGCAAGATGAATTAAAAATACTCAAAGGTTGGTGTAAACTGCCAAAAAAGATACATATGTTCAGGAGGTCATCACATGTTTACAAGTGAAAAATTCAACTTTCGCTCTCTGACTAAGAGAGCAGACCTGGAAATAATTCCAACCTTTCTTGGATCCTAGCCTAGTTAGGAATATTAATGCCCAGCAAATAGCAAGACTACGATTCCCCCCTGGTTCCTCCATTGTGACGATTTTAACTGTTTTTGGATCCTACGATAAGGACCAAATAATTTCTTCGAAAACACGGTGGTCGCACTACGTTTCGCAGGACTAAAAGTCTAAAACAATCGTTAATAAAGCCGTGCCTAGCAATTTCCTAGTAGCACTAGCAAAATCCATTGAATTGAATAATCTTTTATCTTTAGAGTTTAGCTAGGCAGTTGTGTATTTGTTTAGCTACATAGACTGTCACACTCACAGACTATCCTACATGGCTACACCTACAGGCTACAGCGGTACAGCCACAAGCCCACTGTGGCACTGCTCAGTGCCCACAGGGCACATGTGCTCTAAGCTGGGGTAAGCCCCAGGTTAAGTTGGGAGTGGGAGTTGTGACTTGCCAGCCCAAAACTTTCTTACAACTAAAATATTTTCTTGAAACGAGGATCCCAAGATGCACCACTATTTCCAGGTCTGTAAGAGAGTGGAGTGCAAGTGAGAAGTTATAGTTGTTTAAAATGTCACCTGATGTGCTCCAAGTTCTAAAATGGAGGCAGAGTAAAGGGGATATTGTGGAATAGGTATCATGACACCTGCCCTGCCTTTTCCAGAATCAGCTGTCTGAAGACACTTTATCATTTCCTAGTAGAAAAATAATATATTGTTTCCAAGAATATTTCGATCAACTTCATTGCATTGCAGCCAATTATAACATGTGACCATTAAACATGTTGAAATGTACCGCCAACCTTTACTGCTTCACTGGCACCATTTGACAAATAGATATCTGAAGCATTGCTCGGGTAGCCGTCTCTTTTCTCGATGTATTTAGCACAATCTTGCCGGACAAGTTCAATACCCTTGGAATCTGTATAGGCACCTACCATTAGAAAAAATTGGCAATTTTCACTTAATCTCTACATGTCCCATGGGTGACCAGCACCTAACTTCTAATAATTTATATCAATGGATAACCAGCTGGCATAGAGGTAATAAGAACAACGGAAAATGGAAATGGTCACCAAAGATGAACTGACACGTTTTTAAAATAACTTCTCTTTTTTAAAATTTTCACATTTTAAAAAAACTAGCACTAGGTTATAAGAAATGTTTGGATCGAGACCTAATACTGTGGGTTAAAATAATTTGATAACTTCCATCAATGATATAGATGTGTGAACTGTTTTGTTTATTCAAAATTTAGGCTTTTTTGGTTTTCCTTGCTATAATGATTATTAAGATTATAAACATTTAAATTCTCCTCCCCCCATCTCCATGTGAATAGGGTTAAGACAAAAGTAATACAGTAGTTATCATTTATAGACCCGGAGCGAGGTGAATTCGACGAAATATTACCCCGAGGGATATATCCCGAGGGGTAATATTTCGACGAATTCCCCGAGCGGAGGGTCTATAAATGATATATTATACTGAAACAATCTTGAATGCTGTCTTGGTTTACGCGCGAGTACTGGGTACGAGCGGCCGGGTATTCGAACTCGAATTCCCCACTGATGACGTCATCAGCGGGGAATTTGAGGTTAAAGCGGGGAATTCGAGTTTAAATTGAGTGGTCACGTGGTACAAATCTAGCTCTTTGATTGGACAATTTATAGTTGAGGTATAATATTACAGTAAATAAACACACACCTACGCTCCCTCCTCCACATGCTGCCAGCAACTTCCTCACCCTGTCTTTAACATCTTGTGGATAATCAGGGTTGTCTAGAAGTTTTTGGTCCATACACAGAGCCAACACCTAAGTGGATTGGAAATTACATAATATTACCATAACAGATACCATAGATTACCATTATTTTATCCTCCTGATAACAAGTTATCCAGCAGGTAGTGACTTTTCAGATTTTTGTACAACCGCACCCTGCAGCGAAAGACTTTTGGTATTTTTTTGGTTTATTAGAAACCTTATTAATTTATAATTTTATATTATTTTCATAATCATCATGCAGGGTAACATAAAAATTTATCGATATAATTAACCATTTAACCTGTACACTACTTAGTTGATGGAAAATTCTTGGCTACATTTTCATGTTACGTTGGGGATGATTCTGACATAGAATCTAAACACTACACATCCTTACAGATGATAATTATTATCATACAGTAAGTGTAGTGGTAGTGTATACAGTGGAGGCTCGCTATAGTGCGCATCGTTATAACGCGTGACTCGGTATAATGCGGTTTATCCTTGGACCCCAAAAATTTCACTCACATAGTCTGATACATGTATTCACTAGGTATAATATAACAAGATGAATAACATAACAGAAAATGCGTGTTGATTTTATTACAGATGTTATAAGGATCCAACAGAAAGTGCTTGTGGCAGTATCCAAGCTTGTTTCCAGTACTCTTTCAACAATATTGCGCCAGGACCGAGTGGCAAGAGTACTGGGAATGGGATTTGCCCAATAACTCGCAATAACGTGCTTCATATATTACGCGGTCTCCACTATGGACCCCAACTACCGCGTTATAGCGAGGCTCCACTGTAATCATGTCTATACTGTAAACTTTCATGTTACTCTGCATTTGTTGTATACACTGTATATGATATTGAATCTATATTATCACACTTTCCATGAGCAGTACACGAGTATAACGCCAGCTGACATGCAAAAAACTTTCCAGAGGCAGACTTGGAGCAAGTTTACAGTTACTATTGATGACTTGCACGTTACGTCACGGCAGCCATATTGGTGGAACTTAAACAAAATAATATTTTGTTTGTGGCACCAACATGGCCACCAAACCTTTGTCTTCAGAGTCTCAAGGGATTGGTTGCAAGTCAAGAATTGCACAGTATGAACCATAAAATATCTTGCTACCAGCATTCCACCATACCTGTCTAATAAATGTTATTGGTTTCTGACCCATTGCATGACAATCACCAATGTTAGCCTTGAGCACTTCTGTAAATGGCTTTTTAACTCCCTATAAACAACATAAAACAAAAATCACTTTTTTATCATTTCAACTGACATTTAATTGAAAAATGATAAAACAATTATCAAACTCAATTATTGCAAAACATTGTGATTGGTCAGTGGCGAGCTGATCAATTTTTTGGATGACTTGTTAGCAGCTTTCATAATTTTAGCAGAGCATAATATTTGCAGCAAAACATGTACAATTATGTTTGCTTCTTATTCATATATAAGACTATTATTTATTACAGCATTAATTACAGCAGACAAAGTGATTTCACAGCCAATCAAAATTGAGAGAAATATTAATTGAATAATAATATATATAATAACTGTGATTTGTTACAAATTATCATAAACTGCATAAATTATTTTCTTAACAAAACAACTTTCGACCAATATACCAAAATATTAAGAAAAGAACATGCTATCACGTAAATTCTTGACAAAAAATGGAGCTTTCTAATTCAGTGATTAGTCCCGATTTTAAAAATATGTATACCGGTAATGTAATATAATTTGCTTGAACAAAGGACACGTGTAGTGTGAAGTGTTGAAAATTACATCACACGTATTAAAATTTCGTGTCCGTGACTTAAACACCCAAAATAAACCATTACCTTGACGAGTTCTTTCTCTATTTCTCCTGCCTTAACAACAATCGGTCCACGGACAGCATATTCAATTTGTTTAACCAAAGGATTCATGCTTTCTAAAGTCAAAGGTTTCGCCATATCGCTGAACCAAGCTTTCTTCACGTAAGCCATAATTTTCACGTTGTCTCTACAGCGTCGACCTATAAACCAACGTGGTGGACATTGGAAACATGCTTTAGTTCGAAGCAACCCACGAAGATACATGATCAAAGTCCACAAAGAAAGCTTCTCTTATAAATCTCTGTTTTGTTTTGCTTTGAATGGTGATCAAGTGAAAGTTAGTTACATGTATTGTATCCCCCCCTGCAATTGGTGTTGTGTAACAACCAATCCCAGAGATTAAACTCGCGATATGTCGAGAAAGTGAGATAGATAATGTAGATAAACTATAGCCTGGCTTTTCCACAGGTTACTCTGTGGCTTCTTGGTTGTACCACACAACTAAGCCACAGAGTTGCTTGCGGAGGAGGGTAAATAAATTATGAAACGAGATTACCTATTCATTGTAATACGACTCGTGAAACCACGGTTAATAGAAGGGGTGAAACGAAGCATCATAAAAACATTATTACAACTCAAAAGGCTTCTTGGAAACAATTTAATGCTATCTTACCACAAATATTAATTCCACAGGGAAAAGTCCGGCCAAGATGTCTGCGTGTCACTGGCAAATCTGGTAATGCCTGGTACGGCCGGGGGCCGGGTCATTATTTTTAAGTAAAGATCGTGAGTACCCCTGATTTGAGTTTTCCAATTTCCACGTGTGAACTTACGTAAAAAGTTGAATATGTTTCAACTATTTAAATTTTTAGGTACGTTTACGTACGCGTGGAAAAACGCGCGGCACGTACGTTTTATTTATTTACGTGCGTTTGACGCACTTCCCTGCTAGAAAAGGTCTCCCGGTATTGACGCACATCAGAAACGACCGAAACGAAACTGGACAATAAATTCGAGCATTTCGAGGTATAACCATGAATCATGATGATATTTTGTGTGGAATTACTTGGATAACCTATCATGTTACTCCATCACCAATATAAACATCACTGGATAACATCAAGGGAATCGAGGTGGGAGGGTTAGGAAGACACTTAAGGCGGGGGGTTAGGGTTAGAAAACTCATTAGGTGGGTGGCATTAGCCGCGACCAATGTATGGGGGCATGGGCGCATCCCCCCCGAAAATTTTGAATTTTCGAAGAGATCATAAATAAAACTTATGACCCATAGAGATCAATAATAAAAACTAACGATCGTCCAAAAGCTTGACGAATGTTCGTCTGTCTACTCCAAGCTCTCCCACATTCACTACAACAGTGTATATATTAATACAATAAAAACTAACTCGTATTATTTATGATCTCTATGAAATAACCATGGCTCACCATGGCCACGTTTGTCCGCATTTACCCATAAATCTTGCGGCCATAACAAAAGAAATAGCTCATTTGCAATCATTTGTGACTTGTGAGTCAAATTTGGTTTGTTTGTCCGCATTTTGAGCTAGCCTATTAATAGCAACCAGTGACAGTGCTATTGCATTCAACGCTGCAGCAGAGCCTTCGGTCGTCAAGTTAATTCTTAATCTTGCAGGGATATAGCGAATCCTAACCTTACCTTGATCATAACCTTAAACCTAACCCGAAACGTAGCTAACCCTAACCTAACCATCGGCGTAGCCAAGGGGGGCCTAGGGTGGCCTGCCCCCTCCCCCCCCCCCCATCTACACATTTGGCCCTCCCAGTCCTCTGAATGTCTGATGCTAAATTCAAGTAACAACTTTTGCTTCTTTGATACTTGAAGTGTGTTTCTGTCGCTAATCGTGATGCTGATAGGTTTACCAGTGGAATCAGTGTTCACAGTAACACACTCACATGAAGTTTAAACTGCGCAGAACCACTGATCTCAAAAATAGGACTGGATTGAGCTTTCTATTGTTTCTGATGAGCTGATTTTGAAGCTTGCGTATTTGTATAATGCAAATTTTATAATGCAAATTGACGAGAGATCATTAGAAGCTCCGCGTTTGCAAGCAAATCAAACTGTGACGCTCGCGAAATAGGTTTAGTGTCTGGTCAATATAGTTTCTTTGTTAACATTAAATGCATAAAATATTGAACCTAATTTGACGTCTCATATCAGGCTTCTCTCACTGGATAATTAGATCCAACGGCGGCCATTACTAAGGGATCAATGTCGCAGTAAATCTGTAGGTAGGCCATGAATCGTTTTACCCATTAATTTGAAAAATGTCTTCTGGTTTTATAGTAAAATTATTTTATTTTGTCAATGGTAAGAGCACATAAACCAACACAAAACCTCATAGGATCCTCGGGTGGTCCCTTTATGTAATGGCGGACTAGCGTGAAAATACAGCCGGGGGTTAGGGTTAGAAAACACGTTAGGCGGGGGGTTAGGGTTAGAAAACTCGTTAGGCGGGGGGTTAGGGTTAGGACCTTTGTTTTTTTGGGATCGGTTACAATCCAATTAACTAGGAGGATGGTACGCAACGTGTCAGCTATTTGCGCGTTAATTCATTCTATTTGCTCGTCAATGTCTTCTATTTGCGCCTCCTTATAAGAAATACGTACTAGATACCCCTATCGGATCTTGAGCTGACCACCATAAGTGATCTAGCTACTGGAACCAGTGGAACCAGGACATCACCCTTCCAAGTATCGTCTTTGGATCTACTGGCTGATAATTCCACTTTATAACCACTGTCTTATAACCACTGGCTTATCACCACTTGCTTATAACATCTGGCTTATGACCTGTGGCTTATAACATCTGGCTTATAACCTGTGGCTTATAACATCTGGCTTATAACCTGTGGCTTATAACCCCCACCAGTCGGATATCCCCCGAGATGGACACACTACTCGCCAAGCAACTCGTATAGAGCAGTGGGCACTGTGCTGCCCAGTGGGCAGCACTGTATAGTACGCCATGTTAGCAACGCTAATGCAGAGCAATGGGCAGCACTGTGGTACGCCTTGTTAGCAATGCTCATGCAGAGCAGTGGGCAGCACCGTAGTACGCCTTGTTAGCAACGCTCATGCAGAGCAGTGCCGGGACAGTACCGTGGAACGCCTTAGCAGTGGGCAGCACCGTGGTACGCCTTGTAATTAGCAACGCTCGTGCAGAGCAGTGGGCAGCACTGTGGTACGCCTTGTTAGCAATGCTCATGCAGAGCAGTGGGCAGCACCGTGGTACGCCTTGTTAGCAACGCTCATGCAGAGCAGTAGGCAGCACTGTATAGTACGCCTTGTTAGCAACGCTCATGCAGAGCTGCAGTAGGCAGCACCGTAGTACGCCTTGTTAGCAACGCTCATGCAGAGCAGTGGGCAGTACCGTGGTACGCCTTGTTAACAACGCTCATGCAGAGCAGTGGGCAGTCCGTAGTATGCCATGTTAGCAACGCTCATGCAGAGCAGTGGGCAGTACCGTAGTATGCCATGTTAGCAACGCTCATGCAGAGCAGTGGGCAGTACCGTAGTATGCCATGTTAGCAACGCTCATGCAGAGCAGTGGGCAGTACCGTAGTATGCCATGTTAGCAACGCTCATGCAGAGCAGTGGGCAGTACCGTAGTATGCCATGTTAGCAACGCTCATGCAGAGCAGTGGGCAGTACCGTAGTATGCCATGTTAACAACGCTCATGCAGAGAAGTGGGCAGTACCGTAGTATGCCATGTTAGCAACGCTCATGCAGAGCAGTGGGCAGTACCGTGGTACGCCTTGTTAACAACGCTCGTGCAGAGCAGTACCGTAGTACGCCTTGTTAGCAACGCTCATGCAGAGTAGCCGTGGGCAGTACCGTGGTACGCCTTGTTAACAACGCTCATGCAGAGCAGTGGGCAGTACCGTAGTACGCCTTGTTAGCAATGCTCATGCAGAGCAGTGGGCAGCACCGTGGTGGGCAGCACCGTGGTGGGCAGCACCGTGGTGGGCAGCACCGTAGTACGCCTTGTTGGCAAATGCTCATGCAGAGCAGTGGGCAGCACCGTGGTACGCCTTGTTGGCAAACGCTCATGCAGAGCAGTGGGCAGCACCGTGGTACGCCTTGTTAGCAATGCTCATGCAGAGCACTGGGCAGCACCGTGGTGGGCAGCACCGTGGTGGGCAGCACCGTGGTGGGCACGCCTTGTTGGCAAATGCTCATGCAGAGCAGTGGGCAGCACCGTGGTACGCCTTGTTGGCAAACGCTCATGTAGAGCAGTGGGCAGCACCGTAGTACGCCTTGTTAGCAATGCTCATGCAGAGCACTGGGCAGCACCGTGGTGGGCAGCACCGTGGTGGGCAGCACCGTGGTGGGCAGCACCGTAGTACGCCTTGTTGGCAAATGCTCATGCAGAGCAGTGGGCAGCACCGTGGTACGCTTTGTTGGCAAATGCTCATGCAGAGCAGTGGGCAGCACCGTGGTACGCCATGTTAGCAATGCTCACGCAGAACAGTTCTAATACAGCGCGAATATTAATATAAGTAAGGTATACTGTAAACTGCGGAATATAAGCCCCCCGTTTATAAGCCCTCCCGTTTATAAGCCCATCTATCTAACAAACAGAAATTATATGCCGCTTATAAGCCCCCGAATATAAGCCCCCCTCTAAAAATCAACGTTTATCCACCCCTAATCTTACGGACATTTGGGCTTTGGAGGTGTAACAGTTTACTCAGTATATCAAGTAATATTTGGCATTTCACTCGATTAAATTACAGGTTCTAAGGATTTATGGTGAAGGAAAATTTCGAGTGTTGGAATATATACATTTTAAGACCAAATCGGGACCAATTGCGAAAATGCAACTTAGAGGCCTTCCGGCTGGAATCGAACCCGCGACCCTGCGATGCTAGTGCAGTGCTCTGACCACTGAGCTACGGCGGGAAGCCGTTACCAGAGAGCCTAGTCACGAACCTGTAATTTAATCGAGTGAAATGCCAAATATTACTTGTAATATACCCAGAATCTTATCCCCGCATTACCACCCGCATTATATATACAGAACTCGTGACTAGGCTCTCGGCAACGGCTCCCGTAGCTCAGTGGTCAGAGCACTGCACTAGCATCGCAGGGTCGCGGGTTAAATTCCAGCCGAAAGGCCTCTAAGTTGCATTTTTCGCAACTGGTCCCGATTTGGTCTTAAAATGTATATATTCTAACACTCGAGAAATTTTCCTACTCAGTATATCTGCCTGGCTATGCCGGTTTTCGATATTTTTATTTCAATGTTTTATAGTGCGAGTGAGACAAATACAAGTTGTGTTGACAGCAGGAATCTGACCTGTTGACATACAGTTATTTGTGACGCAATGGGAAAATTAAATACCTTAGTATTTATTTGACTATAGCGTCTAGCAGTTCGATCATTCCCAAACTTTTTTTTATTCCTTATAAGCCCCCCCCCCCCCCCCCCCCAATATAAGCCCACCCGTTTATAAGCCCACCCAAAACCCCTCACGAAATTGTATAAGCCCACGGCTTATATTCCGCAGTTTACGGTATGTGTTTAATTTTTAAAAGTAAAAACATTTGCCGCCTAACAATTCGCCAACAGACTGTTGTAAATACATGCGGTCAGTTGTCATTATTACCATGAGAAAATAGACTCCAGCTGATGCCATCGTTTTTACGACACTTTTCATTTTCAGAGACCTAGCAGTCCAGTTATATAGAGAGGTCAGTGGCTGTGTCCTTTTTAAGGTCAGATGGCGGAGAATGAGAGCAACGCGCACGATATTTAAAAGTGCCACTAACCCCCAAAATGATAATGCTATGTTTGAAAGGGCAGGTGAAATGATGAAGAATGGCGCTTACAGTTCTTCGATATCTATTTTCGTTCTCGAGGTATTCAGTTATATGTGATATGTTAATGACGAGGCACAGGATGACGGCATGTTGTCGCAATTCTAAAATTTGTGTATATCTTCAAAGTTATCCATCGAAATTACTTGAAACTTTGCACGTGGATACATACCACCAAACTAAAAAACATGGTTCAAGTTATGTTGTCACCATAGTAACAGATTAGCTTCCAGACCTAGTCTCTAAAACAAAATAATTTGTGTTCTCTCAAATGCAGAACATGTTGAGATTGGCAGTTCTCAACAACTTTTGCAATAACTGTTCCAATGCAATACCCAAGTTTGAAATCGAAAACGTTGTTTGCGACGACAGAAAATGAAGATTTCTGTATGGGAACAGACAGGTTAATTGGAAGCTAATCTGTTACTATGGGTGGCAACATAATTTGAACCATGTTCTTCACTTTGGTGGTGTGTATCCGTGCAAAGTTTCAAGTAATTTCATTCGATAACTTTGAAGATATACACAAATTTTAGAATTGCAACAACGTTGTTTGCCTTCTATGACGTCATTCAATGCCTCATTAACATATCACATATAACTGAATAACTCAAGAACGAAAATAGATATCGAAGAACTGTTAGTGCCATTCTTCATCATTTTAAGTGCCCTTTCAAACCAGCATGTCCTCACTCTTATAATGAGTAAGATTTTTAAGAGTTTATCATTCCTGTTAAAATGATGATATTGATCAAATTAAGAGCGACTTGTTAATTTAATGCTAGAACCCAACCCCAACACAACAAAGATCCTAACCCTAACCCCCCGCCTAATGGGTTTTCTAATCCTAACAACCCCGTATTCTCAAACAAACACGTCTTTAAACAAACCCGAAACAATCGGCAAGAGGCAGACTTGGAGCAAGTCTATGCTTATAGCAACTAACGAGTATTCACTAAAAGTTTAAGAAATCATATGAAGAGCAAACTTAGTTCTAATAGACAAATAGGACAAGCTGAAAAGCTAAAACGAAACAGTATAACGAGAATCGGCACTCGACGGCTACCTGGAAATATCGTATGATTAACAATTCAATTCCCGCATCTCTTCGACTGTTTGATCATCGTCGAACCAAAATTATGCCGACTATAAACAGTCATCCTTCGAAAGTTTTAGCAAACTCTTTTAATAGTCTCGTTTACAAAGAATACGTTGAGGCGGCTGAGAAACTGAACAAACATTGAAAACGGAAGTAGTTCTTAACCAATTGAATATCACGTATTAACTAAATTTTGTAAGCGACCAATTAAATTCCTTATAGTAGCTACGTCACAGAACACGATTAACGGCGCTGGTTCATAGTCTGTGTTTTTCAAAATTCAAATTTCACAGACTATGACGTAGGCTATTTCAAACATAGCATTATCATTTTTTGAGGTTAGGTGCACTTTAACAATTATTAGATGAGGTGAAGCATGATATCGAGAATTGAATGAATGAATGAATGAATACATTTATTTTAACAGGGATGTCCAATTCAGCAAAAGCTGGTTTAAATGGAGCCCTGAATTATCAAGAATTATCAAGGCCAATGAAGGGTTGTGTTATATCTGCCGAAAAGGTTTGTGTTATCTGCCGAAGGCTGAGGCGGAGATAACACAAATCGAACAGGCCTTGATAATTCTCGATATCATGCGAAAACCGAAGCCAATAATTGTTTTACCGTGCATAAAAAGTGTTAAAGCAATACGCCTTCGAAATATATTTAAATAAGTTTATTATCCATGGTTATAGTGGTCCATTTTCTTTCGCCGTAAACAAGATGGCAACAGCAAGCTAGCAACAAAATTGATTGGAATAATGATGTCATAGCTACACCTCTCTCCTCTCTCTACCGGGGGGTGCAATCTTCTGTGATATATTCGAGAGAGCAACATAAACGTGTTTACCATCGATCGAGATATTTTAGAACGATGTGCTGAAATTATCGACTACAGAACCTTCAGAACAGTTCATATCAACAGCAACCGCCTCCTGGTTCGAGTGTAAATGATCACCAGGCTCTTCCATCGCATCAAAACAACGTTAAAATACAAAAATTAAGACGTCAGCCAAACGCTCTTGGTCGCTGAAAAATTAGAACGAGAAACAAAAGGATTGCCGAGATATAAAACGGATTGCAAGAAATCGCCGATTCGTCAAGATACTTTATATGACCATATACCGCTTCAGCTCTATATACTTCCGCTACTAATATATATATATATATGTATATATATATATATATATATATATATATATATATATATATATATATATATAATACATATATGGAAAAAGTGACTGCGGAGGGAATCGAACCCTCACGGGTCTCCAAATCAACGTTTCGGCGCTTTAACCTTTGAGGCTTTGAGCTATATTGAGACACGGTCAGAACAGTCAGTGATTTTTCCATACACATATTAAATTCGCCGCTTCTCTTGCTTAAAAGTTTTCGTATTATGATGAATAGTAATATGATTATTGTAGGGAAGACCACACCCTCGTACCCATGAGGCGTTTGTATGTTCGATACTATATATCAGTAATGCTTGGATGTGTTGTATATATACACTGATGCAGTGAATATGGGAGAGCTTGGAGTAGACAGACGATACATGGACGATTGTAAAGAGTCCGAAATATTACCGATATATAGTGACTTGGTAGCTCAATGGTTAGAGCGTCTCGCCGTCTTTCCGAGATGATATATATATATATATATATATATAATACATATATGGAAAAAGTGACTGCGGAGGGAATCGAACCCTCACGGGTCTCCAAATCAACGTTTCGGCGCTTTAACCTTTGAGGCTTTGAGCTATATTGAGACACGGTCAGAACAGTCAGTGATTTTTCCATACACATATTAAATTCGCCGCTTCTCTTGCTTAAAAGTTTTTGAACGTAACTTCAAGAACCGCGATGATGTTATCTATTAACAAGATGCAAATAACTAAATGGGGCGTGGGCGCTATTGGATATATGCCAATATGGTCACGGACAGTAGCTTTTAAAGTTATGTTCAAAAACTATTTAAGCTAACCTAATTGGATCCGCCACTGAGGATGTTTTTGAGGATTTCCAACGCGTGTTTTAATTTTGCTTTATTATATGGACAAGGGTATTTTACCCATGTGTCACGCTCGCGAATGACATCAGTACGACAGTAGGCAAGTCACTAGCTAGCTTTTCCCGCCTTTTTGTTAGTAGTTTGACTTTTGAATAAAGTTTGTAGCCAGAAACCTGAGAAACGTTCAATTTTTCATGTTAAATCACCTATTTAACAAGCCATTATTGACTTGTATCTTTTATTTGTAATTCTTGAATTAGTTTCAGGTGAAGAGCGGCTGTATGTCGTTCAGTTTAGATTGAACTTGGCGTACCGCGTATGGCAACACCTGCACACGTCTGCCAGTCTAATTTCATTGTCCATAAAAGATATGAATGATGCCGGACATGCAAGAACAACATCTGACTTGTGAGATATTGCCACTCGAAAATAAAATTCGTATCTTGATCATCTAGCCGCTGTATTCAGTATATCCCCTTGTTGTTGAAGGCCAGACAATACGGGGCATTAGTGATTGAGAAAAAATAAATAAACCTATTTCTACCTTGAGATGAATATATTAAAAGAAAGAGACAACTGCTTGCTTAATTTAGTACTTAAGGACAGGTTGTTATGCAACAGCAAAATATAATTATGACAACGGGAGCCACTAAAATACTTCATCGATCATTAAAACCTTGTTTTTATCACAGCTCGGCTTCAGTAGGAAGATAAATTACCATGAATGATTCTGAAACCGTGTTACAATATTTTAATGATCATGCCGACACGGATGTATACGTGGATGAAAAGGACTTGATATGCATGCTGCGTGCCTGTGTTTAAATTTGAGATTAACGTAGCCATCTGGACATAAGTAAACACGTATTACATCGAAGGTGGTTGTCAGTTGGAATAAAAAAGATATGAGATATTTTGGGATTCTAATCTGGCATAAATTTTGAAATGTATATATATATATATATGCATGGCGAAACGCCGAAAGAGCAATAAGCCGCAACGAATTGTCAGCACTGGATGATCTTTGGCCGTTTTAAATCAACTAGGATATGGAAGAAGAATGGACATGGAAAGAATTTTAATAACAATCTTGAAACTTTTTATTGCCTTGGTTTTCTGTGAAACTAGCTCAGTCTCCACGACAAACCTTAGTCCCACTGTTGCTGTGCTTTATAACGATGCGAAACTCCCAAGACATTTGAACAGCACTCTGCTACGGAACTCGTTCGAGAGAATACCGTCCTTATTATCAAAGACAAGCAAACCTAGTGTGAGATTCGTCTACTTCGACCTAAACTCCAGCATTTGTAACTACGGAAAATTCCTTTCTTTGTTTACTAACGGTACTAGACAATTTAGTCTGGTTGTCTTAATAGAGAGCTGTTCCTGCGAGAAGAAACTCTCTGCCTTTGTCCATCTTTTGGGTGTCAAATTCATTTCAAGCTGCGACGAACCTATGTTAACAGTAAGTATCGATCATTTGTTAGGCCGCGAGGCGTCGTATTTTTTGTCGACGATTTTGTCGAAAGCCAAAAATTGTCGTACAGAAAATATTGCGCTTAATTAACCATGCTGTTATTTCTTTGAACGAATTGTGTCTGGAAATTATCGTTGTGTTTCCATGAAGTAACATTAAAATTCATGGAGTGGGGACTTAGAACATTGCAACTTACTATGCATTGTGGGAAAATAATATTTAAAAACATGGCAGACACATTGACATTGGACGACTTCGACGGGAAAGACTGATGTGTTTCTTGAGTTTCGTCAACTCAATCCTTTTAATGTTCTAGGGATATTGGGGTGAATTTTGCAAGTTTATTGTCGAGTGCCAAAATCTGTTGTTATTGTCACCTGTCTTCCCAATTAAAACAGGCGACAATATCTTATTGTCTTACCATTTTGTGAGAGGATTGTTTTCGGAATATGGCCTACACCAAGCCATTTCTAAAACATGTAAGATTACAAACGGCACATCTACACATTAGTTTAGTTTTAGTTCTAATTTATCCCTCTTATAGGTGAACGGAATACCCCAACAGGCTAGAAGCCCAATTATACGGGTTCCGAAGTTAAGGTCGTTATCCGAGAAGACCCGAAAGTCTTACCATTTGCTGATATTATTACAAAGGCAGCACTTTCTCTTCAATTATTTTTAAGACCCTGAGTGATGGTCCGACCCAGGATTTGAATCTGTGTCTCCCAGCTCATAGACATACCCAAACAACAGTACAAAAACGTTAATCAAACACATTAATAACTGATGCCAATGTTAAATTATAAAAGCAAACAGAGATTGGAAAGAAAATTGGATAAGCTTTTTTACTTGCATATTATCATACTTGTGTTCGTTATTTCGTCCTGACATTAAAATGCCGGCCATCAAACAAATATACGACCGGTTTTCAAAGGGGGATCCGTGTACTGTACCAGTCCTTCTTAGGCAGTGAAGCAGGGTTGGACTGGCCTATGTGCTATGCTGCTATGCATGGTATTATGGGCCCCCTTCATGGCTTTTCTCCTAGCCAGACAGCCGCGTTTACATTACAGGAGACTGACTTAGGACCGACCTTGATCAGGTACATGTATGGAGCGTTTACACTTGCGTGCGTCAGTCCCAACTGTGCACCAGATAGATTGCTTTTATCTTTCTACTTGCGGTAAACTTCTCGCAAATGCTTGATTTTGATTTTAATTTGTTTGGCATCGCGGTTAAAGCCTTGCTCCTGCATCGCATTGGCCAGACGTCGTTTCACACGATA
Source organism: Chrysogorgia sp. JL179-B06 (assembly GCA_035772405.1). Lineage (NCBI taxonomy): Eukaryota > Metazoa > Cnidaria > Anthozoa > Scleralcyonacea > Chrysogorgiidae > Chrysogorgia > Chrysogorgia sp. JL179-B06. The sequence goes on along the minus strand of JAYKKM010000434.1, from coordinate 906,924 downwards.
AAATCGTCAAGTTCTGTTAGTTGAATTCTCGCCTGATCTCCCCACAACAACACCAAATTCCGCGTTTCATCGTCGGTCTGTCCAAACATTACGGGTTGCCATAATTTGTGAATTTTGCGCGCGATCTGTCTTTCGATTAATTTTCCCTCCAAAAATGTAAATGTTGCTGATTAGTATTTTTCGTGGGCTCGGATTAAAGGGATTGGCATGGAAAGTAGTTCCAGGTCAGGTTAGAAACATGTTTACACCAAAAGACTGACCTGGGCCTGAAAACACTGTCCTAGGTCAATCTCATGAGGCCAGTCCTCGCGCGTTTACACCAGAGGCCTAGCCTCGCTAGGTCGGTCCTAGGTCAGGTATAGTCCCCAGCCTAGTGTAAACGGGGCTGACATCCAGGCACTTGCATCTCATGAGCCCAAATCATGGTCATTAGTGTTCAGCAAAGTACTGATATTTTGTACTTAAGTAAAAGTAAAATGTAACTCCTCAGTTTATTTATTTATTTATTTATTTACAAATTTTTTGACACGGTAACCTCTCAACCAGAACCTACGATTAATTAATGTAAAAAATGTCAATATAGGGCCGTGTTTTAAAAATTAGAATTAAGTATATTACAGTAGGAAATAGAGCTAACGTTAAAATTATTCTAAAACAGTAAGAAGAGAAACTATACATATATAGAGTTATTTACAATTTTCAAAATGTCATAGGTTATTCCAAACCACAGCACCTTTGTAACTAAAACTTCGTTTTAAAGCATTAGTATTAGGTTTTGCTAAACAAAGTACTCTATTGTTACTTCTCAAACTCATTAATAATTCATGAATTTCCATAGTCAATCCATGAACGTATCGGTCATCACATGCATGAGTTTTGATACCCATTGAAAACCTGTAGGAAACTTCCTAGTGAACTGGATCACATTTCTTAATCTACATATTAAAATAAAATCGCTATGGGAGCAAATCGCTAAAGGAATACTCGTTTGAGAAGCTAGATCAAACACTCGTTTGTCGTGTTTCATAAGGGGACTCCAAACACTCGAAAACAATAAAAACCTCGGGCTACGCCCTCGGTTTTCATTTGTTTTCTCGTGTTTGGAACCCCTGATGAAACACTCAAACTCGTGTTTGATCTATTACTTCTCAAATTGTGAGATGTATATTACAAGAGATTTTAAACAGGTCTCCTAGGTTATTGATTGAGTTACCATAAATTATTTTATTCATCAACAGAGATATTTGGTTATCTCTCCTTGATTGTAATGTTTCCCAATTCAATTTAGCTCTGACTGCTTCAGATGGTGTCTCATAGCTATCACCTGTTAAATTCTAGCCGCTTTGTTTTGAAGTTTTTGTAATTTATTCTGCAGTGATTTAGAACAATTTTCCCATACTAAGGCACAATAATCAACATGTGGCAAGACGAGAGCATCATAGATAATTTTTAAGGTATTTCCGTTGATCAAATTTGTGGATCTTCGTAACAAGCTAATTCCTTTAGATGCTTTCTTTACCACTTGGTCAATCTGGTCTTTCCAGGTTAAGCATTCATCCACAATGACTCCTAGAGTCTTTAGTATCTTTCGTTACTTAAGTAAAAGTAAAAGTATGCCATGAAAATCTTACATAAATAAAAGTAACAGTATATATATGGCCTCCGTAGCTCAGTGGTCAGAGCACTGCACTAGCATCGCAGGGTCGCGGGTTCAATTCCAGCCGGAAGGCCTAGAAGTTGCATTTTTCGCAACTGGTCCCGGTTTGGTCTTACAATGTATATATTCCAACACTCGAAATGTTTCTTCACCATAAATCCTTAGAAGATATATCCTCGAACCACTAACCAACATGACAAATGACAATTTATTGATAATCTGGTACTGTACTTTAATCTGGGCGCTGTTTGGCGGCGCCAACTCTGACAGTTGTCAGTCACGTGCACATGCAAACCCATGAACTTCACGCGATTTATCCACTCTAGATCTGCAGCGCCGGATGGATAGAGTGGATCGAGTATTTCGCGACTACGCGTTCCAAATTTATTTTTTTACTTTGCCGATAAAACAAAAAGTAACGAAAATAAAAAATTTTACAAAAATTTTACTTTGTTACAAGTAAAAAGTATTTGTTGAAAAATATACTTCGTTACAAGTAAATACTGATTTTTTTTAATTAAGTAAAGTAACGAAGAACACTAATCATGGTCACCCTTGGACAATTTGGAGACTAACATACTAATTATTAACACGATGTAAAAGCTAAAAATGTAATTTCTAGTCACCGTCTGGTGGCCTAATTTCGCAAAAAATCATGTTAGAAATTGCTGTAAAAGCACTTCTGGGCCGAAAATTTTCCTGTGGGACCATGCACCCCCATACTTCCCAGCCACGACTTCCTTCATTCTCCACAGGGCTCCCCCCTTTGAAGGTTCTGGCTACGTCCCGGCTTTCGTAGACCTAGTAATTTGTATGTCCTAAAACTAAATACTTCTGTGGGTTGGAATACTTTCGTTTGTGCAAAAAATACGAATGAAATCAAATGCATAGTGGTCTATGGGGCTGTTTACATGAATCCGGATTCAGTTTCATTCTGGATTGAACGTGATTTCAAACCGCGTTTACGTAGGAATTCTATCCCAGGATCGAAAATCGCTCGAAATCTGAAATTTCAAGAAGGCGATCAATAACATTATAGCGGGCATGTTTCTTTCAGCGATTTCTGCGCTTGTACATTTCAACATGTGCCTTAAACTGATAATTTGGCGAAGAATAAGCATAAAGAAAAGCGGAAAATCATTATATACTAGCAACGATAATCGATGCGGTCGCAAGTAAAGCAATTCCTGTCTCTAGCTGCATCGGTTAAAAGCACGCATCGGAATGAAATCTCGCACCGCCTTTACATAACACCGGAATGAAATTTCAATGAATCTCAATCCGGAATGAAACTCAATCCGGAATGAGAACTGGAATGAACTCAATCCGGATTGAGCTGCATCTCATTCCGGATTCATGTAAACACGCAAAGGAATTTTAACAGAACTGGTATGAGTTCAATCGGGAATGAAACTCAATCCGGAATGAGAACTGGAATGAGCTCAATCTGGATTGAGCTGCATCTCATTCGGGATTCATGTAAACCTAAAAAGGGATTTTAACAGAACTGGTATGAGTTCAATCGGGAATGAAACTCAATCCGGATTCATGTAAACAGCCCCTAAAATGCAGGAAATTGTGTTGCTGACGTTTTAGAGTTTAAAATTTTATGGAGGATCTTGCTTCCAAACCACATTTTTGGCACAACATTACACTTCAACAGTTCGATTTTTTACTGACTGCCTCTCATTAAAAACACTTCCTATGGCCACGCTGACTGGCAGAGACGTAGGAACGGACTTAAAGTTATGGTCCCCATAGCTTACCAGGTGACGCCATTTTTTTGCGCCTAGTACTGACAGAAGGGTCTGGGACCAATCTAACACTCACGTGGCAAGGGTTCAGTTGTCAATCTCGTTCCCAGATCTGGGAACGAGATTGTTTAAGGGTTGGCTAACACTTCAGGCTATTCAGGCTACGCCCGTTTGTGAAATCTCGCCTAGATGAAGCCCGTAGGTAGATTACTTAAGTAGCTTTTCTCCTAGCCTAATACAATTGGGAAAAATATTAAATTTAGCAACGCTTGTTCTGATTTTTGTCCTGACATTTAAAATTTTGGGCGGCTCCTACGCCTCTTCCTACGCCTCTGCTGACGGGTCCCTTTCCTGTGAGATGGCAAGGCCCTTGTTTGAACCCCGGTCCAAGCCTGCAATGAAGGATAAGCTGAAAGGATTTTATTAATTTTTCTCCTGTCGTTGATATTTAGGTGGCAGGATCTTCTGCTGTACTACAGCGACATACAAAACGAAACAGAAGACATTTTCTTGTCGTACCACAAAACGCACATGGACTCGAGTTTTACAATAGATTATCTTCTCGTCTTTTCCTTGAGAAAATCGAAATTGACAGAACCTTTTGGCTGAGCAAGAAGGAAGACCTTAGCGACGCGGCGGAACTGAAGACAGTATTCCATGGTATTAATCACAATGTGACACATGAAACAACGAATGGAGCTTCGTTTATAATTGCCTTAAAAGAAATTGATCACGTTCTCGTCGAGATGATTTTGAATATTGCTAGAATGGAATTGAACGAAACCTTTGAGAAGATTCTGTGGATTTTTCCACAAATACATAGTCATTTCGAAATCAGCTCGTTGTTTTTGACGAAAGAGAATGCGCAGGTGCTGACGTTCAAGGACATTTCTACAGCAATTTCCAGCCTTGATGGACGTGTTTGCAGCGATCAGGCAGTGCATGCGATCCTCACAAAAACAATTGATTTCATGCGAAGATGTTGGAACATGGATAAGGAAAGATATAGCGAGTTACCAAAAGTGGGTGTGACAGAAGTTTGCAGGTAATGAAGTTTGTGTTAATTAATAATATTAATAATAACAAGACACCTGTCCAGGCGTTTACTCGGGCTACTGATTTCTGTAATCAGGCACTGAAGGCGTTGATCAGCGCTCGTTTAAAGAAGTGGGAAACTTTTAGAAGCAAAGTTGGTCTAGAACTTCATGCGAGAGCTATTTTGATTGTACGTGAGGGGACGAAGAAAAATCAGGTGTCTGCACGCAGGCTAGCCCTCCCCCCAATACAGGAACGCCTGACACACAGACGAAATACGCCACGGAAATGCTATTTTTTCTAATATCTGTTCGATTGAAGGTCTTCGTGTGTCAAAACGTATATAAAAATCAACGGCAAGGTATACGAAAAATATCTGTTACGAAATTACATCGGTTTAATGGACATAAAAGCATCAAATCATTTAAAATTAAATTCGTTAATTTTAATGAATTAAGTCATCCCTTTTAGCCTTCACCGCATGAGTAATTTATTACGATAGCTTTTTAGTTTAGTTTATTAGATTTATTAGGTCGTTATCCGAGAAGACCGAAATTCTTACCATTTGCTGATATAATAGCAAAGGCAGCACTTTCTCCTCAATTATTTTTAAGACCCCGAGTGGAGTTCCGACCCAGGATTTGAACCTGTGTCTCCCAGCTCATAGACATGTGTGGTAACCACTAGACCACAACTGCTTGTCTGAATCTATCTACGGGCTTCATCTACGCGAGATTTCACAAACGGGTGTAGTCTGAATAGCCTGAGGTGTTAGCCAACCCCTAAACCCTTGCCACGCGAGTGCTAGATTGGTCCCATTTCCAGGGGAGGATCTCCGGACCCCCCCCCCCAAAAAAAAAAGCGGTCACTGATTCCCCGCCCCCTCCAAAAGCGGTCACTGCATGATTCCCCGCTTGTCGACGTCAGCCCCCCCCCCCCCCCCCCAACTATAAGTGTACGCCTCTAAGCAAGATCTCATCATACACTGGGTGCCAGAGGTTTTTAAAAGGGCAGGGTGGGCTGATTCAAAAAGGCGGGACGAGTAGAGGAGACTTCTCCTGCTTGTGCATAGTAACGTACTTCTAGTGAAAACGTTCTCTTGCATGCACTTCTAGAATTGCTATGCTAAGGTTATCTATCTCTTTGTATATACAGTTTGAACAACGCAGGACTCGACATATATAAACGCAATTTTATCGATGTACTCCAGTTGCAAAAGCACGATCTCTTTGAAGAAATCTATTGGAAACGAGTTTCTACTTGGAATGGCCAGACCCTTCAGCCGTGTTGTAATGGAATACTAAGTCAAGCATCATCAAAAGCCATCCGCATTCCGCTAGTTGAATACAGGCCGTTTGTTGTCAAACACAAGTTTGATGGACACCTCGGGAAATGTCCTTACGACATGCGAGTTTGTTACGGGTTAAAACGACAAGCTATTAACAACCAGATGGTTATCAATCGCGATGCTCGATTTTGCTGCTCTGGTTTGACAATCGATGTCATTATATATCTTGATAATCACATGTTCACTACAAAGCCTTATGTGTTCGAGTTGTATTTTCAAGAGGAGCAAGTGTACGGTGTTTACGACGAGGCAAATCACGCGTGGAACGGCGTTTTTTCCGACGTTTTGAGCGGCAAAGCTGATGTTGCTATCGATCTGTATCTGAGTCCACAACGATGTCTCGCTCTTGATTGCTCTCTGGGGTATCTCTTTACGGGCTTTAATACGATAGCAAAGGTCTCTAACATGAATATTGAGAAGAAAGGTAAACGGGAAATATACTTTTTAGTATTATGATGAATAGTAATATGATTATTGTAGGGAAGACCACACCCTCGTACCCATGATGCGTTTGTATGTTCGATTGATATATGTACTGTCTATGTAGCGGCAGTCACTATATATCAGTAATGCTTGGATGTGTTGTATATATACACTGATGCAGTGAATATGGGAGAGCTTGGAGTAGACAGACGATACATGGACGATTGTGAAGAGTCCGAAATATTACCGATATATAGTGATATAGTGACTTGGTAGCTCAATGGTTAGAGCGTCTCGCCGTCTTTCCGAGATGATATATATATAATTATATATATATATATATATATATATATATATATAGTACAATATCTACAGACACGTGTTTCGCTGTTCCACAGCTCATCAGTGTAGCTTGGTACAATCTAGATATGGGCATGAGAACTAATTATACACAAGCGATTGCCGGTGACAACCGCTTGTGGGATAAACAGCGGTCATGCGCACATCCAGAGAGCGTGAAGCGTATAGGGCCAGAGTGCTCAAACTACCACAAGGGTAGTGGGCGTTGCATTATCGCTAAAGGACACCTACACCAACTTCACAGAGTGCTCACAACACCGAAGTGAAGGAGCGTAATAGTACAATATCTACAGACACGTGTTTCGCTGTTCCACAGCTCATCAGATATGGGCATGAGAACTAATTATACACAAGCGATTGCCGGTGACAACCGCTTGTGGGACAAACAGCGGTAGTGGGCGTATATATATATATATATATATATATATATATATATATATATATATATATATATATATATATATATATATATATATATATATATATATATATATATATATATATATATATATATATATATATATATATATATATATATATATATATATATATATATATATAATATATATATATATATATTATATATATACTTTGCCTGAAGAAGTTCTTTCTTATACCTATATTATATAACCAGGCATGATGAATACCTTTGTTTTTCCTTCATATATATATATATATATATATATATATATATATATATAATTGAGGTCGAATGCTGTTGCTACTCGAATTGCACGCTATATGCGATCTTCAGGCAACTGACAGATTAGCTTCCACTATTCTTAAGATATACTAGAAAAACGAATCCACAATAATCCCCTCGCTCGCCTTTTCTACCACTACTATCCCCCACACCACCTCTAGAGTTTCTTTTCCCTATGGTCCCCAGTAGTGTCCAGACCGCGTGTAGTCTGTCGATAACAAATCCCAAAAGTCCGGTTCGTCGTACGTAGATTTTGAACGTTATCTCGGCCAATATTCACTCGATTTTAATTCAGAAAACAGATTTTGAATTACCAAGTCTAAATACATAACATACATGTCTATTATATTACGAAAACGTGCATACCCTTCGTAAAAACGGTTTATGTACGTAGAAATTAGTCGGCAATCAGTCAGCCGGCCCGGCCGCTTCGTCGTATACTTTGAACGTTATCTCGATCAATATTTAACCGTTTTCAATTCTGAAAACAGATTTGGAATTAGCAAGTCTAAATACATAACACACGTACCTATTCGATTTCGCAAACGTGTATACCCTTCGTAAAAACCTGTTTATGTAGTTTGTCAGATCACAAATCGCCAATGACTGCTATTTCTGCTCAAATATTGTCCGATCAAACAGATTACCCAAAACGACTTTTTACTTCCTTATAAGGAGTTGGTCCTACCATGTACGGCTTATATATTTATATATATATATTATATTACATACAAACTATTCCGGAGAAATGGATCCCTACCACGGCGAGCGAGATTATTACCCAACTCGCTTCGCGACCTCGCTTGCGAGGGGGATTATACATTGGTTATGTTAATTGGTTAACTCAATTAGTTGAGTTGGTGTTTTGTTACATGTCGGGACTTCGAAAAGAGTTCCGATCGTTTTTTTTTAAACGGTGTTTCTTCTTTGCTTTCATCAATAGCAGATTTTCTTCTAGGAATAAATTACACTTATTTTTGATTGTGCTTTATATGCCGCGACTCGCTTAATTATAGACCATTTGATATTAAAGTCTCTGTTTTCCGTCTTCAATTTCCAAATGTGTTTTGATAGCTCTCTGTGTGGTTTGAATATCTCGCGTTTCAGAAAGACTTCGTGTGGTTGCGGTATATATCTTAATTTAAACTCGTTGGCCGTTACTCCAATGTCATTCATTGTATCTCCGTTGTCGTTCATCGTGACTTCGGCTTGGTAAACTACGCTCCTTGTCAATCGCTGGAATTGCTTTTGTCGGCAGTTGCACGTGATACAGTATAATTGTCGGAGGATTCGAGGTCAGTGGGTGGTTAGATAGGCGGTTGATGTAAAGTGGTTTACAACCGCTTTACATCAACCGCCTACCTAACCACCCACCTCCAATAAACCACTTTACATCAACCGCCTATATCTAACCACCCACCTCCAATCATCCAGCAATTACCCTCAAACGTTCGACGCAGCCGCCCTACTATACAATGACGCTCTTAAACGAAGCAACTTCGACACAAACCTAACGTACGAACCAATTCAAGAAAACGGAAATAACAGAAACAATCCACGAAATGGGCGACGAAACGTAATATGGTACAACCCACCCTACAGTAAAAACGTTAGAACGAACGTAAAACGAGACTTTCTACAACTCACTGACAAACACTTCACACCCTCAAACAAACTACATAAAATATTCAACCGCCACAAAGTGCAGATCAGCTATAGCTGCATGGATAATATGAAAAGCTTTATCCACAAGCACGATAACGAACCCTGTCTAAAAACGCTAAACGAAACCACACAGCAAACAACGAACCCCGTATCCACGCGCAATTGCCGACAAACCAACGAATGCCCAATCGCTGGACTATTGCCTGACAAAGACAGCGTAGTTTACCAAGCTGAAGTCACGAAAAACGACAACGGAGATACAATGAATTACATCGGAGTAACGGCCAACTACTAATTAAGATACCGCAATCATACGAAGTCTTTCCGAAACGCGAGATATTCCGCAAACGACACAGAGCTATCAAAACACATTTGGAAATTGAAGACGGAAAAAAATACTTTAATATAGTCTATAATTAATTGAGTAGCGGCATATAAATTAAAGCACAATAAAAAATATGTAATTTATGCCTTGAAGAAAAACAGCTATTGATGAAAGCAAAGAAGAAACACTTTTTAAATAAACGATCCGAACTCTTTTCGAAGTGCCGACAGCCCGCGGCCGTTTCCATATGATCGCAACGATCGCAGAAATAAAGAGTTTTGCGATCGTTGCGATCCTTGTGATCATATATTGAAACCATAAACCTGGCGATCCTTGCGATCGCGATCGCAGAGATAGAAACATTTCTACTATTTCTCACAAGTGTCTGAAGAATACATATGTGAGCTAGTGATGAAGTCCAAACCAAAGTCTTGCAAACTAGATCCTATTCCGACTAACATCCTGAAGCAATCTATTGACGTCTTGGCACCATCACTGACTGCTATCATTAATAGTTCATTGTCCTTGGGTGTTTTCCCTACATCACTTAAGAAAGCGCTAATTCATCCGTTGATCAAAAAACATACCCTCAATCGTGAGGAGTATCCAAGCTATCGTCCCATCTCAAACGTTGCTTTTCTTTCGAAAACGCTGGAACGAGTTGTTGCTACTCAAGCTCTGAATTATCTTACTACTAATGGATTGCTGGCAAAATTCCAGTCGGCATATAGGCACTTCCACAGTACTGAGACGGCACTATTACGAGTTTGCAACGATATGTTGATTGCGATAGATGGACGTCAAGAGGTTGTTTTAGTTCTTCTCGACCTGTCATCTGCGTTTGATACTATCGACCACAGTGCTCTTCTATCTCGGCTACAACGTCGTTATGGAATCACTGGTACAGTGTTAGAATGGTTTAGATCCTACCTGACAGGCAGGTCCCAACAAGTCATCATCAAGGACGGTGTCTCCCAGGAGAAACCTCTTGAATTTGGTGTACCTCAGGGTTCTGTGCTTGGGCCCCTCCTGTTTTCCTTATTCTTCGCCCCTCTCGAGGACGTAATCCTGGCGCATGGTCTGAGTGCGATGATGTATACTGATGATACTCAGGTGCATATATCGATTGATTCAATCGAAGATCGCCCTGTAGTGCTGTCCAAGCTTGAACTGTGTATTCAAGACATCCTAATATGGTGCACAACCAACGGCCTAGCATGCAATCCAGACAAGACCGAAATTGTTCATTTGACTTCGCGCTTCTCGGCACACTCTCCTATCCCAGGGATCAATGTGAATGGATTTAACATCACACCAACACCTACAGCGTGCAACCTTGGAGCAATATTCGATAACCATTTACAGATGACACAGCATGTAAACAACCTATGCAAATCAGCGTTCTTCTCCATCAGGAACATAGGCAGAATTAGGAAATACCTTGATAGGGAGAATACTGAACGACTGGTCCATGCATTTATAACATCAGGTAGACTCCTGCAACAGCTTGTTGATTGGACTCCCTGACACGGAAATTGCCAAACTTCAGCGCGTGCAAAACACCGCGGCAAGACTTGTCACAAGAACAAAAAAGTTTGACCACATTATGCCCATACTCAGACAGCTCCATTGGCTCCCAGTTCGATTGAGGATAACATTCAAGATACTTGTAACTGTTTATAAAGCTCTTCATAACCAGGCTCCTTCCTACATAACTGAACTTATCACTCCCTACAGACCGTCGCGTTCTCTTCGTTCAGCCAATAAGAATCTTCTTGTCGTCCCTAAGTGTAATACACAGTTTTACGGTGAACGATCTTTCGCAGTTGCTGCACAACGTCTATGGAACGAGCTTCCCCTTCTAATAAAAAATGCGGAATCTTTGAACTCATTTAAATCCTATCTTAAGACCCACTTATTCCATAATTTCTTTGATTTGTAATTTCTTGTTTCAACTAGTTTTACTGTAGCATGTGTTTAAATATTATTCAATATTGTAGTTTTCTTTAATTTTGTAATTCATTTTATATTCCTAAAATAACCTGTAAAGCATTGAAACTTTGTAATATGCTTAATAAATTATTATTATTATTATTACTGCGACCGTTGCGATCATATGGAAACTGAATAGTGGAACCATGGATAGTAAATAGACTGGATAGGAAACTAAGATCACGTGCGACGTTTCCAGCATGCTGATTGGTTTAGGCACCAGTTGGTCGCGTGAAAACCTAGTTGCAAATCGTGATGTCACAAAATCACCATAAATCGCAACGTTTAGCAATAATACAGCTAAAAATGATAGTCAAACTACCAAAAAATATCACAATGCCACTTTACGATGGAATATCCGACTACCATTACTCATTTTAGGCGAAAAGATCCAACTTTAGACGGTGAAAAACGCGTCCCAAATTTCAACTAAAACAACGGTAGTTTTGCGACGCCAGTTTCTTCACCACAAAACGAAAACAGCTGAAACAAAGACGAACAACATTTACCTCGATCATTTGGTCGTGGCTTAGGCAGGTTTGTAAGACGATGAAACATTTTGGAATCTCAATATAGCTACTTGAATACGAAAATATGTCGAAGAGAAGTCGAAGAGAAACTCAGCAAAATCTGTGTACTCGTGACATCTTCGTGACATCACGAATTTCAACTGTTTTCACGCTGACGTCAGCCAGTTTCCTATCCAGTCTATTTACTATCCATGGTGGAACCTAGGCTAATCTGTCAGTTGCCTGAAGATCGCATATAGCGTGAAACTCAGAGTAGCAACAGCATTCGACCTCAATTATATGATTCCGCTCTATACCTACTGTATATACAATGGTATTGAGCGCTCTTAAACCTAAATTAAATATTCTTTTATATTCATTTAAATTAGCCTTTCTGACCTCGTTCGTGTGTCTGTAATTCCAAAGAATCTTTGCTTTATAACGAGGCCAGAAAGGATAATTTGCATTCATATAAAAGAATATATTTAGACTGGCCGCGATTATGAAAGAGGTCTATATATATATATATATATATATATATATATATATATATATATATATATATATATATATATATATATATATATATGTAAGATAAGTAGAGTGCTGCGTAGACAGTGTTTTGAATATATAGCAAAGTGAAAAGGTGGTAAACTGCCAAGAATTTAGTGACGAGATACTGACGTTTCGAGCGGAGCCCTTCATGAAGGGCTCCGCTCGAAACGTCAGTATCTCGTCACTAAATTCTTGGCAGTTTACCACCTTTTCACTTTGCTATATATGTAAGATAAAACTGTTCACGATCTATCGTAGAGTGCTCGATACCATATGAGGTAGAGCTTAATATAGGAAAATGTCGCTTAAATGTTTGTTTGCTACTCGGAGTTTCACGCTGGATGCGGTCTTCAGAAGAGCGCAATCACAAAACACAACTCCCGAATCCTTAACCAAACCAAGAAGCTACCGAGGAAAGAAGACTGCAACTATAGGATAAAGGATGAGTGCCCCCTCCAAGGCAACTGTTTAGCAAACAACATTGTCTACAGAGCCGACGTAACCTGCACAACAGACACCAGAGAAACAAAACAATATATCGGAATGACAGCAAACAGTTTTAAAGAACGATACAGAAACCACACGAAATCCTTCACAGACAAAAAATACTCGAACGAAACCGAATTATCTAAATACGTATGGGAATTGAAAACAAAAAAACGGACTTTCAATATGAAATGGGCTATCAGCCGCTGCTTATACGAGTGCATGAGCAAAAGATGTAATCTTTGTTTGGAAGAGAAACTTTATATCATGAAAGCTGGTCAAAAAAATCTACTGAACAAAAGATCCGAAATTATTTCGAAATGCCAACACAAGAATAAATTTTATATTTAAAAGATAGGCCGCGTGAAGAAAAGAGCGATGAGTCATCCAGCTCCCGCAGTTCGTGACGTCAATCTATGACTATACAAAGAGACATTAAATCGGTGTTCCTCCAGTTGCCTGAAGATCGCATCCAGCGTGAAACTCCGAGTAGCAAACAAACATTTGAGCGACATTTTCATATATATATATATATATATATATATATATATATATATATATATATATATATATAATATATATATATATATATATATATATATATATATATATATATATATATATATATATATATATATATATATATATATATTTAAGTATAGGATAAATCCCGAGAAACCGGAGGGCCGCAGGCCCCGAGGGATTTATCTGGAATAAAGCCGACGTTCGAGTACGATTGAAAGAGGTTTTGAAGCCCCAAGGGAAAAGATTATCGATATATTCATAATAGGTATGAAATTTTCTTGTTTGGTGCAGTGGTTCTGTTGTGAAGCGAACGAGGATATTCTTAGGTCGAATGCACGGGATTTTATGAAATAAAAAGACTCCAAAGCAACGTTTGAATAAACGTTTATTACAGAACTTCAGAAGTAAGGTGAATATATGTACGGACTTCTACAAGTTTGTTTGAATGATTAGCATGAATAATGTGTATAAATAATGTTCGAGATTCTTACGCCATACGCATTGATTTAGTATCACTCATTTTATATTGAACGGTCGGTGTCATAAAGTACTGACTAAACCAACAATTTTTCAAGAAACGAAATCGCTTGTCTCTTCAGGTATTACCAGCGTCGCTACCTGAGATAGGCGAAACCTTGCTCTCCTTCTCGTTTGGGATCGCTACCAGCGTACTCAACTCGGGAAAGTTGTGGCAGGGATCCTGTGAATTTGGGTATTATAATTCATAGGGATTGTATATATAATCCCTGCCACGTATGTCAATCAGCTAATCATTTCATTGTTAACCCCTATTTCCCCCGGGACTATTCAAAAGCCGCCGCCAGCTTTTGAAAATGCTCTTTTGTTCTTGACAGGTTTCTTCGTTAGATAGAACCCTCAAAAGAACAAAGAAAACCGATTTCATCGTGTTTTAAATATAAATATAATTATAATATATATACATCACATGACCGAAATCATTTTGCAAACTGCAGCTATGTATGCTGGATATATAGGGTCAGTAACTCATTTTCTCTTCTTTCTATATTTAGATTCGTTTCCGTCGCTGGTTGGAAATTTTGAACTATTTCTCAGTCCTTTTGATTATCGCCTTTTTATCACGGTCTTAATGTTTTTTAATTTCTTCTTGTTTTTAATCTGGGGAGCCGATAAAATTTGTTTGTATTACCGCAACAAGCGAACCGGAAGAAAGGACAAATTCACGTTGCTGGGTATGGTTGCACATTGCGTAAAGGCTAGCCTGCGTTCCAGTCCACTACGCTGTCGACAGCGTAGTGGACTGGAACACAGGCTGCGTAAAGGCTTGTAGTTGTACTATGACGAAGCAAGGGTGCGGAGATTTGACGAGAGTTTTCGTGGTTAAACGACAGCAATACTGGTTGCAACTCTCATCAACTCTTATGCACCTTCGTTTAACTGAAGCTGTTTTCGCCAAAAACGATTCTTATTTCTTGTTTTTCGAAAGAATGTTTAGAAATAACAAACGTAAGATTGTTTTTACTAAAACAATTATATTATAAAGTTTGTCTTATTTAAAGTGCCCCTAACCCCAATTTTTTTTGGCTTACAATAAAAGCACTCCTAAAATTAGGAAGGATGTTCTTTTGATAGCTGTTTTTGTTCCTAAGTTATTCCAGTTTTTGTAATATGCAAATAAGACATATGATGACTTAATAATAATAATAATAATAATAATAATAATAATAAAAGACGTATTAGGAGCATTATACAATAGTCTCAATGCTCTTACAACAATATATTCTTAAAGTTACTCGTAAAACAAATTACAGTTTCATTACAAGATAAAGCCTATACTACATATATTACCAACATGAACAAAAAACTATTAATTTTAAAAAAGAAAAGTCTTAAGTGCTGACTTAAAACTACTTAACATTTCAAAGCTTCTAATTTCCTGTGGTAATAAATTCCACAGTTTTGGTGCTGCAACCGAGAATGCTCTGACGTCTCCATGAGACATGAGTCACCGTTTTGGATTTTGGCTCAAGTAGCAGATTTCGGTCAGATGATCTCAAAGCACGAGTAGGTTTATATTTGGTTAGCAAATCAGTAATATAAACAGGCGCCTGGCCATGCAAAGCCTTGAAAGTAATTATTAGTACCTTAAAAACAATTCTTGATCTCACCGGCAACCAGTGAAGATTACGTAGCACAGGGGAGATATGCTCCGATTTTTTAACCCCTGTAACAAGTCTAGCAGCTGTATTTTGAATTCGTTGTATCTTGCTTATTTAGTTAATTATAATATTAATTGTATTAGTGTGTAAAATTCTCGTGATTATTAATTAAGCACTTGCAATTGCTGCCATGAGTATTTATTAAAGTTTATTATTTTCCGTGTGCATTTAAATAATATACAAACTTAATTTTCATTCCATAGGCACTTAATTTAAATCATGTATTTATTCTTTACATTCTACTTTATTTTTAAGAATCTACAAGTTATGTTTGGGCGATAGCATTTAGTCGTGATGTTGGAGACAGCAAAAAACCCATGACGTTGACAGCACGATATCTTTCTAGCTGGTTGTCGTTTTTAGCTGTGATATTTACCAATGTTTATGTAGCAAGATTGATGGTTGAACTTGTAAAGGAACAGCCTGTGCCGACGTTTAGGAGCTTGAAAGACTCTAAGGTGAATGAAATGAAGCGAATTATATACTTAATATACTTATATACTTATATACTTATAAACGGAAAAATACGTGGAGCTAAGAAACAAAACAACAATAATGGTGAAGTGAACGAACAGACTGATGGATGGGCGGACGGACGGACGGACGGACAGACGGACGGACAGACGGACGGACAGACGGACGGATGGAAATAAACAAATATTTCGCATGTGTTTTTAAGGGACGGACAGATGGAAGGAAAGAAGGGAAGGGACGGAAAGGGAAGGGAAATGACGGGAAAGGGAAGGAAAGGAGAAAGAAGGGAGGGAGGAAGGGAGTAAGGAAGGGAGGATGGAAGGAAGGAAGGAAGGGAAGGAAGGAAGGAAGGAAGGAGGGAGGGAGGGAAGGAGGAAGGAAGGAAGGGAAGTAAGGAAGGAAGGAAGGAAGGAAGGAGGGAGGGAGGGATGAAGGGAGGGAGGAAGGAAGGGAGGGAGGGAGGAAGGAAGGAGCGAAGGAATGGAGGGAGGAAGGAAGGAAGGAAGGGGAGGAGGGAGGGAGGGAGGGAGAAAGGAAGAAAGAAAGAATGAAAGAAAGAAAGAAAGAAAAGGAAGGAAAGGGATAGGTAGGGAAAGAAGGATAGGAAGGGATATAAGGGAAGGAAGGACAAACGAACGAACGGACGGGTGGATGGATGCATAAAGGGAGGGATTTATATATGGATTGTTTATGAAAAAATAAAACATTTCATGTTTTATTTAAGGTTCTGGACAATGAGTTCCAAATAGGTGTGGTCACTGGTAGCGCGATGGAAGCATTTTTTCATAACTCTCGTGACCCTGTTTTAAAACAAGTTTATGAGAATAATGTTAAAAAACATTTAATACCAACAATGGATGCAGGAGTACAAGCAGTGAAAAATGGGTACGTTGTTGAAAAGGAGTGCTGGCTAAGAATAGCTGCAGTTACTTATAATGAAGTTTTAAATAAATAAATCTCTCTATCTGAGTCTCGGTAGCTCAATGGTTAGAGCGTCTCACCGACAATCAAAAGGTTACAGGTTCGATTCCTGTCCGTTTTCTGAGGATGTGAGCTTGACGATCGACGTCCATGCAGATCGTCTGGTTACTAATTGTGGCTTTAATTTTCCAGGACCCTTCGTGGTTTCATCGCAGACACTATATCGTTACTCTCAGTTGTCCGTTACGATCAGAGTTGTTCCCTGACTTTAATAGACAAAGAGTTTTCAGCATTACCGATTGGTTTTGTTTTTCGAAAGGACTGGCCGTGGGTGAAGGAGTTCAAAACTGCCGAGTTAGAAATGAATGAACGGAATATGAGCAGGAAAGTTTTGCATCGACATTTTAGCGGCGGCTTTCAGTGCGTTTCCGCAGACGTCCACCAGACAGGATTAACCATCGCTGACATCAGTGGTTTGTTCATGATTTTAGTATTTGGAATTGCTTATTGCGTCTTCAGCTTGGTCTTGGAAAACGTGTTTTCATCGTTGTCGTATTGGTATCAGAATTACTCGAAGAATTGGGACGTGTCTCATGTGGATGGCGTCGCTCCTGCAAAAGGCGATGTTTTGGAAACAAATGATAGCTCCATCGGTTGACTAGTGACTACATGTGTAAAATATGCTGAGGCGCGAGGACCCGCTAGGGGGGGGGGGGCGTCCGGGGTCATGTTCCCCAGGAAAATAACGATGTTAAGGTAATTCCTCAGTAATTCTTTCCGAAATGAAAATTTGCTGAAACTTCCCAGTCTTAAAGTTATTGACATATTTATATTAAAACCAAAAGTTGGGGTCACCGACCTTGTTTAGAAGATATGGCATATCGCAGATCACCTCTTACTCAGTATGGTGACGTCATTGTGACCAATTTACGAGTTGAGTAAAAACCGCATTGCACAACTTTTTATTGAACCTTTTGACAAAGATAATTTTTTATTTTTCGCAACTAGTAATATTATACAAGAAAACATGGTATTTTAGGGAAAAAGAAACAGCTAACAGGGTTTATTATGATAAAGGTCGTTTCCCATATTTTTTGACATGTTATTTGAAGAAACATTCATCAAAAATATTGTAAGTTGTAGAAATGATTTTTCTCTAAGCTTCTGTTATAACACGTAAAAGTGGAAGAAGAAAATAATTACTACGGAAAACATTATGGTCACCGACCTTCTTTAAGAACTATGGCCTTAAACCGGCATTATCAAGTAGTTTACAAACCACCTATACGTTTTGTGATTGGTTGATTAAAACAATAAAACAATAGAATCAACCAATGTCCTAACCCTAACAACTTTTGTTCCATGTAGCCAATCACAAAACCTGTCCATTTTATCTACGTATTTACCGACTTGTACAGGAGCCCTAGCTATAGAAAAACATTTATTTAGTCCCTTAATAACTCTTCCCCACCAGTACATAAGCGGCCATTTTTTGCCACTAAATTGTCCTAAAAAGGTTTGCCACTAAATTGTCCTAAAATGGTCGGAATTTTTGAAAGTGTTGCATAATGGCCATAAAAACATTGATTATTGGATGTGCGCAGTAAATGTGCGCAATGTAAAACTGAGGAATCACCTTAATTCCTGCATTTTGAGGGATAATGGGGCTCTGTATGCAGCGGAAGAAGTTCTGGAAGCGCACTTTCTGGACTGTGGATGTCGTACATAAGAAGGACACCCACAATAATTTAACAAATTTTAAACAAATCGATAATTGGTGTTGTTCACGCGAAGTACATCTTTTCGGTTTTTTACACATAAGTATTTTTCATAATTATTATAAGGTGACGTAAATTTGCACCAGCTTACTATGTTTGTGAAGTCAGAAATAAACTTTGTGGAATGGGAACACTTGTTCGTGGGCTTTATGGGAATGTGAAGGCCTTCTGCAAGGTGTTGTTGGTATGTTCATCGACCTCCAGTGAAGATGAATGCAATTTCAGTAAGCTACGTCGCATTCGGAGCACCATGGCTGCTCCGAGATTGAATGCACTGGCTATTTATCATTCGCATAAGGAGTTAGATATTAATTTAATTATATATTAATTTAACTCGTTGGATATTGATGCAATTTGTAAATCATCTGTATCCAAAACCAGTACTAGTGACGGAGACATTTTGGAAACCTGTAACTCTTCACAAATTGTTCAGTATATTCAAATTGAAATTGTCAAACAGTATTTTCTGCTTCTTGGCGTTAGTGATTATTTATTTTGGCCTTATTTTGTACATCTTTTACGTCCTTACGAAATTAATTTGCGTTGTCATTTCACATGTAAAACTGAAACATTTTCACTTGAAATATCCTTTTTCCGATTCATCCGTAAAATTGGCATGCAAAATTTTTCCAAGGGGGTCCCCTTGCCCTTTTGCCCCGTGCTCACTTTAGTCTTTGTGCAGGCCTGATGTGAAGTTGATCGACCAGTTGTTGTAGTCTTGAGAAAGACTATTGTTGGTGACTCATGACGAAACGTCAGTCGAAACGTCGAAACGATGGCCTCAGCGGCGCGGTCCATCTTCAGAGTCATCTTCAGAGTCAAGATGACCGCCGCTGAGGCCGTCGAAATGTCAGTCGACACCAACAAAACAGTCTTTCTCAAGACTACAACAACCTTACCTGGTCGATCAACTTCACACATCTAATAGTCATGGATATTTATACGAAATTTCAGCCAAATTTTCTAATATTGTCAACCTTTTCTGACATACATTTCAATAGAGAATCTAAATACTTCCAGAAAATTCCCAAATCCCCTTGCAGTGTACAGACTGCTAACTAAAGACTGAAACTAAGTAGTTTCAAGATTTCCCATTTCTTGCATACGTGCCTGAGATTGTTTCCGAGATATTTTAATTTGGTATCCACTTCAAGGTAAAACGAAAGTTTTCATAATTAATTCTCAGAATTAATTTAATTAATTCTCAGAATTAATTTAATTAATTCATTAATTCTCAGAATAATTATAAATCCAAGGTGTCGTTCCCAGGCCACCAACATTCTGGCAACCGTGTTTGCTCCCAATCTCCCAACATTGGTGGCCGCGCAGCTACAATTCAACATGGCCGCTCGGAAGGATGGAAAAAACATGTTGCTGGAATTTTTAATCAAATCGTTTGTTTATTTTTGAAGACAACGTTTACTATAAACTCAGCATGGGGAAGACAAAACAAGGCAAGCGTAAAAGTCGACATAAACCGACCGGAATGATTAGTGTTCAAGAGGCTGAGGCGAAGGCAAAAGAAACTGAATGTGATCATATTTTGGAGTCGAAAACTCTACCGATTTTAGAGAAGGTAATTAAACAATTAGAGTATCGGGGGTGTTATTATTCGTAATGCAAGCATCGTCGACGCACGTGTCTTGTTATCTGACTTTTTAAATGTATTATTGTTTTAAAATCGGATGTTAATAGTATCTGCTTCCGAGCATCATAGACATAAATTTGTAGACTGTAGTGCTTCGGAATATAATTTGTCAGAGTTAGGAAGTATTTTAGCTAGTCTAGTAATGGACTCGGTTGTATAAAAAGCTAGTTAACTTTAAGTATAGTTAGCATTAACTATACACTTTAATATTCTTAACTATAAAGTGGTTGAACTTACAGTACAGCTGTAGCTATGATTAAAATCTACTTTTAACCATATTTTTGTAAACACAACGAGGCTTGTGAAAGGCATACAAAGAACTAATTGTTATTTCATGTGTCCAGCTGAATTGTCTTGAAGACCGTGAACATGTGTGTGCTGGCCTGGCTAATCTTGTTCTTGAACCAGATGCAATCATGTCATTGATGAAGCACGATATTGTTCGCCGTGTGGCACCTTTGATTTTGGATAAAGAAGTGTCTGTACAAGAGGCTGCTACAGGTGTCTTAAGGTTGGTGTAGTTTGGAACAATTTAGAAATCAATCAATCACAGATCAGGGTTCTGCCCAGGAGCGTGTGAGTGCCGGGTACCTACAGGCCCAAGGGCTCACCCCCCCTCCCCCGAGAATGTGTGAAAATTAGTAATCTGAAAATGATATTTACAAAATTGTGAACAGGTGAAATTCATAATCCTTGCCATTATGTGTCAGACTAAATATTACAGTACTACCATTTATATAGGACCTTGGTGGAATACTCGTATATAAGTTGACCGAAAAAATCGTGATTTTGACGATACCCAGAGTATAAGTCGAGTCCTTGAAATTAAATTACGAGACACAGAGTAGTATCCACAGAAACTTTAGTAATATCTTCTGTCTCTGAGTGTGAGTTTGTGTCTTTTCATAAAGTGACTGTACCAACTTTTCTGCCCTATGAAGCCAACGATCTTGCTATTTTTAGCCATGCTTTGGCTTGAAACATTTGGTTTCTTGTACCCATTTTTCAAACTGTTTTTTGAGTTCAGGCCGAAGATTTGTTTACACCAAAAGCAAGAGGTTTAGAATAAAATGCGTCAAATTAATGCATCGACAACTTGTCAATTAGTTAGCAATAAGCTGATTGGTCCATTTCCTGACGCATAGAGAGCACTGGTTACTAGTTTATCCGATCTGTGATTTTGCGCATCATTTTATGACCCTTTGTATAAGGCTACGTTTAAATTGTATCGGATAGGTTTATGCTTCGAAATGCTGTCGGTGCAAATGTAAACATGAGTTTCCGTCTGCAGCAGGCCGAAGGATATGTCAGTTAGTGTATAAACTACTACAACGCGAGTTTTTTCTGCATGACTCAATTTTGAAAAAACGTGACCGAAATGTCGCAATGATTCACCGTTTTTGCTGTTTACATTATAATCGGAGCGTCGCAATAATCGATGCGACACGGCACGTACCAATTCGGACAGCGGACCGCCGCGCCGCTGCTTTGTTGCAAAAGTCGGTACGATACCATCGTTTCATGTGTAAACAGAAGACTTTCTGTGACGCAACAATAGGGATCAGATACAATGTAAACGCCACCTAAGTCGAGATCAGTTTATGACAGTTTTTTATGTGAATTTTGGGTCCTAGAAAATCCACTTGTTAAGAGCACATGTTGGAGTTTTCTTGGGAAAATTTCTTTGTCTAATGACTCACGCGTACAACTGCGTGTTTTCAACACACAACCACACTCTTACGCCGATATATCATCTTACAGGCTCACCAAATCACCAATCCGGTAGCTAATATTGTTTGCGTTGTGGTACTGAAGTTCACCGAATAATATTGTTTAAATTAAAAGACAAAAAAAATACAAAATGATGTATATAAATTACAAGATATATCAAAAATGCAATGCAGGAGGTTTTCGTATTACATATTTCGAGTGCCGGGTGGAAGGCTCCGTTTTGGCGCGAGTGCCGGGCGCCGGCGCCCTTTGCCGCCCACCGTGGGCAGAACCCTGACAGATGCATGATGTAGGGAACTTGGGGTGGGAAGAGGTTTTCAACAAAATAGTTTTTGCATAATCTAGATAGAAATTGCACAGCATATGTACAGGCAATTTTTGTGAAAATTGCATGGACATGGGAAATACATCACTCCAGGAAATAGAACTGTTCAACTTAATTTTTATGGTTTGTCAGAACTGTTTGTTTGTGTTCAATAGTTTGAGATTGAACTTCTATTGAGGTGGTGTGGTTTTTTGCACATCGTTTGAAAAGTGATGTGCAAATTTTAGGTAAAAACGATGTTCAAATTGGATATTGCACACCATTAATTCAAACCCTGATTAGAATTATAAAATTATTTGAAAAGGTGTGTCAAATTATAGAAAGGATTACCAATGACCCAAAAATTAAAACATCTACTTCATTGTTATATTTTAACAGGGTCCGAATTAGCGCTCCAAAACAACTTCGCATTTTTCTTTAGTGTCACAATGTAGCGTAACATCTCCCAACGTTGCGTAGCGTCTTACAACATTGCGTAACATCTTACAACGTAACGTAACGCCTTACAACGTAGCGTAACGTCTTACAACATAGCATAACGTCTTACAACGTAGCGTAACGTCTTACAACTTTACGTAACGTCGTACAACGTTGCGTAGCGTCTTACAACGTTGCGTAGCGTCATACAACTTAGCGTAACGCCTTACAACGTAGCGTAACGTCTTACAACATAGCATAACGTCTTACAACGTAGCGTAACGTCTTACAACTTTACGTAACGTCGTACAACGTTGCGTAGCGTCTTACAACGTTGCGTAGCGTCATACAACTTAGCGTAACGTTTTACAACGTAGCGTAACCTCTTAAAAGTAGCGTAACACCTTAAAACGTAGCGTAACATCTTTCACATAGCGTAACGTCTTACAACGTAGCGTAACGTCTTACAACGTACAGTAGTGTAACGTCTTACAATGTAGTGTAATGTAGCGTAACATCTTATACAACGTAGCGTAACTAGTGTAACGTCTTTCAACGTAGCATAACGTCTTACAACTTAGCGTAACGTCTTACAAAGTAGCGTAACGTCTTACAACATTGCGTAGCGTCTTACAACGTAGCATAACGTCTTACAACGTAGTGTAACGTCTTACAACGTAGTGTAACGTCTCACAACGTAGTGTAACGTCTTACAACGTAGTGTAACGTCTTACAACGTAGCGTAACGTCTTTCAACGTAGCGTAACATCTTTCAACGTAGCGTAACATCTTTCAACGTAGCGTAACATCTTTCAACGTAGTGTAACGTCTTACAACGTAGCATAACGTCTTACAATGTAGCGTAACGTCTTTCAACGTAGCGTAACGTCTTTCAACGTGGTGTAACATCATTAAGTCTTATAATTGACGTTTACATCACTTGCGTCGCGTCCGCGTGAACTTGGTTACTTAAAATCAGCTTCGCAATCCTCAGAGAAATCACTTTGCAGATTTTCGAAATTTTCAAAATAGCCTCGCAATTTGCGATTTGCAAAGCGCTAATTCGGACATTTAATTATCAGTTAATATATTTTTTGTAATTTTGTATGATATCTTGTACAGGGCTACCGGCTACCCTGTGAAAATAAAGTTTACCATAGTACCATACCATACCCAAGGTTTATTTCACCTCATTGTTAGTTTTTACCTATTTTTAGGAATCTTACCATCAGTAGTGAACCAAGTATTTGTCAAATGATGATTGATCAAGATGTCATGACTCCTGTTATTTATTATATCAGAGAGGTACAGTATAGTGTAGTGCTGTGTAGGGTGTTTTGGATATATAGTAAAGCAAAAAGATTGTGAACTGCTGAGAGTTTTAGCAATCATTATGAAATACTGCCAGAGTAAGACATGATGGAAAAAATAAAAACATCAGACCTCGAGAAGTGGGGTGGACAAAATGATGATGTCATTGCAGACAATGGCTTGGAAACCAGGCAGAATAGCTTAATGGTTTCCAGCAGAAGTGCTCCACCTAATTTAATGGTTGTCTCTGGTAGTGCTAACCCTAAAACTAAGTCACAAAGTTTAATCCCAAACATGCCTGGAAACCTAAGCCAAATTATTATGTAGACCCATCCACCCCTCCAGCTCAAGTGTTTCTTGCCAGATTTAGAAGAATTTTAAAATTGATTTTGAAGAAAAGTGTGGGGGACTTGTCCCTTCCAGTCCCCCCTTGGTGATGCCCCTGCCTAAAGTCTCAGCAGTTCTCTAACTTTTTGCTTTACTATAGTGTAGATTGCTGTTTTCTTCTGTGTATGCTTCAAGTGCCTCTGAGACAAAATATTGATTTTAGTATTAATAATTCGAGTATTATTAAAATAATTTTAGTTCTAGTTTAATTTTAGTTAACTAATTGTTCCAGGCGAGACTAAAATGGGGTTTTAGTTTTAGTTTAGAAATGCTAAATATTTTTATGGTATCTGCTCTTGTACTCAAGAAATGTTTTCATTCAATGTTATTCTTCTGAGCGCTGCCATTTTCGAGTTTGCTCTACATCTCAAAGTTGGAGTAGCGTCTGTGGCTGTTTTCTTTTCAAAGTTGATGTATATACAGTGGCGATTTTCTTTTCTTGACATTGAATGCTTGTCTTTTTGTTCCTAATGCACTCAATGACGTCAAAATTGAAAAATTGATTTAAATACAGTACTATGTGTTTTAGTTTTCAGAACGTTTGCTGAACTCTCATGAATCGAACGATGTCATCAAGCAACAAGCTTGTGTGCATGAACAAGTGATGCACCTTCTACTAAATTTATGGTATGAATTAAGCAAATTTATGTCTAAATTTAAATAATTTAGTTTAAAGGTAATCAAATTTATATATATTATTACATTGTTCACACCACAGCCAGCCCTGGCACTTGTAAGGTGCTGGGTAAGAATAAACAGTTTTGCATAGTTCCAGAATTTTTACCCGAGGATGGAACTATCATCCACTATGATGATGGATATTATTTCTTATTTTTGAATAGTGAGAATGCTAGTAAAACCATAATGATAGCCAATGAAGAATGTATCATACCAATCCTAACAACATTTTTGAATGCTGACATACTTCCAATTGCAAATGTTCTTGTGGCAGGTATGGTTGCTATTGTTATTTACTGCTTTGTTTGTTGTTGTTGTTGTTGTTGTTGTTGTTGTTGTTGTTGTTGTTGTTGTCGCTGTCGCTGTTGCTGCTGCTGTTGCTGTTGTCACCATTGTTATTGTTGTTGTTGTTGTCACCATTGTTATTGTTGTTGTTGTTGTCACCATTGTTATTGTTGTTGTTGTCACCATTGTTGTTGTTGTTGTCACCATTGTTATTGTTGTTGTTGTTGTTGTCACTATTGTTATTGTTGTTGTTGTTGTTGTCACCATTGTTATTGTTGTTGTTGTTGTCACCATTGTTATTGTTGTTGTTGTTGTCACCATTGTTATTGTTGTTGTTGTTGTCACCATTGTTATTGTTGTTGTTGTTGTCACCATTGTTATTGTTGTTGTTGTTGTCACCATTGTTATTGTTGTTGTTGTTGTCACCATTGTGTTTTTGGCATCATTATGATTGTTGTTATTTCTTTCTTAGTACAATGTCTGTGCACCATTACTGAAGAGAATCATCCAGCTGGTGAAGCCCTTGTCAATTCAAATAACTCTGTGGCAATTCTTGAAAAAAATGTCTTGTGTGATGATGAAAATGGGAAAATGGTGTTGATAAAAGTGTTTGCTGCAGGTACAGCAAAGTTAAACATTAATGTTATTATGGTTGCGGCTATGAGGTGATGGTAATGTCAGAGGGAGAAATGAGTTGTGTTTCTTGTGGTCGAGCTACTTTCTGTGTTGAATTTAAGAAATAGAAAACATTTTCCGTGTTTCCATAGAGTTATAGAGTGGAGGTTTGGGCCGAGAACGAGAAATGGCAGTGCGAACGCTATCTCGAGTTCTCCCAAACTTTCACGAGTGTTTCTATAACGTATGGGAACATGCAAAGATGTTTTCTATTTCTTTTTATAATATAACACTGAGGAAATAAGTAATAAGACTCTTTTA
Source organism: Chrysogorgia sp. JL179-B06 (assembly GCA_035772405.1). Lineage (NCBI taxonomy): Eukaryota > Metazoa > Cnidaria > Anthozoa > Scleralcyonacea > Chrysogorgiidae > Chrysogorgia > Chrysogorgia sp. JL179-B06. The sequence goes on along the minus strand of JAYKKM010000434.1, from coordinate 880,498 downwards.
TTAAAATGATGAAAATATACATTCTCCTTACTCACGCTAGACAGCGTCGTCGGCTGCTCAAATGAACATAGACGCTCTTAACTGTGAAGAAAAGCATGCAATCTTCTCGTTTTTACTTGAATTGGCTGTCACAGAACATATTTATCGACATTTTAGCTGTTTGTGAGCAAAGGTTCGTCTTAAGGCACGTTCACACGGGCGATTTTTGCTGCGAATTGATTGCAATTTTAGGTGCGACTTTTATCGCGCGCACTGCGATTTCAAACCACTCGTGTGAACAGCCGGCGATTTTTCTGTGATTTGTTATTTTGAAATCGCAGCAAATCGCCGTGGTTTCGAGTTTGCTCGAATTTCGCTGCGATTTCGCTACCTCGTGGCACATAGCAGCAGTCTTCTGCCTCTATGGAGAACAATTGTTCTGTTCTTGTGTGGCAATTAATAAGGAGAACAATACGTATTCATGCATTGCTTGTGCGGTGACCATTTATGTCTTCCACCGTGTCTCAGATGAATTATGCACACTGCATTAACTGAGCTCTGTTTACTGGGCAATCAATGAAGGAAATTAGCACACTCCAGATGGGATAAATTTGCTATGGTCCTGTTGGATCAAAGCCGCTTTTATTCAAAATTAATAATTAAATTATGTAATTATTTTCTATAATTCAAACTAAATGATTGAGCCCAGTAAAGGTGAGGGCCATAAAACGCCATATAGGAGAAGAACAATCTACAGTAATATACAATATAGCCAAAAAGGTGGCCAGCCATGGGGAAGGACCTCTTGAAGGACAGGGCAACTGAGACTGGACATGTGACTGAGTTATCACATGACACCTGAAATTCCACGTGCCACGACAGACCCCCTTCCGGTTATGGTAATATGATATCGTGGGGGCTATATCACGATCTGCCTGGTTACTCAGCTAAGCGTACTTTTTGATTTTTGATTCGGAAATTATCCAAAATCAAAGCGAAGCGAAAGCTCAACGATTTATTCGATTAGTATTTGTTATTTTCATGTTGGTGGGTTATTTTTGGACGAGTTATAAGTAAAGCGTAATGACAATTTAATATCTAATCGTGGTGGGAAACGAGAAGGAGCTGGAAGGCCACGATTGCCGTATACTATCTTGAACAAAAAATCAACAAGTACGCTTAGCTGAGTAACCAGGCAAATCGTGACATAGCCCCTTTAACTATTACATTATTCACATTGACACTTTAATAAAATATAAATTCGACAGATGGAAGACATAAAAATCCTATTTGCTTGCAAATATTCCATTTATGTGTGTTCTGTGCCTGCCAACGAAGGTGACCTTGACTATATAGCGACGAAAAAAGATACAGTAGATACTTTTACTTGCTATCGATACTTTTACTTGCTATTAATCGTGACACGCAGTTAATATTTTTTTCATTGTACATCATAAATAAATCTTGTTCCTCGTTCGTCTTTTTCACGCAAAAGAAATAACATATTTTCTTGAGAATGTTCATGTGTTGTTCAGTGTGTAAACTGACCTACACGGCTACACAAGTACACGTTGCAGTAAAGCATTAATAGACAACAAAGGAAAAACAAATATGAGCGGTAAAGAATCCTCCGTTACCGACAAATTTCATTCTTTACCATGGTCATAATGACTGGTAGATTTCCAAGATTTATTTCGAGGCTTGGCTAAAAGCTGTGTTTCTATTTTCTGTGTGTTTCGGTGGCTCGATAGTCTAAACAATGAGAAATTGCATTTTTTTTATTTTAGCTCTAGCGATGGTCTTGATTATTGAAACGTTTCACACTTGTAGCATTTGTATATCTAGAGAAATTGTGTTTATGATAAAATGCAATTTATGGAAAAATGCAATTTCTCATGATTTAGACTATCGAGTCACCTAAAAGTGTTTTTCCTCAAATTCTGGAATTTGAAGGCCACGAGATGCTATTTTTGTGATATTATCAAAAATATTTGACTTATATGCATGAAATTTTCACTGCGAGTTGATACAGGTATTGTCGTTAGACTACTCCAAAAAATATTTGGAAGATTACTCCAAAAAATATTTGGCCTTTGGAAGAGATGTAATTGGACATTCTTCTCCCTCATTTTTGGGAAAGGCTAAAATATATGAAGGCATTGACATATCTGTAAAATAATTCGTCATTTCACAGCTCTGTATGTACCACATACAAAATGTCAGACCCTTAGCACTACCTGTTTGGAGAAATCACTATTGGCGCGTCCTACAGTTTCGTGCCTTTAAAAATGTTGTGTTCGCGGAAAAGGGTGTGACTGCTAAGCAATTAAAGATATCGATCCAAATCTTTTTCTTTGTAAATGCTATTGGACCATGTTAACTACTTATGTAAAAAATATGACTATATAAAATTTGTAGTATGATAAATCGTGCTCTCAAAATGACTCCATTTTGACTATCGAGCCACCTTAACTATTAGATTGTGATATCGAAATTTGTATGAGGTGATAGTTAAAGTGCCCATAACCTCAAAATTTTTTATTGTCTTATTTGGAAGAACTTTTAAAATGATAAAGTAACTTCTTTTGAAGATTTTCACTTCTTCGCTTTCTTTTTGAGATATATCAGTTTGTTTGATATGCAAATATCTGGAATTTTGTCACACATGCATAATGAGTTATCAGAGAATGTTATATATATTTGCGTTCATGAAATAAAAACACTAAAGTGTGAATAACACGTGTGTGCGTTTCTCCCACAACACCAAACTTCTTGATTTTAAAGGATTTCGTTCGAGAATGAAAGAGATATACACATTTCTCCAATAAGTCATCATGCATGTGTGACAAAATTCCAGACATTTGCATATCAAACAAACTGATATATCTCAAAAAGAAAGCAAAGAAACGAAAATCTTCAAAAGAAGTTACTTTATCATTTTAACAGTTCTTCCAAACAATTGACAATAAAACATTTTGAGGTTAGGGGCACTTTAACTATCGTCTCATAGAAATTGGGAGCAAATAATCTCATTGTTTTAGTAAAATCAAACTTATGTTTGTTATTTCTTCAAAATTATTTGAATAACAAGACATAAGCATTGTTTATTTTTTCGACAAACATTCGCCCTATGGCCTTGTGTTCCCATCGCAATTTCTTGTTCTCCTAAACTTCCACTTGTGTTTCTTGTATAACTTTATGGAAACACGAAAAATGTTTTCTATTTCTTAATTATTAAAGTGACTATGCTTGACTATATTTGAAAGAACTCTTGAAACTATAAAGACTAACCATTTACAACTTTTTCATATCTCACTTCACTCTTGAGATCTTAAGATTTGTTTAATATGTAAATGATCATACTTATATGACATCACACATCCTTGAGATTATGTAATGAAGTTACATGTGCGTGGATGAATCACTGATCTCTAAATAAAGACTGGATCGAGCAACTATTGTTCAGAAAATGAAGCCGGAAGTCCGCCATTACTAAGGGACCAACTGAGAATCCTATGAGGTTTTTTGATGGTTTGTGCTCTTACCATCGACAAAATAAAATAATATTACTATAAAGAGAACCAGAAAACGATTCATCGCCTACCTGCAGATTTACTGCGACTTTGGTCCCTTAGCAATGGCCGCCGTTGGCTCTAATTATCCAGTGAGAGAAGCCTGATATGAGACGTCAAATTAGGTTGAAGATTTAATGTTAACAAATAAACTATATTGGCCAGACACTAAACCTATTTTGCTAGCGTCACAGTTTAATTTGCTTGCAAACTCGGAGTTTCTAATGATCTCTCGTTAATTTACATTATGCAAATATGCAGGCTTCAAAATCAGCTCATCAGATACAATAGAAAGCTCAATCCAGTCTTTATTTAGAGATCAGTGGGATTGAATCCAATGACATCAAACATGCAAGTCATCAAACGATTCCATGTGATAATGGTAAAGATAGGCAGAATTTTTCAATAAGTCATTGTGCATTGTGATGTCATAAGCATATGATCATTTACATATTAAACAAATATTAATATCTCAAGAGAGAAGTACATGAGATATGAAAAAGTTGTAAATGGTTAGTCTTTATAGTTTCAAGAGTTCTTTCAAACAAAAGATTTATTTTACAACTGAATTTTTCATTGTATAAGCACTGTAAGAAAGTTTGTTTTAATTTTGTATTTTGTTTAAGGTACTTTGTTTAATATTTGTCAAAGTCTCCCGCCAGACAAGGCCTTTGAAATGTTTCAAGCTATAGCCAGTATTTTTGCCAAGGTGTTAGACAACGACATTCTACAATGTGTGGAACATCTTAATGAACAGATCAAGGCACACAAGGAATCTCAAACAGTGAATGGCTGCTTGGAAAATGGAGAAAATTTGGAAGAAAAACGGCTTGTCATGATAGACAAAGAGGTAATGATAATAATAATAATAATAATAATAATAATAATAATAATAAAGACGTATTAGGAGCATTATACAATAGTCTCAATGCACTTACAACAATATATTCTTAATGTTACTTATAAAACTAATTACAGTTTCATTATAAGATAAAGCCTACTACATATATTACCACTATGAACAAAAAACTATTAATTTTAAAAAAGAAAAGTCTTAAGTGCTGACTTAAAACTACTTAAAATATCAATGCTTCTAATTTCCTGTGGTAATGAATTCCACAGTTTTGGTGCTGCAACTGAGAATGTTCTGTCTCCATGAGTCACCGTTTTGGATTTTGGCTCAAGTAGCAGATTTCGGTTAGATGATCTTAAAGTACGAGTAGGTTTATATTTAGTTAGTAAGTCAGTAATATAAATAGGTGCCTGGCCATGCAAAGCCTTAAAAGTAATTATTAGTATCTTAAAAACAATCCTTGATCTCACGCCAACCAGTGAAGATTATGAAGCACAGGGGAGATATGTTCTGATTTTTTAACTCTTTCAACAAGTCTGGCAGCTGTATTTTGAATTCGCTGTAACTTGCTCGATTCAGCTTCTGGTAAGCCATAAAGGATGCTATTGTAGTTGCCAAGTCTTGATGTTATAAATGCATGCACCAACTTCTCACAGTATATAGGTATAGGAATTACATAGCAGGGCTTCCATTTCTGAGATACAGTCGACTCCCGATAACTCGAACCCTCGCTAACTCGAACCCTCGCTAACTTGAACCTCGCGCTAACTCGAACCAAAATCGATTTCCCCTGGATTTCCGTCATACATTTACTGTAATTTTACCCTCGGTAACTCGAACCTCGATAACTCTACCTAGTCTTCTCCAAGGGTCTACCTTAACTTTAAAGACCACTAGCAAACTTGTGCTAGTAGATTTCATTCTCGCTAGCACAATTTTCAAAGTCACTAGCAAAATTTGCTATCCGCTATGTATCCATAGAAACCATATTGAGACTTCAAAACTTTAACATCAATTTTATTTGAGCGTAATATCTCAAACCTTACCACTCAGACTAAGACAAAAATTTCAGAAACAAAATGCCTAAACATGACATAAATTCCGTGCTAAGCATGTTTATTACATGACTATACAGGTTGCATAGTTTACGCAAGATCTTCAATAAAGTTATGGCGTCTTTGCCTTTTCCCCCAGAAATCATCTTTAACAGAAATCTGGAATTTATCTTTGAAAATTGGCGCGAAAAAAACTACGGTAGAGATGTTAGTTTGATTTTACATTGATTAAACCATGACAGAGCGCTCCACTTACAACGAGGAACATATTGTCATATTTGCGCAACTACTTCACGCATATTTCTTAATGAACCGCTCACTGTAATGAATATAGCTACCACGTCTTCGATTGTCAGACGAATGTATTACATGCGACGAAAAGTCACATTTCTGAAACTTTCCAATCGTACAATTTTCTCAACTGAGGTTATACTCGCAAAACTTTGCTAGTGATATATTTTCATACTCGCTAAAATTCGATAAAGTCAAAAGTTCACTCGCATTTTGCGAGTTTGCGAGCGGTAATTTCAAGCCCTGGTCTTCTCCTGCTGCTTTGTTTTGTTTTATTTTGTTTCACGTTACGTTACGTTCTGATTTATAATATTTAGAAATATTGTTCCATTCCATACAGTAATTAAATATGATTAAAATGACACTGTATGATTAGAAATCACTGATCTCGAAGGAAGACTGGATCGAGCAATTATTGTTCAGAAAATGAAGCCGGAAGTCCGCCATTACTAAGGGACCAACTGAGGATCCTATGAGGTTTTTTGTTGGATTATGTGCTCTTACCATCGACAAAATAAAATAATTTTACTATAAAGAGGACCAGAAGACATTTTTCAAATTACTGGGTAAAACGATTCATCGCCTACCTACAGATTTACTGCGACTTTGGTCCCTTAGTAATGGCCGCCGTTGGCTCTAATTATCCAGATTTTGTGCATATAATGTTAAACTATATTGGCCCGGTACTAAACCTATTTCACGAGCGTCACAGTTTGATTTGCTTGCAAACTCGGAGCTTCTAATGATCTCATCAGATACAATAGAAAGCTGAATCCAGTCGTATTTTTGAGATCAGTGATAGAAATACACAATAAACACCATTTCTGGTCATTTGTTCTCAACTCCCGATAAACTGGAACCTTTTTCTATTTCCCTTGAAGGTTAGAGTTATCGGGAGTCGGCTGTACATTTACCTCTTAGGGTTGTGCTGTAGGATATTTGTTTAGGAAAGAACATACAATGCATGGTGGAACAGTATTTCCACGTTTACAGTGAAACTTTCTTTTTTAGAGTCAACAGTTTAAACAAATACTCGAAGCACAGAAAATTACACTGGAAATATTAACCAACATGTGCTGTTCTGATGGTATGTGAACTTTTGTACAATTTCTGTAGGGAAGATATTTTTAAAAACATTGCACACTTGTCTTCCTCATGCCTATAACCCCAAATTCTATATTATCCCCTTGCAAGCGAGGTCGCGAAGCGATGGTGATAATCTCGCCGCGGCAGGGTTCAATAATATATATAATTGCGTTCGACGAAGGAGAACGCATTCTAATCTTGCATGTTATGGGTTACCTGTGCTTTACAGCTAAACGAAATCAAGATAAAATCTTTCCCCTTTTTGAATAAATTACCGTTTTGGAATTTGGAATAAATTATGGCATTAGTACTAGCGGAAAATGCTGCCTCGGGACTAACACAGGAGCAGTGGGGATACGAAGTTGCCTGTAGAAGTGTTCAGGATTAGGCATGCCAGCAGAAAATGATGCTAGAAATTTTCTATAGCATGGAGGATCAAATAAATAGAATGTAGAATATAAACCACGTATAAAGGCGATCATATAGCCTTGTAATAAATAACATGTCATATGGTAATCATATGGCGCGTTTATAATGTCAAAATTCAATCTGATCATATGAACACCATCACATCTAATTCGAACAACATTTACTCGAAACGTGCAAGCCTCGCGAAGTTATAAATTTTCCATTCAAGCGACACTTTGCCACTTATCTAGCGGTCGAGCGGTCATATTTCAAATCGAACTAACGAACGGGAATGCGGGATGTCACCGTTGTCAAAAACATTGAGGTTTATATACTAATGGTGTCTCCTTGAATTAAGACGCTGTCGTTTGTTGCCGTGTTCCAGTCGATAACAATCTAAACCACGTATCAAGTCGATCATATGGTTCAAATGCAATCCATGGCCTTCTCATTTTAAAATAGCATGGGGTATAACGGTAATCATATGGCGCGTTTATAATGTCAAATTTGAACACCATACATCTAATTCGAACAACATTTACTCAAAACGAGCAAGCCTCGCGAAGTTATGAAATTTTTGCCAAATCGAACTTCACGATTGTAATATTTCTGAATTGAACGATTTACTCAGGTATCTGGCGGTCAACTTTCAAATCGAATAAACGAACAGGAAATATACTCTCCTAATATTAAAACTATAACGTACGGAAATCACTCAGGATGTCGTTGTCAAAAACATTGAAGTTACAGTGTCTCCTTCAATTAAGACGCTGTTATATATTTATTAGCTTTATTTATCTTCATAATTCGTTACAGCATAACTACCGATCTACATTCTCCATTTACTGGTCCACATGTGTCGAACGCAATTACATAATCTTTGATTACTCCTAGTATATATTATATATAAGTGTAAAGTGGTAGGTGCAACTCCTTATAAGGAGGTAAAATGTCGTTTTGGATGATCCGTTTGAATCCGACACATAAACAGGTTTTTACGAAGGGTATGCATGTTTGCGTAAGATAATAGGCACGTATGTTATGTACTTGGACTAGCTAATTCTAAATCTGTTTTCCGAATTGAAAACGGTTAAATATTGACAGAAATAACGTTCAAAATAATATATGACGAAGTGACCGGCTTATAGCCAACTAATTTCTAAATACATAAACCGTTTTTACGAAGGGTGTTCACGTTCTCGTAATATAGTAAACACGTATGTTATGTATGTTGACTCGCTAATTCCAAATCTGTTTTCAGATTTTAAATTGGTTAAATATTGGCCGAGATAACGTTGGATGGGAAAAATCCTGGAGAGGGGGGGGGGGGGGGGGGGGGATAGAAAAGGCGGGCGAGGGGATTATTGCGGATTCGTATTTATAGTTTATAAAAATTCTATATAAGACAAATAGTTGAACATTGAAATATTTCTTTGATTTGATCTTTCCTTTGATACTTTATACAGGTTGATGTTTTGAAAGTGCTTTATAAAATAACCGGAAACACGCTGTCTGATTGGTTACTGAGCTCAAAAACCGTGCATTATTAAAGAAATACCTAATGGTTTCCGTGTTTGGACACTGTGATAACTTCCCGCGTGTTTGGATTGACTGTGATCCAAACACGCGGGAAGTTGCGAGACTGGAGAAAAGCGTAAAAACACGAGCCGCTAGGTGAGTGTTTTTTAGCTTTTCGAAAGTCGAGCAACTTCCCAAATATTTGGATCACAGTATCCAAACACAGAAAAACCATTAGGTATTTCTTTTATAAAATAATACAAGAGAACGAGCAGCAAAACTTAAGGAAATTTTTGGCGGGAAATTTCCGTGTTTGGATGGCCTGATCCAAACACGGGTATTGACCAATCAGAGCCTGCGTAGCATACATGTTATTTTATAAAACTCAATAAAGCATAAGCTGACGTGATTCCCAGCGTAGATTTTATTGTTTTTGACGGATTTTAAGTTGTTTAAATCACAAAAGGAAGTCAAAGAATACCTGGATAATCAAGGTACTAACACAACAGAATGTTTTAACTGCAACGTTGAGTGCATTTATCGCTAAAATCGCCAACGTGTTTTCAACAATGGCTTTCTAGCGACGTACATAGCAACGCCTCTTATAACAGGTAAATCTACATTTTTCATGGCTTTATTGTTAATTTAATGCTTTTATAAAAGAAATAAAAAACTTTGTCTTGTGTGATTATCGAGTTGTAATGGCACTCGAGAAGCTAGTAAAACACTCGGCTATCACCTCGTGTTTTACACGCATCTCTCATGCCATTATAGCGATTTTAGCGATGAAAATGCACGCAACATGCTGTTGTGTTAGTACCTTGATTAGCCTTGTAGCCCAGGTATTCTTTGACTTCCTTTTGTGATTTAAACAACTTAAAATCCGTCAAAAACGACAAAATCTACGTGAGGAATCACGTCAGCTTATGCTTTATTGAGTTATAATGCACGGTTTTTGAGCTCAGACGCTCAGTAACCAATCAGATAGCGTGTTCTCGCTCATTTACTTCCGGTTATTTTATAAAAGGAAGTAAAAAGTCGTTTTGGGTGATCCGTTTGAATCGGACAATATTTTTGCAACGCGAAAGGCGGCCATTGACGAGTGGTGATCTAACGAACTATATAAAGAGATATAATAGGTATACGTGTGTTATGTGTTTAGACTCGCTAATTCCAAATCTGTTTTCAGAATTGAAAACGGTTAAATATTGATCGAGATAACGTTCAAAGTATACGACGAAGCGGCGGGCCGGGCCCGGCTAGCTGATTGCCGACTAATTTCTAAGTACGTAAACCGTTTTTACGAAGGGCATGCACGTTCCCGTAATATAATAGGTACATGTGTTATGTATTTAGAATCGGTAATTCCAAATCTGTTTTCAGAATTGAAATCGAGTAAATATTGGCCGAGATAACGTTCAAAATCTTATCGACAGAGACTACAAATACAAATACGCGGTTTGGGCACTGGGGACCATGGATGGGAAAAGAAACTCTAGGGGTGGCGTGGGGGGTTAGTGCTAGAAAAGGCGAGCGAGGGGATTATTGCGCGGATTCGTAGTGTATTTCTATGTCGTATATGAGGTTATAGGTATTTCAAAAGTGCAGTGTTTGTAAATGTTGGTTCTTTTCATCTAGAATCACTTGACCAGGATTGTGAAGGTTACAGCAGTGATGATATTGATGATTGTTCAATAGAGCAAGATATGAATCACGACATGGTATATATTGCAAAGCAAAATTTATTGATTGATTCATCTGTGCAAACTAAGCCCACACGGTACGGCAATGTTCTGGTTGTGTTGTCTATACACACTGATGTGGGAGCTCGTAGTAGACAGATGACTGATATAATATGAATCTCAGTAACTCAATGGTTAGAGCATCTCACCGGCAATCAGAAGGTACAGGTTCGACCCTAGCCTCCCTGTGCAGACGTTGTGGGGTGAATCCCCCCCACTAACTTGGGAAAATGTTAGTGGGGGGATTCGCCTCACAATGTCTGCTCAAGGAGGTTAGTTCGACCCCTGTCCGGGACTCCCTTACATTTGGTAAGGATGTGAGCTTCAATGCTACAGATAAAAATAAAATTAACGCTAATACGCTAATGTTTACACTAATACGCACCGCGCGTACTTTTACAACTGATTTAAAACTGATTTAAAACTGATAAAGCCTGGATCAAGCAACTATTGTTTGGAGCTGCGAAAAAATGAAGTTAAAACTTAAAAGAAAATATTTCGCGGCGGCCATCTTGTTAAGACCACGCTATATAGTTTTACTATAGGCGACAGAGACTATCTGTCTCTGATTTTCTAAGATGTTAAAATGAATCAGTTGTCGAAGGTTTTCCCGTAATTTTGAACACATGGTATTTGAGTGACCACCGTGGTCATTCCAATATGGCCGCCACGCGCTAATTCATACTTCATAGTTACTGTTGTATTGCTGTAGTTTGTGTTTTATATTATGGGAAAACCTTGGACAACTGATTCATTTTAGCATCTTAGAAAATCAGAGACGGATAGTCTCTGTCGCCTATAGTAAAACTATATAGCGTGGTCCAACAAGATGGCCGCCACGAGTTACTTCCGGCTTCATTTTCTGAACAATAGTTTCTCGATCCAGTCTTTATTGAGAGATCAGTGGCATTTACCCATTATCCGCAATAATTTGCACGTTAGTACGCTAATTTAAAAATAACCATAGTGTCAGGGGCTCTGGAAGCTTTTCAAAGTTGTGGGTGTCCTGCGTCTCACAGAATGCCATAAACAGGGTCACGCCCTCCTAAGAATATAATAGATAACTATATATACTTCAAAAACTCATTAATATTCATTAACCAAATTGTCCAATCACATTTCCGTATTTAGTCACGCGCAAGGCTTTTATACCTGATAAAAGCCATGAATACTAATCAGCATGAAAATTATCTAAAGTCTCTACGAACTTTATATAAAATTCCTGCTAATTTGCATTTCATACATCAACCCAATTTACCTCTAATAGAAAATAAAAACCAGTACACTCCCTAGTGATTACAATTAATTGTTTTTTTCATATAATTTTACTCGCGTTTTATCATATCTAAAATGCTCGCGCTGCGCGCTCGCATTTTAAATATGATAAAACGCTCCTTCTTGTGTTTTAAATACTACATAACATACAAGATAACATCAAAACAACTTCAAGAACTTTTATTATTGAACAATATACTGAACGATTTGTGAAGAGTTACAGATGGTTTTCAAAATGTATCCGTCGCTGTTCATTGCATACAATGCGTCACCTTATAATAATTATGTAAAATACTTATGTATAAAAAACAAAAAAGATGTACTTCGTGTCAACAACACCAATTATCAATTTGTTTAAAATTTGCTAAAATATTGTGGGTGTCTTTCTTATGTAGGACACACACAGTCCAGAAACTGCGGGTGACCGAACACCCGCTGCTTTCAGAGCCTCTGCATAGTGTAAGCAGAAATAGTGTAAACATAACAAAGAAACGGAGTGATTTATTTAAGACGTACTGTATCGCGTAATAGTGTAAACATCACCAAAATAGTTATTTCACATTTTAATTGTGGAATTATTTGACATTTCTTTCAGGATTGTTCCCACCTTTTTGAGGAGATTATGACGGCAGTCGTTTCACACAATTTACCAAAAAAGGTATTAAAACTCTTTATCATCATCATCATCATACAACTTTCTATACAACTTTTTATACAACGTTTTATACAACTTTTTATACAATTTTTTATACAACTTTTTATACAACTTTTTAGGCAACTTTTTGTACAACGTTTTATGCAACGTTTTATGCAACGTTTTATGCAACTTTTTATACAATTTTTTGTACAACTTTTTGTACAACTTTTTGTACAACTTTTTATACAACTTTTATACAACTTTTTAACAACTTTTTATACAACTTTTTAGTTTTTATGTACATTTTTATGTAACTTTTTATACAACTTTTTTACAATTTTTTATACAACTTTGTGTACAACTTTTTGTACAACTTTTTGTACAACTTTTTATGTAAATTTTTATGTAACTTTTTATGCAACTTTTTATGCAACTTTTTATGCAACTTTTTATACAACTTTTTATGCAACGTTTTATACAACGTTTTATAGCGGGCATTGAGGCCTGATTTCAGTCATCCGTAGGGAACCAATTGAAGGCTGCCATCTTGGATAAATGGGGGGCAATTTTATATTTAAATTCCATATTAATGGTCCATGTAACAACAACAAGCTTAATCGCCTAATGGACAAACAGTGAAGAAGAAACGCAAAAATTGTAGAATTTACGATTCCTTATTTTGGACCGCGAGGTTCTCGAATTGCAGAAAAAAGCCTGGAACCAAGAAGTTTGCCCTCCAATTTGCCCCCAATTTTTCCAAGATGGTGGCGCCCAATTGGTTCCCAAATCTAGGCTTCAATGCCTCCTCTAGTCTTATATATGATCTCTATGGTTCCAGTGACTCATTTCTGTTTAAATAATAGAATACGTTTGCCCGGGTCTCTATAACGTCATCGAAACCCGAGTGACGTAATAAAAACACGAGAGAAGTGTAGGGAGAAGCACGAGCCGCCGAGGCGAGTGCTTTACCAACTTCTCGAGTGTTTTTATTACTTCATGAGGGTTTCGATCACGTTATAGAGACCCAAGCAAACGTATTCAATTATTTTTATAAAATAATTCAGAAACAATTGCTTATACTTTGGATAATTACGATATATAACGCTTTTGATTTTGATTTAATGCAAATTCTCATTAGTTACTGACGTCTTCCGGTCTCCGTAGCCTGATCGAGACCGGCAAGCTGACCAATCACAGCGTGCGTAGAGTAAAATTATTTTATAATTATCTTTATCAGGAAAGATTAACAATAACAATTATTGCTTTAGGACATATTTCAGTTACTGTCTCGATGATTTTAAGCAAAAATGCTAAAGAAATGAACACAAACAGACATAAAGTCATGGTTTAAAATCTCGTTTGCTCCGTCTGTACGAGAAAGTATTTATCTTTCTCCTTCGTCGCTCAGTCTGTCGTAGCTCGCTCATTTGTCGCTCGGTCTGTAAGAAAACCTCAGGCAAATATCTCCCCTTACAGACCTTACACTCGAATACTTACATGATAAAGTACAACATTTTAATAGCTTTGTTTGTTTTTTACTTTCCTGACTTAGGTGCTACAGAAATGCTCATTTGTCGATCTCAATGATAGCGACGGTATCATGGCAACAGAAAGTATGGCTGGATGTCGGAAAATGTAAGGTTCTTACTCTGATGAAGAGCTCCGCGTGAAACGTCAGTATTTCGTCCCTAAAATCTTAGCAGTTCACCAGCTTTTCGCTTTGTTAAAAGCATGGTGAATAAGTCATGCTAAGGACACACAGTCCGAAAAGGACATACAGTGTACCGTCTGAAAAGGACATACCGTCCGAAAAGGACATACCGTCCGTACCGTATGGTATTTCTAATTTAAATGTGCACAACTACGTTTCTTTTGTTACTCACGACCGAACACGACTTAGTCTTCATCTTATTCTCATGCTAAAAGCCCCATCTTGTAAAACTAGTACGTATCAGGCCTCTTACTTTTATCGCAATGCAAAGTTGTGGAACAGTGTTTGTAAAGTAGCTCCACCTTTTGTAAAGTTATACCTTTCCCGCCATTTGGATAGGATCTGTACCTGGTCAATCGCTAGGGACTGTCCTTGTCACAGGAACTAAGACGCCACATACGCCATTGCAACGTTTCAGTATTGTGGGAGAGGTGCCTCGCATGAATACTCGCGTCCCGTTCGCGCCCCGTCCGATTGGGTAACTACTTTTTTATTCTTGTATTTTTTTGTTATTATTTTCTCTTTTGCTTTGAATTTTTGTAAACAAATAATTTTGTAGTTGACCCAATAAAGTTTATATATATAAAAAAATTCTCTCATGTTCCCGTATTTGATATCACATCCGCAACATAAAAAGTTAATTTGATTAATTTAGGGACAGGCCATTATTTATGGTCAGGGTCGCGGCCGAACAGGAAAAAAGATTTGGTGCTGGATAAAAATTTTACCCAACCAAATTAAGATCAGAAATTTAACCGTCCCAACCATTTATGGGTGAAGAAAATCTTTTACCCAACTCAAGAAGAAGAAAGTTAGAAAGCACAATTCCCATCATATCGTCGATTACAGACAGATCCTACTGTAACTTTCAGATTATTATCTCCCAGTACAGAGCAGGAATCCAAGGAAAACAAGGAGAGGAATACAATAATAAAAGCTATAATGTGCAATGATGATTAAGGATAATTGATGACGAGATTCCAATTTTAAATGATGAACTCTTAATTTTTTATGTAAATAGTCATGAAAATTTTGCTACCCAACCCTTCAGAGAAGTGACAATTTTTTTACCCAACCATTTAGGTCTTAGAATTTTCAGTTACCTAACCATTTCTCTTCGGCCCCCATCCTGGCAATAAACATTATCTGTCCCTCACAGCGAAGCGATAACGTTCGCCGTATATTAATTTTACACATTTGGAAATACATTTGTGCAACTATAAGATGAAACTTATGTTTTAACTTTCTTTAGTGTGCACCAATTTCCCGATTCTATTTTTATCTGGTTTTTTCTTTGTAGAATTGAAACTATCCAGACTCGAGCTCTCGTCTGCCTTCAACAACATGCTATCGACGATCGATGTTGAGCAGCTTGGGGGTCCAGAGGCAATGGTACATCTTTGGACTAAAATAATGGACATTGCATTTCAAAATAACGGTAGATCTTTAATTATTACCTCCTGACATGTTTTTACCTCTGTCTGTCTGTCTGTCTGTCTCTGTCTGTCTGTCTGTCTGTCTGTCTGTCTGTCTGTCTGTCTGTCTGTCTGTCTGTCTGTCTGTCTGTCTGTCTGTCTGTCTGTCTGTCTGTCTGTCTGTCTGTCTGTCTGTCTGTCTGTCTGTAAGCAGGATATCTCAAAAATTAATGAACAGATTGTAATGAAAGTTTGTAGAATGGTAATTGGTTTGGGATGGTCATATGCCATTAGGACCAATCCATTAAATTTTGGGTAAATTTGGATGACAATTGCACGAAATATTGATAAAAATCTGTCTGTAAGCTTCTCCGTGACCAAGAAATGAATAAAAAACCGCTTGATTGCGCTCATTATATTATCCTTATAGTATGCAAATCTTTAATATTATAAACAAGCTGAATTCACAAAACAACGAGCTTGTCAGTGTCATTGTTTATACACAAGCCAAAAGGTGCACTCAACGGAACAAATGCAATCAAGCATTTTATTCATTCAAGAGAGACCAATTTATAGACAGGTCGTAGGTTTGGTGATTAACTGCGGAGGTATGCAGTCTCTGAGTACCTTCTAGTTATTATATCTGTGAAGATAAAAATGATATCTTCACTATCTGACGACGAAGGGCCTCCGCCTGCAACGTTGGACCTTTTAGAGTTATTTTAAGGGCATTAACAAAACCCGGATCGGATCGGATTGACAAAACCCGGATCGGATTGACAAAACCCGGATCGGATTGACAAAACCCGAATTGGATTGACAAAACCCGGATCGGATTGACAAACCCGGATCGGATTGACAAACCCGGATCGGATCGGATTGACAAAACTTGGATCGGATAGAAACGGGCAGGTTGTCCTCACTCTTATTTTGATGATATTGATAATAATCATTAATTGGCATGTGTTATATTAATGGTAATCATCATAATAAATGTAAGCTCGGCCGTATAAAATACAAGAGTCATTCAGCTAGCTTTTTCCCTCCTACAGACGAGAGCATGACAGAGCAATCCCAGCTATCTTCTGTTTTACTATCATGAAGTATTACAATTAAAACAAGAAGAAAAAGGAAACATGAAGGAGGTCTTTGTTTTAGCCTACTCATTTCTTGCATTTTCTGGCGTTTTCACTTGCTCCACACCGCAAAAATGTTTCAAATTTCATGACATTGTTAACAGCTTTTTTCACAATATCAATTTATTTAGTTTCTGAGTGAACTGCAAGTACAATAATAAAACTATTTAGTACCAAGTATATATACAGTACATAAATTCATTATCAACAGATAAGATGTGTTGTACAATCAATATCAACCGAAACTAGCTTATACAGTAGCGGGCATGCATTAAACTGTTGAGAGTTATTGTGCCATTTAAACTAATGTACTTGCCACTTCATGTGCATAACTTCCGCCATTGCAACTATTTCGCCATAACGCAGTTAAACGATCTTCTCCGACCTAACTCCGATCCAGGTTTTGTCAATCCGATCAAAATCCGATCCGGATTTTGTCAATCCGATCCGAGTTTTGTCAATCCGATCCGGGTTTTGTCAATCCGATCCGGGTTTTGTCAATCCGATCCGGATTTTGTCAATCCGATCCGGGTTTTGTCAATCCGATCCGGGTTTTGTCAATCCGGTCCGATCCGTTCCGATCCGGGTTTTGTTAATGCCCTTAAATAACACTGCCTGTACTCTACAGAACAACGCTGGTTTCTTATCGACTCTATTTTTGTATTTCCTTGTAGGATCAGCTTCGGATTTTTCGAGAAGCGATGATGAATTTGTTGAGGCCGCATCGTGCGCCCTTCGTTCCGTTTTGGAGAAACTCGCCGCTACTAAACGTCAGGTAACGCGTTTATCATTTTAATTAAAGTTTGGTTCATTGCATAGTTCTAGCGGTGGTCTTGATTATTGAAACGTTTCACACTTGTGGCATTTGTATATCTAGAGAAATTGTGTTGATGATAAGCGGCAGATTTTATGCAAATTAGTTTTATTGGAAACGCGATTTCTCCACTTAGGTAAACGTTGAGGGTATAAAACGTTTCAGTAAACAAGACCACCACTAGAGCTATGCAATGAACCACAATGAAGCTCATATATGCATTACAAACATTTGTATGCGAAAAATATAATTTCTCATGATTTAGACTATCGAGCCACCTAAAAGTGTTTTTCCTCAAATTCTGAAATTTGAAGGCCACGAGATGCTATTTTTGTGATATTATCAAAAATATTTGACCTATATGCATGAAATTTTCACTGTGAGTACATACAGGTATTATCTGTGCAATGACGAATTGATTTGTTGTTAGACTACTCAAAAAATATCTAGGGCCTTTGGAAGAGATGTAATTGGACATTTTTCTCCCACATCTTTGGGAAAGGCATTGACATATATGTAAAATAATTCGTCATTGCACAGCTCTGGTATTGCATGTACCACATGTAAAATTTAAGACCCTTAGCACTTACCACAGTTTCGTGCCTTTAAAAATGCTGTGTTCGAGGAAACGGGTGTGACTGCTAAACAATTAAAGATATGGACCCAAATCTTTTTCTTTGTAAAAAAATATGTAAAAAAATATTACTAATAATAATAATAAAATATTATAAAATAAAATATTACTACTACTAATAATAATAAAACTACTAATAATAAAACTACTTATGTAAAAAAATATGACTATAAAATTTGTAGTATGATAAATCGTGCTCTCAAAATGACTCCATTTTGACTATCGAACCACATTAATCAACAGAATATTGTACCCGAAATGATGACTGATTTCACGTCACATCGAATGGCATAATTGTTTTATTATATAGCCAGACACTTAGTCAGTTCGGGGTTTCTTTATAAAACCCCATCGACTGAAGCTTTTTTCGGCCTGAAACAACATGCTGCCATCTTGTTTTTTCTCTACTGCTAAGATACGAGGTGATAGCCTAGTAGTAGAGCGAGATAGCTCACATCCTACTAGTAGCTAATAATATTTTACGATGTTTATAAGGACAGCAACATATTGCACAGCAATATCACATATTGGACAGCAACCTTTTGACTGTTTACGTGCGAAGAAACATCTTTGTGTTGAGATATTTTGTTCGATATAATAAAACCCCTATTGGATTACAACACCTTTTGAATTCTCGACTTAAATATTTTGTAATATTGGGCTCAGAGGAATCCAATAAGTAATAACAGAACATCAACACAATGTTCAAATCATAAAACATTTTGGCATTCAACTATTCACTTCATGTAGAATATATATATATATATATATATATATATATAAATATATATATATATATATATATATATATATATACGTGTAGGTTTTGGTCTACGAAATGCAAAGAGTGCTCAACAACATATAGTTAGAGCAAATAGATTAGATTTTCGCTTACCTCAAAACTGGTCTGCTACAACTTGTTTCATCTGTAAAAGAATCTATATATATATATATATCTCAGTAATATCGTATTTGGGGCTTATATGCAGTTCAAAGGGTTAAAGTGGTACTAACCTCAAAATGTTTTATTGTCTTATTTGGAAGAGCGTTTAAAATGATAAAGTAACTTCTTTTGAAGATTTTCGTTTCTTCGCTTTATTTTTGAGATATATCAGTTTGTTTGATGTGCAAATGTCCGGAATTTACGTCAGACATGAATAATGACTGATCATCTTCGCATTCATCAAATAAAAACACTAAAGTGTGAATAACTCGTGTGCGTGATTTAAAGGATTTCGTTCGAGAATGAATCGATAAATGAACAAACATTTATCCAATAAGTCATCATACACGTGTGACGTAAATTCCGTACATTTGCATATCAAACCAACTGATGATATATCTCAAAAACAAAGCGAGGAAACGAAAATCTTCAAAAGAAGTTACTTTATCATTTTAAAAGTTCTTCCAAATAAAACAATAAAAAATTATGAGGTTAGTACCACTTTAAACGTTACCTGTGGGATATCAACAAAATCTTATCTTTTTTTCCAGTGTGTAACAGCGGAGCAAGTTAGTCTGATTTGTCATTTAACCGGTGTTGTAAAGTTAGAACCAGCGCGTGTGAATCTCATGAATGTCTTGGGAATAGTTGGTAAAATGATCATAGCCTCATCCACAGATGCAATAGAGCCACTACAGGTATGTTGAAATGAAACTGACTTTCCTTTCTGGTGTTATCGTATTTTAAAAATTGTGTTCCTTTATTGTATGATGGCTTTGCTTGCTCGCTTGCCGGTCTGTAGGTAAAATCACGCACGCTGATTGGCTGGCTGGCTACAGACTGGGAAGTATTGGCGGGAAAATTTGCTGTTGAAGACAAACAAACGAGAGTTAAAGTGCCCATAACCTCAAAATGTTTTATTGTCTTGTTTGGAAGAACTTTTAAAATGATAAAGTAACTTCTTTTGAAGATTTTCGTTTCTTTGCTTTCTTTTTGAGATATATCAGTTTGTTTGATATGCAAATGTCTGGAATTTCTTCACAGATGCATAATGAAATCCTTTTAAATCTCGAACGAAATCCTTTAAAATCAAGAAGTTTGGTGTTGTGGGAGAAACGCACACACGTGTTATTCACACTTTATTGTTTTTATTTTATGAACGCAAAGATATATAACATTCTCTGATAAGTCATTATGCATGTGTGACGAAATTCCAGATATTTGCGTATCAAACAAACTGATATATCTCACAAAGAAAGCGAAGAAGCGAAAATCATCAAAAGAAGTTACTTTATCATTTTAAAAGTTCTTCCAAATAAGACAATTGAGGTTAGGGGCACTTTAAAGGGGAACTCTAGTCCAAAAACAAGTTGTGTTCATGTGAAACATCTTACCTCAAATAGCTTACCTCAAATTGCTTAACCCTGAAATATTATAGCGTACAGTTCCCTTTAGTTAACGAGAAATAGCGAGTCAAAGTCGGAGAAATCGCCAAGTTTTCGACGCCATGTTGTCTTTCTCAAGCAGACGCGGATTGTCAGCGGTCTTCAA
This sequence comes from Chrysogorgia sp. JL179-B06, assembly GCA_035772405.1. Taxonomy (NCBI): domain Eukaryota; kingdom Metazoa; phylum Cnidaria; class Anthozoa; order Scleralcyonacea; family Chrysogorgiidae; genus Chrysogorgia; species Chrysogorgia sp. JL179-B06. The sequence continues at coordinate 859,878 of JAYKKM010000434.1, read as the reverse complement.
ATTTTGACGTCACTGAGTGCTGTTTTGTTTTGTATGCGATCACAATGAGTTTCATTATTTAGCGTTCGTCTGACGAAAATTATTCTAGTTCAAGTTCTTCTAGCTCCTCAGGCAAGAACCTAGATGAATTTATTGCTGTGAGAACTTGTCTAGGTTGAAAGCGATAACCTTAATCACTCTAATCATTCTTCTGTTGTAAGTTATGTGCAATAAATTCGTCTAGGTTCTCGCCTGAGGAACTTGAAGAACTTGAACTACATGTAGAATAATCTTCGTCAGACGAACGCTAAATAACGAAACTCGTTGTGAAACAAAACGAAAAAGCACTCAGTGACGTCAAAATTTGAAGAGCCCGCTGACAATCCGCGTCTGCCTTGAGAAAGACAACATAGCTTTAGCGGTGGTCTTGATGTAATAGATCAAACACGAGTTTGAGTGTTTCATCAGGGGTTCCAAACACGAGAAAACAAATGAAAACCGAGGGCGTAGCCCGAGGTTTTTATTGTTTTTGAGTGTTTGGAGTCCCCTGATGAAACACGACAAACGAGTGTTTGATCTAGCTTCTCAAACGAGTATTCCTATAGCGATTTGCTCCCATAGCGATTTTATTTTAATATGTAGATTAAGAAATGTGATCCAGTTCACTAGCAAGTTTCCTACAGGTTTTCATTGGGTATCAAAACTCATGCATGTGATGTGGTATACGTTCATGGATTGGCTACGATAATTCATGAATTATTAATGAGTTTGAGAAGTAATATATGAACAACGAGAGCGAGTGTTTCACCGGGATATCCAAACACGAGAAAATAATGGTGAAAACACGAGCGCGCAGCGCGAGTGTTTTTGTCCATTGTTTTCGAGTGTTTGGATATCCCGGTGGGACACGAGCTCGAGTTGTTTATATAGCTTCTGAAATGAATGGAGAGGTAAGAGAATGTTTTCGTTTGCTGATTTGAATAGAATTTCTAACGAAGGATATCGTAATTAGGAATTCTATTGAGATATTACACAATGCATAACTGAAGTGGGTTTTCCACGATGAATAGATAATGATAAATTAAATAGTGGAGTTGAGATGATTGTGATGCATGGTAGAGGGTTTTGTTTCTGCGAGTATTAAACTGGACAAGTGTGTGTTTACTGGCTGTAACATTAGATTTGTGGTAGACGACAAAGAGTGAATAAAGGAATTTTGTGTGTGAATTTGTTTGCTGACTTGATTTTGCATACGTAATTAAGATATTTGATCCAAACACTAGTGTTTGGATCAAATATCTTAATTACGTATGCAGCTGAAATCGTTTGTCTGGCGGTGTTTGACCGGGGTATCCAAACAGCATCATGTGACCGAATGCTTACATGCTATTGGTTTAATTACTCATGAATTATTAATGAATTTTAGAATATTAATTGAAACGTTTCACACTTGTAGCATTTGTATATCTAGAGAAATTGTGTTTATGATAAGCGACATATTTTATGCAAATTAGTTTCCTGGATTTATTGGAAACACGATTTCTCCACTCAGGTAAACGTTGAGGGTATCAAACGTTTCAGTAAACAAGACCACCACTAGAGCTATGCCAATGAACCACAATTCATTACAAACATTTTTATGCGAAAAAATGCAATTTCTCATGATTTAGACTACCGAGCCAAACATATTCGACCTATATGCATGAAATTTTCACTGTGAGTTCATACAGGTATTATCTGTGCAATGACGAATTGACTCCAAAAATATCTAGGGCCTTTTGAACATATGTAATTGGTCATTTTTCTCCCTCATTTTTGGGAAAGGGTCATTGCACAGCTCTGGTATTGCATGTACCACATATAAAATTTCAGACCCTTAGCACTTACCTGTTTGGAGAAATCACTATTGGCGCGTCATACAGTTTCGTGCCTTTAAAAATGTCGTGTTCGTGGAAAAGGGTGTGACTGCTAAGCAATTAAAGATATGAACTCAAATCGTTTTCTTTGTAAATGCTATTAGACCATGTTAACTACTTCTGTAAAAAAAATACTGCATAATATAAAATTTGTAGTATGATAAATCGTGCTCTCAAAATCACTCCATATTGACTATCGAGCCACCTTAATGAACATAAGAAATGGTTTGAAAAGCTTATAATTGTTTTTATGTGTTTTTATTTTGTAAATAAAGTGCATTGGAACGGTGCTTCGTGATGTTGTTGTCAGTGGAGAAAGTCTTTGGGTCATTGCTGAAGCTTTGGATGCCATTTACGACATTTTTGCTGATAGTCCCTGTGCAGATATCGCTGCTTCAAATATTGGTTTGCTGCCTCATTTGGAAAGAACTGTTTCGGTCTTAAAATCCAGAGTAGGTTTGCCAACTTTTTGCTTTGGGTCTTTTCATTCATTTTGTTTCGTTAATTCAACTCGCTCACTTATTCCCACACTCCCGTGACAATCTTCACTCTCCTCATTTTCCTATCTACTTTCCCTCCCTCCCTCCCTCCCCAACTTCTCCCAATCTCCTTCCTCCCTGTCCTTCCTCCCTGTCCTTACTCCTCTCCTTAAGCCGATTTTCCACCAGGCATAAGTTTCCGCGCGGAGGCGATATTTTTCTTTGTCTTGGGAGCTCTCGGGCGGAACTAATAAAATAAGGCGGAAAAAATTCCGTCCAGTGGAAAACTGGCTTTGCTATCTTTCTGTCCTTACCTTCCCATAACTCCCAGTTACTCCTCCGCTAAATTCATCCCTTCACTCCCCTCCCTCCCCAACTGCTCTCTCTCCCCTTACTCCCTCCCCTCGATTCCATCATTACCCCATACTCTCCCCTCCTCTAACTTTCCTCTCTTCCCACACTCCAGCTTTGATTTCTCCTTACTCTCTCACTCCTTTCACTTCCCCATTCTCCCTGACTTCCCCGACTCTCCTCGTACCCCTAACCACCCCTCTCTCCTCGTACCCCTAACTTTCCCCTCTCTCCTTCACTCCTCTGACTTCCTTTCTTCCCCTTACTCTCTAACTCCTTTCACTTTCCTTACCTCCTCACTTTCCCTAATTTCCCCGAATCCACCTCACTCCCTGTTACTCCCCTTAACTTCTCTCGCTTCCGCCGACCTCTCTTGCTTCCCCCGCCTGACGATGACGATAATAATAATAATACTACAGACGTTTTAGGAGCATTATACAATAGTCCAAATGCTCTTACAACAATAAATTCTTAAAGTTATCTAAATCTCTCTGTGTTCTTAAAACAGGCGAGGAAGGAAAAACACACACTCGGAGATCGTGCTCCCATTGTAAACACAGCGAAAACTAACCTTGTGCGTTTCCTGAAATACAAGAAACAGAAGAGTTAACCAAGCAGTCTCAGGTGCAGGTGTTAAGTAATGCTAGTTTTAAGTATAGGGACTATCTTGGACAATAAACAATTATGTTAAGTTTCAAAACATTCTTCGTCATTACTAATTTCTAGTCCAACCATAACCAGATCATTCCTGGCCAAGCAGGTTTCGTATTTTTGTACATTGTTCTCTTTCGTTAATATTTGATTACGGTTACTCACTGGGATATTTTCAAGCACTTTTCTACTACCGGTATATTTTTATAAGCAAGAGAGCTGTCATTAATTCCACCAGGGAGGGGGCCAGAAGGAAAAGTGCTGGGCCATGAAACTATAAATCAAAAGTTGGTGCGGCTACGAAAACATTTGGAAAACCTTTGATGCGCCATGAAACCTTTTTGATTAGCATCAAAAGTAATCGAATAAAACAAATATTTATAACATAGGAATTGATATACGCTGTGTAAGTCCAAGAAATATCCAAGAAATATCCGACAACACAGGAATGCTGGGAACGGAGGGTACTCTGTATATAGAGCAAGGAAAAGAATCAACTTTGTTTGCAGCCGGATTTTCGCATTCCTGAACTGTTAGTCTCGAACCACTGAACTCCAAACTATATATACATGTACATAATTTCCGGGGGCAAGGGGTTCTCAAAACAACTTTTCTTTGGGTGTGATAGGCTACGAAACTAAAACAAAATGTATAGTTGGGTCATGAAACCATCCAGGGAAATTTGGTGGGGTCACGAAACTTTAACAAGAATTTTCAGTTTTCCTAATGCCTCCCTCCCGCGTGGAATTAATTTTAGACGTAATATATGAACAACGAGTTTGAGTGTTTCATCAGGGGATCCAAACACGAGAAAACATGATGTTTTCGAGTGTTTGGATCCCCTGATGAAACACGATAAACGAGTTGTTTATATGGCTTCTCAATCGAACACAGATTTAATTGGATGTTTACTTAAAACGTATTTGAGAACAAACCCTCATGGGACTGAACTCACGAGGGTGTGTAAAATTTATTCAGAAAATTAACAGACTCTGTTCAGTTGAGGATGAGCGAATACGGAGGCAGGTCGTTTCGTTCTCCAAAAAATGAATTATTAATTAAGATCTCAGCAATTAGATCAAAACCGGGTTTGATCTAATAACTGTGGTGGTATATGATTTTTCCGTGTTTTACTCGAGTATCCAGCCTCAGTCATGTGATAAAATAAAGTGATTTCATTGGCTAATTTGGCTTCATGAATTATTAATGATTTGAGAATTAATTTTCGAACATGACAGGACGGGTTTTATTCGTTGCAGACGACCAAGTCGAAGAAGTCAGAAGGGATATTTAGTGGAAAATAAAGCATTTCTTTGCCTAGTAATTTTCTCGTGCATGCGCTAACGAGGGAAAATTAGTAGAAAAAGAACAGAACAGGTACAGAACTTGAATGTCCTTTTGTAGGGACTTGAAAAGATGAATTGAATTTAGAATAGCTTGAATAGCTTGAATTTATTTTTATTTTTGTTAAAAATTTATTTTTATTTTTTATTTTTTATTTTTGTTTTTAATTTTCATTTATTTTATTATTATTTTATTTTTGTATTATTTTTTTTTATCAAGAAGTGCTTGAAAGTCCTTGAATCCTTCATAATTTAATTTTTATGGCATTTTCTGAAAGAGAGAATTTTGTCAGCATCTGCGCGAGTTCGCTTCCTCGATGACGTTCATCTCTCAGGTAGTTTGAAATTCATTGAAGTGGCAAGTATAAGTAACAGTTTTTACATTTTTCGTGATTTTCCACTGCTTTCCAAAGCCTCCTTTTCAGTCCTTTGGTCGTTGTATTTCCGGATCAATGGCCTTGAAAAGTCCTTGAGTTTCTCCCTTCCTAACCTATACCAACCTTGAAAGAAATCCTTTGTTTTCTCCTAAATTTCTGCTTGTTTCTCATAACATTACTTGGTTTAATACTCACGGCCAGCGGATACTCTGCTACTTCATGTCACGACAACCTTATAATGGTATGAACATTCTTGAAGGTTTTGCCGAAAAAATGGGGGGAAAGTCTGACCCTCGTGTTTCGAAATGAACCGAACGGCGATAAAAAAACATAATTTTGTTTGCGTTTTGCTAATGAGAAATAAGCTAGATTCTAAATATTTTCCCCACTAAACTGGATCTTCTAACGGTAGTTGACTAAAACGTGCTTGAAAATATCCCTGACTTATATACTCCTCTTGGTGTATGTAATGTAGTTACAAAGGTTCTGACCTGAAAAAGGAGCGAGGGGCATTGCGAACCCGCATTGATTGGTGGACCGGTTGGTAGTCCAGATAATTTTCCCAAATATTCTATTTTTTATAAAATTGACTGAATCTCATTTTACGCTCATTTTCCCCGAATTGTATGGTGGGTGTTATATTGGGGGTGTCTTGTACCCAGGACATTTTGCCTCCACGGTGGAAGATCGGCGAAATTGGCCCTAGCCGGTCGATTCTATAATATTATTAACCTGTTCTAAAACTCAATTCAGCTAAAGTATAACTTATTTATCTCAATCCAGATATTACGAAATTTTAACACTCAGAAATTCTGGGTGTCATGTGACCGCATCCTCATTACGTATTTCGGGTCGCAACGTACTTATACGAACAGGTTTTGTGATTGGTTGATCAAAACAATAAAACAATAGAATTACTACAAAGAAACCAACCAATGTCCTAACCCTAACCACTTTTGTAGCCAATCACAAAACCTGTTCATCTTAGGTACGTATTTACCGCGTATTGCCTTGTACGAGGTATCTGATGTGTCCTTCTTCAGGTCAGAATTGTTAGCCAGTATATATCGCCTATCAGATTTGTAATATAATTATGATTTTCCGAACACTTTCTCGTGAGCAATTAGAAATTCTATGGTAGCGTGATCTCTGCATGTTACTTCCGTTCGTAAAATTTTAATCTTTCTATTTGTTTTTTGAGGATACACTAGCCAGGTGTCTCAATCATTGTACGCGCGCATGGCAAGGCGGAGGCGCGAAGGGGCTGCTGGGAAAGCGGGAAAATTGAGACGCCTGGCAGATCTAGCCTGTGTACAGCCTGAATATACACCTGTAATTCAGTCTAGGCAGATCCTGTTAGGTTTCTTGCAAGAAAGTTCGGTTTCTTGCAAGTCATTCTATTTGACCGCTGTTTTTTCAAATTTCGCTATTTTTTCGACCCAGTTTTAATAAAAAAACACTTGTCAATCGAGATATGGTCTGGAAACTCGGCAAACTTCAAAGCGACTATAATGAGCTACGTTTTGATGTTGAACCGTACCTTACACCGTGCACATCCTTTGTTTTAGGTTTATTAATATTTAAACAACACGGTTGAGCGATTAAACCCAAACGATTCTATTGGATGATTGCTTCATTATACTAAAATACAATAGGTTCAGTGACCATGCACCGTGCACAAAATTGCATAAAGACGAACAAAAAGATAGAACAAATACTTTAGCTGAGTTTCCAGACCATATCTCGATTGACTATGCTTTGACACAGTGACACTTGATGAATTCAAGATGTCTACCCCCGGGGGGGGGGGGGGGGGGGGGGGGGGGGGGGGGGGGGGTGGGGGGGGGGGGGGGGGGGGGGGGGGGGGGGGGGTGGGGGGGGGGGGGGGGGGGGGGGGGGCGGGGGGCCGGGTGTGGGGGGGGGGGGCAACTTCAAGATTTGTTTTTAAACTAAAGCCTGTGAAAAAGCTAAGTTTGCAAGGTATGTAAATAATGCTATTGTTTGGTTATCAGCATTATGTAGTATTTAAAACACGAGAAGGAGCGTTTTATCATATTTAAAATGCGAGCTGATAAAATAGATATGATAAAACGCGAGTGTTCGAGTGTTTTAAATAGCTTCAAAAACCATTGATTGTAATCACTAGGGAGTGTACTGGTTTTTATTTTCTATTAGAGGTAAAATGGGTTGATGTATGAAATGCAAATTAGCAGGAACTTTATATAAAGTTCGTATAGACTTTATATAATTTTCATGCTGATTAGTATTCATGGGGATTTATCAGGTATAAAAGCCTTGCGCATGACTAAATACGGAAATGTGATTGGACAATTTGGTTAATGAATATTAATGAGTTTTTGAAATGTATTATAGACTCTCGATTCATTCAGGCTGTACACAGGCAAGGCGTACCCCGCTCCTCCGCATTCCCAGCAGCCCCTTCGCCCCTCGCTTGCCATTCGCGCGTACAAGGATTGAGACGCCTGGGTACGAGGCAGAGCCAGCAGATATATAGAGGAATATACATGAATTGCTTTGGGGCATTTTGTAAATTAAGCTTGTTATTAACCAGTGCAGCCACCTTGAATTTCCTCAAAATTCCTATCTCATGTTTGGGGGTTTTACATATCCGTAATATTTGGGTCTTCCTGAGTAAAATCATAATATATCTTGTCCGCCGAAAATGTCATCTTCGTTACAAGTGGCATTTTTGTGGCAAGTAAAAAAAGAAAACTGGTTTGGAATGCCTCTTGTGACATCACATCTCGTAACTTTGACAGCGAAAAACTCCATGAAGATGACATTTTCGGCTGACAATATATAATATGATTTTGCTCAGGAAGACCCAAATATTACGGATATGTATAGCCACTTTAAAGGGGCGCTGTACCCAAAAATTAATTACGATTTAAAAAAGGCCTTTAAGTATAATGTTTAGAAATGTTAATAGTTTTACGGTATCTGATCGTTGTACTCGAGAAATAACGTTTTCATTCTCGTATTTTATGCTTCTGGACGTCGCCATTTTCGACTTTGTTCCACGGCTCAGACGGTACCAAACCTGAGCTGCATAGAAGAACAAAAGATTTTTTTGGGAGCCCCATAGCTTTTAAGAACCTTTAATATGTTTTATTACCATTTTTTAAAGTGGCACTACGATGAAAATTAGTATTAAAATTAGTATTTCAAGGTCGAAAGTGATCATCGATGTAAACAAACCAAAAAATGGTATTTTGAAGTAAATATTTTGAGCTCTGAGATCACTTTCACTACTATTTAGGCCACCATTACTAAGAACGTGTTCCAAGTGAGCCCGCAATTTCAAAAGGTAATATAATAATATTGTTTGTGACATCAGATTCTCAATGCTTCGCCTGAATTTCGGTCGAGGTTACTTCTTTTCTTGTTTTCTTCGAGAAGTAGATGAAACGTCCAGCCTTTCAACGAAGAATTTGTAATTGCTTGAAGAATTAGCCTTGTGAATTAGCCATGTGGAGCCTTCTGGTCAAGAACATGATCGATTAATGGCGGATATAACAGATTCAGAGTCATACTAAAATGATGTCGTTCTGCAGTGATACAGGTTTATACAAGCTTGTCGAAGTTCTTGGAGGCTTCACCTCGAAAAATAAAGAAATAAAAAACAAAATAAACATGAAAACTTATACCAATCAATAAAAAAATAATACCAATCTAAATCTAAATAATACCAATCTAAAAAAAATCTTAAACATTTTTTTAAAAAAATTCAACAATTATTAAACAGTCAAAATCAGTTTAAAATATCAACATTGAGCCATATATTTCGCTATAATATTAACTCAGCAAAAATACCTAAAAATTCGGACAGTTTTCGACATCAAAAAAATGGCCAAATTTGGCCAAAAAGTAAAGGGGTTAACTTTAACTTTTTGACGATTTCCGACCATTTTTAACTTGTCAAAATAAGCTTAAAATATGAAAATATAGCCTAAATAATGCCTTAGGTATTAATATGAGCAGAAACTAGCGTAAATTTAGTCATTTTTTGACATCCAAAAATTTGGCAAAAATGGCCAAATTTGGCCAAAAAGTAAAGGGGTTAACCTTAACTTTTTGACGATTTTCGACCATTTTTAACTTGTCAAAATAAGCTTAAAATATGAAAATATAGCCTAAATAATGCCTTAGGTTAATACCTAAGGCATTATTTAGGCTATATTTTCATATTTTAAGCTTATTTTGACAAGTTAAAAATGGTCGAAAATCGTCAAAAAGTTAAGGTTAACCCCTTTACTTTTTGGCCAAATTTGGCCATTTTTGCCAACTTTTTGAATGTCCAAAAATGACTAAATATACGCTAGTTTCTGCTCATATTAATACCTAAGGCATTATTTAGGCTATATTTTCATATTTTAAGCTTATTTTGACAAGTTAAAAATGGTCGAAAATCGTCAAAAAGTTAAGGTTAACCCCTTTACTTTTTGACCAAATTTGGCTATTTTTGCCAACTTTTTGAATGTCCAAAAATGACTAAATATACGCTAGTTTCTGCTCATGTTAATATATGAGCAGAAACTAGCGTATATTTAGTCATTTTTGGACATTCAAAAAGTTGGCAAAAATGGCCAAATTTGGCCAAAAAGTAAAGGGGTTAACCTTAACTTTTTGACGATTTTCGACCATTTTTAACTTGTCAAAATAAGCTTAAAATATGAAAATATAGCCTAAATAATGCCTTAGGTATTAATATGAGCAGAAACTAGCGTATAAATTTAGTCATTTTTGGACATCAAAAAGTTGGCAAAAATGGCCAAATTTGGCCAAAAAGTAAAGGGGTTAACCTTAACTTTTTGACGATTTTCGACCATTTTTAACTTGTCAAAATAAGCTTAAAATATGAAAATATAGCCTAAATAATGCCTTAGGTATTAATATGAGCAGAAACTAGCGTATATTTAGTCATTTTTGGACATTCAAAAAGTTGGCAAAAATGGCCAAATTTGGCCAAAAAGTAAAGGGGTTAACCTTAACTTTTTGACGATTTTCGACCATTTTTAACTTGTCAAAATAAGCTTAAAATATGAAAATATAGCCTAAATAATGCCTTAGGTATTAATATGAGCAGAAACTAGCGTAAATATTTAGTCATTTTTGGACATTCAAAAAGTTGGCAAAAATGGCCAAATTTGGCCAAAAAGTAAAGGGGTTAACCTTAACTTTTTGACGATTTTCGACCATTTTTAACTTGTCAAAATAAGCTTAAAATATGAAAATATAGCCTAAATAATGCCTTAGGTATTAATATGAGCAGAAACTAGCGTATATTTAGTCATTTTTGGACATCCAAAAAGTTGGCAAAAATGGCCAAATTTGGCCAAAAAGTAAAGGGGTTAACCTTAACTTTTTGACGATTTTCGACCATTTTTAACTTGTCAAAATAAGCTTAAAATATGAAAATATAGCCTAAATAATGCCTTAGGTATTAATATGAGCAGAAACTAGCGTATATTTAGTCATTTTTGGACATTCAAAAAGTTGGCAAAAATGGCCAAATTTGGCCAAAAAGTAAAGGGGTTAACCTTAACTTTTTGACGATTTTCGACCATTTTTAACTTGTCAAAATAAGCTTAAAATATGAAAATATAGCCTAAATAATGCCTTAGGTATTAATATGAGCAGAAACTAGCGTATATTTAGTCATTTTTGGACATCCAAAAAGTTGGCAAAAATGGCCAAATTTGGCCAAAAAGTAAAGGGGTTAACCTTAACTTTTTGACGATTTTCGCAATTTTTAACTTGTCAAAATAAGCTTAAAATATGAAAATATAGCCTAAATAATGCCTTAGGTATTAATATGAGCAGAAACTAGCGTATATTTAGTCATTTTTGGACATTCAAAAAGTTGCCAAAAATGGCCAAATTTGGCCAAAAAGTAAAGGGGTTAACCTTAACTTTTTGACGATTTTCGACCATTTTTAACTTGTCAAAATAAGCTTAAAATATGAAAATATAGCCTAAATAATGCCTTAGGTATTAATATGAGCAGAAACTAGCGTATATTTAGTCATTTTTGGACATCCAAAAAGTTGGCAAAAATGGCCAAATTTGACCAAAAAGTAAAGGGGTTAACCTTAACTTTTTGACGATTTTCGACCATTTTTAACTTGTCAAAATAAGCTTAAAATATGAAAATATAGCCTAAATAATGCCTTAGGTATTAATATGAGCAGAAACTAGCGTATATTTAGTCATATTTGGACATTCAAAAAGTTGGCAAAAATGGCCAAATTTGGCCAAAAAGTAAAGGGGTTAACCTTAACTTTTTGACGATTTTCGACCATTTTTAACTTGTCAAAATAAGCTTAAAATATGAAAATATAGCCTAAATAATGCCTTAGGTATTAATATGAGCAGAAACTAGCGTATATTTAGTCATTTTTGGACATCCAAAAAGTTGGCAAAAATGGCCAAATTTGGCCAAAAAGTAAAGGGGTTAACCTTAACTTTTTGACGATTTTCGACCATTTTTAACTTGTCAAAATAAGCTTAAAATATGAAAATATAGCCTAAATAATGCCTTAGGTATTAATATGAGCAGAAACTAGCGTACATTTAGTCATTTTTGGACATCCAAAATTTGGCAAAAATGGCCAATTTTGGCCAAAAAGTAAAGGGGTTAACCTTAACTTTTTGACGATTTTCGACCATTTTTAACTTGTCAAAATAAGCTTAAAATATGAAAATATAGCCTAAATAATGCCTTAGGTATTAATATGAGCAGAAACTAGCGTAAATTTAGTCATTTTTTGGACATCCAAAAAGTTGGCAAAAATGGCCAAATTTGGCCAAAAAGTAAAGGGGTTAACCTTAACTTTTTGACCATTTTCGACCATTTTTAACTTGTCAAAATAAGCTTAAAATATGAAAATATAGCCTAAATAATGCCTTAGGTATTAATATGAGCAGAAACTAGCGTATATTTAGTCATTTTCGGACATTCAAAAAGTTGGCAAAAATAGCCAAATTTGGGCAAAAAGTAAAGGGGTTAACCTTAACTTTTTGACTATTTTAGACCATTTTTACTTGTCAAAATATTAAAATATTAAAATATAGCCTAAATAATGCCTTATGTATTAATATGAGCAGAAACTAGCGTATATTTAGTCATTTTTTGGACATCCAAAAAGTTGGCAAAAATGGCCAAATTTGCGAAAATCGTCAAAAAGTAAAGGGTTAACCCCTTAACTTTTTGACGATTTTCGACCATTTTTGCCAACTTGTCAAAATAAGCTTAAAAATGACTAAATATACGCTAGTTTCTGCTCATATTAATACCTAAGGCATTATTTAGCGCTATTTAGTCATTTTTTCATATATTTGGCCAAAAAGTAAAGGGGTTAACCTTAACTTTTTGACGATTTTCGACCATTTTTAACTTGTCAAAATAAGCTTAAAATATGAAAATATAGCCTAAATAATGCCTTAGGTATTAATATGAGCAGAAACTAGCGTATATTTAGTCATTTTTGGACATCCAAAAAGTTGGCAAAAATGGCCAAATTTGGCCAAAAAGTAAAGGGGTTAACCTTAACTTTTTGACGATTTTCGACCATTTTTAACTTGTCAAAATAAGCTTAAAATATGAAAATATAGCCTAAATAATGCCTTAGGTATTAATATGAGCAGAAACTAGCGTAAATTTAGTCATTTTTGGACATCCAAAAATTTGGCAAAAATGGCCAATTTTGGCCAAAAAGTAAAGGGGTTAACCTTAACTTTTTGACGATTTTCGACCATTTTTAACTTGTCAAAATAAGCTTAAAATATGAAAATATAGCCTAAATAATGCCTTAGGTATTAATATGAGCAGAAACTAGCGTATATTTAGTCATTTTTGGACATTCAAAAAGTTGGCAAAAATGGCCAAATTTGGCCAAAAAGTAAAGGGGTTAACCTTAACTTTTTGACGATTTTCGACCATTTTTAACTTGTCAAAATAAGCTTAAAATATGAAAATATAGCCTAAATAATGCCTTAGGTATTAATATGAGCAGAAACTAGCGTATATTTAGTCATTTTTGGACATTCCAAAAAGTTGGCAAAAATGGCCAAATTTGGCCAAAAAGTAAAGGGGTTAACCTTAACTTTTTGACGATTTTCGACCATTTTTAACTTGTCAAAATAAGCTTAAAATATGAAAATATAGCCTAAATAATGCCTTAGGTATTAATATGAGCAGAAACTAGCGTATAAATTTAGTCATTTTTGGACATCAAAAAGTTGGCAAAAATGGCCAAATTTGGCCAAAAAGTAAAGGGGTTAACCTTAACTTTTTGACGATTTTCGACCATTTTTAACTTGTCAAAATAAGCTTAAAATATGAAAATATAGCCTAAATAATGCCTTAGGTATTAATATGAGCAGAAACTAGCGTATATTTAGTCATTTTTGGACATCCAAAAAGTTGGCAAAAATGGCCAAATTTGGCCAAAAAGTAAAGGGGTTAACCTTAACTTTTTGACGATTTTCGACCATTTTTAACTTGTCAAAATAAGCTTAAAATATGAAAATATAGCCTAAATAATGCCTTAGGTATTAATATGAGCAGAAACTAGCGTAATATTTAGTCATTTTTGGACATTCAAAAAGTTGGCAAAAATGGCCAAATTTGGCCAAAAAGTAAAGGGGTTAACCTTAACTTTTTGACGATTTTCGACCATTTTTAACTTGTCAAAATAAGCTTAAAATATGAAAATATAGCCTAAATAATGCCTTAGGTATTAATATGAGCAGAAACTAGCGTATATTTAGTCATTTTTGGACATCCAAAAAGTTGGCAAAAATGGCCAAATTTGGCCAAAAAGTAAAGGGGTTAACCTTAACTTTTTGACGATTTTCGACCATTTTTAACTTGTCAAAATAAGCTTAAAATATGAAAATATAGCCTAAATAATGCCTTAGGTATTAATATGAGCAGAAACTAGCGTAAATTTAGTCATTTTTGGACATCCAAAAAGTTGGCAAAAATGGCCAAATTTGGCCAAAAAGTAAAGGGGTTAACCTTAACTTTTTGACGATTTTCGACCATTTTTAACTTGTCAAAATAAGCTTAAAATATGAAAATATAGCCTAAATAATGCCTTAGGTATTAATATGAGCAGAAACTAGCGTAAATTTAGTCATTTTTGGACATTCAAAAAGTTGGCAAAAATGGCCAAATTTGGCCAAAAAGTAAAGGGGTTAACCTTAACTTTTTGACGATTTTCGACCATTTTAACTTGTCAAAATAAGCTTAAATATGAAAATATAGCCTAAATAATGCCTTTATTAATATGAGCAGAAACTAGCGTATATTTAGTCATTTTTGGACATCCAAAAAGTTGGCAAAAATGGCCAAATTTGGCCAAAAAGTAAAGGGGTTAACCTTAACTTTTTGACGATTTTCGACCATTTTTAACTTGTCAAAATAAGCTTAAAATATGAAAATATAGCCTAAATAATGCCTTAGGTATTAATATGAGCAGAAACTAGCGTATATTTAGTCATTTTTGGACATTCCAAAAAGTTGGCAAAAATGGCCAAATTTGGCCAAAAAGTAAAGGGGTTAACCTTAACTTTTTGACGATTTTCGACCATTTTTAACTTGTCAAAATAAGCTTAAAATATGAAAATATAGCCTAAATAATGCCTTAGGTATTAATATGAGCAGAAACTAGCGTAATATTTAGTCATTTTTGGACATTCAAAAAGTTGGCAAAAATGGCCAAATTTGGCCAAAAAGTAAAGGGGTTAACCTTAACTTTTTGACGATTTTCGACCATTTTTAACTTGTCAAAATAAGCTTAAAATATGAAAATATAGCCTAAATAATGCCTTAGGTATTAATATGAGCAGAAACTAGCGTAAATTTAGTCATTTTTTGGACATCCAAAAAGTTGGCAAAAATGGCCAAATTTGGCCAAAAAGTAAAGGGGTTAACCTTAACTTTTTGACGATTTTCGACCATTTTTAACTTGTCAAAATAAGCTTAAAATATGAAAATATAGCCTAAATAATGCCTTAGGTATTAATATGAGCAGAAACTAGCGTATATTTAGTCATTTTTGGACATCCAAAAAGTTGGCAAAAATGGCCAAATTTGGCCAAAAAGTAAAGGGGTTAACCTTAACTTTTTGACGATTTTCGACCATTTTTAACTTGTCAAAATAAGCTTAAAATATGAAAATATAGCCTAAATAATGCCTTAGGTATTAATATGAGCAGAAACTAGCGTATATTTAGTCATTTTTGGACATACAAAAAGTTGGCAAAAATAGCCAAATTTGGCCAAAAAGTAAAGGGGTTAACCTTAACTTTTTGACGATTTTCGACCATTTTTAACTTGTCAAAATAAGCTTAAAATATGAAAATATAGCCTAAATAATGCCTTAGGTATTAATATGAGCAGAAACTAGCGTATATTTAGTCATTTTTGGACATTCCAAAAAGTTGGCAAAAATGGCCAAATTTGGCCAAAAAGTAAAGGGGTTAACCTTAACTTTTTGACGATTTTCGACCATTTTTAACTTGTCAAAATAAGCTTAAAATATGAAAATATAGCCTAAATAATGCCTTAGGTATTAATATGAGCAGAAACTAGCGTATATTTAGTCATTTTTGGACATCCAAAAAGTTGGCAAAAATGGCCAAATTTGGCCAAAAAGTAAAGGGGTTAACCTTAACTTTTTGACGATTTTCGACCATTTTTAACTTGTCAAAATAAGCTTAAAATATGAAAATATAGCCTAAATAATGCCTTAGGTATTAATATGAGCAGAAACTAGCGTATATTTAGTCATTTTTTGGACATTCCAAAAAGTTGGCAAAAATGGCCAAATTTGGCCAAAAAGTAAAGGGGTTAACCTTAACTTTTTGACGATTTTCGACCATTTTTAACTTGTCAAAATAAGCTTAAAATATGAAAATATAGCCTAAATAATGCCTTAGGTATTAATATGAGCAGAAACTAGCGTATATTTAGTCATTTTTGGACATTCCAAAAAGTTGGCAAAAATGGCCAAATTTGGCCAAAAAGTAAAGGGTTAACCTTAACTTTTTGACGATTTTCGACGATTTTTAACTTGTCAAAATAAGCTTAAAATATGAAAATATAGCCTAAATAATGCCTTAGGTATTAATATGAGCAGAAACTAGCGTATATTTAGTCATTTTTGGACATCCAAAAAGTTGGCAAAAATGGCCAAATTTGGCCAAAAAGTAAAGGGGTTAACCTTAACTTTTTGACGATTTTCGACCATTTTTAACTTGTCAAAATAAGCTTAAAATATGAAAATATAGCCTAAATAATGCCTTAGGTATTAATATGAGCAAAAACTAGCGTAAATTTAGTCATTTTTGGACATTCAAAAAGTTGGCAAAAATGGCCAAATTTGGCCAAAAAGTAAAGGGGTTAACCTTAACTTTTTGACGATTTTCGACCATTTTTAACTTGTCAAAATAAGCTTAAAATATGAAAATATAGCCTAAATAATGCCTTAGGTATTAATATGAGCAGAAACTAGCGTATATTTAGTCATTTTTTGGACATCCAAAAAGTTGGCAAAAATGGCCAAATTTGGCCAAAAAGTAAAGGGGTTAACCTTAACTTTTTGACGATTTTCGACCATTTTTAACTTGTCAAAATAAGCTTAAAATATGAAAATATAGCCTAAATAATGCCTTAGGTATTAATATGAGCAGAAACTAGCGTATATTTAGTCATTTTTGGACATCCAAAAAGTTGGCAAAAATGGCCAAATTTGGCCAAAAAGTAAAGGGGTTAACCTTAACTTTTTGACGATTTTCGACCATTTTTAACTTGTCAAAATAAGCTTAAAATATGAAAATATAGCCTAAATAATGCCTTAGGTATTAATATGAGCAGAAACTAGCGTATATTTAGTCATTTTTGGACATTCAAAAAGTTGGCAAAAATGGCCAAATTTGGCCAAAAAGTAAAGGGGTTAACCTTAACTTTTTGACGATTTTCGACCATTTTTAACTTGTCAAAATAAGCTTAAAATATGAAAATATAGCCTAAATAATGCCTTAGGTATTAATATGAGCAGAAACTAGCGTATATTTAGTCATTTTTGGACATCCAAAAAGTTGGCAAAAATGGCCAAATTTGGAAAATCGTCAAAAAGTAAAGGGGTTAACCTTAACTTTTTGACGATTTTCGACCATTTTTAACTTGTCAAAATAAGCTTAAAATATGAAAATATATGCCTAAAAATGCCTAAATATACGCTAGCGTATTCTAGTCATTTTTAATACCAAAAAGGCATTATTTTAGGCCAAATTTTCAAAAAGTAAAGGGGTTCATAACCTTAACTTTTTGACGATTTTCGACCATTTTTAACTTGTCAAAATAAGCTTAAAATATGAAAATATAGCCTAAATAATGCCTTAGGTATTAATATGAGCAGAAACTAGCGTAAATTTAGTCATTTTTGGACATTCAAAAAGTTGGCAAAAATGGCCAAATTTGGCCAAAAAGTAAAGGGGTTAACCTTAACTTTTTGACGATTTTCGACCATTTTTAACTTGTCAAAATAAGCTTAAAATATGAAAATATAGCCTAAATAATGCCTTAGGTATTAATATGAGCAGAAACTAGCGTATATTTAGTCATTTTTGGACATTCAAAAAGTTGGCAAAAATGGCCAAATTTGGCCAAAAAGTAAAGGGGTTAACCTTAACTTTTTGACGATTTTCGACCATTTTTAACTTGTCAAAATAAGCTTAAAATATGAAAATATAGCCTAAATAATGCCTTAGGTATTAATATGAGCAGAAACTAGCGTATATTTAGTCATTTTTGGACATCCAAAAAGTTGGCAAAAATGGCCAAATTTGGCCAAAAAGTAAAGGGGTTAACCTTAACTTTTTGACGATTTTCGACCATTTTTAACTTGTCAAAATAAGCTTAAAATATGAAAATATAGCCTAAATAATGCCTTAGGTATTAATATGAGCAGAAACTAGCGTATATTTAGTCATTTTTGGACATCCAAAAAGTTGGCAAAAATGGCCAAATTTGGCCAAAAAGTAAAGGGGTTAACCTTAACTTTTTGACGATTTTCGACCATTTTTAACTTGTCAAAATAAGCTTAAAATATGAAAATATAGCCTAAATAATGCCTTAGGTATTAATATGAGCAGAAACTAGCGTATATTTAGTCATTTTTGACATCCAAAAAGTTGGCAAAAATGGCCAAATTTGGCCAAAAAGTAAAGGGGTTAACCTTAACTTTTTGACGATTTTCGACCATTTTAACTTGTCAAAATAAGCTTAAAATATGAAAATATAGCCTAAATAATGCCTTAGGTATTAATATGAGCAGAAACTAGCGTATATTTAGTCATTTTTGGACATCCAAAAAGTTGGCAAAAATGGCCAAATTTGGCCAAAAAGTAAAGGGGTTAACCTTAACTTTTTGACGATTTTCGACCATTTTTAACTTGTCAAAATAAGCTTAAAATATGAAAATATAGCCTAAATAATGCCTTAGGTATTAATATGAGCAGAAACTAGCGTATATTTAGTCATTTTTGGACATCCAAAAAGTTGGCAAAAATGGCCAAATTTGGCCAAAAAGTAAAGGGGTTAACCTTAACTTTTTGACGATTTTCGACCATTTTTAACTTGTCAAAATAAGCTTAAAATATGAAAATATAGCCTAAATAATGCCTTAGGTATTAATATGAGCAGAAACTAGCGTATATTTAGTCATTTTTGGACATCCAAAAAGTTGGCAAAAATGGCCAAATTTGGCCAAAAAGTAAAGGGGTTAACCTTAACTTTTTGACGATTTTCGACCATTTTTAACTTGTCAAAATAAGCTTAAAATATGAAAATATAGCCTAAATAATGCCTTAGGTATTAATATGAGCAGAAACTAGCGTATATTTAGTCATTTTTGGACATCCAAAAAGTTGGCAAAAATGGCCAAATTTGGCCAAAAAGTAAAGGGGTTAACCTTAACTTTTTGACGATTTTCGACCATTTTTAACTTGTCAAAATAAGCTTAAAATATGAAAATATAGCCTAAATAATGCCTTAGGTATTAATATGAGCAGAAACTAGCGTATATTTAGTCATTTTTTGGACATCCAAAAAGTTGGCAAAAATGGCCAAATTTGGCCAAAAAGTAAAGGGGTTAACCTTAACTTTTTGACGATTTTCGACCATTTTTAACTTGTCAAAATAAGCTTAAAATATGAAAATATAGCCTAAATAATGCCTTAGGTATTAATATGAGCAGAAACTAGCGTAATATTTAGTCATTTTTGGACATCCAAAAAGTTGGCAAAAATGGCCAAATTTGGCCAAAAAGTAAAGGGGTTAACCTTAACTTTTTGACGATTTTCGACCATTTTTAACTTGTCAAAATAAGCTTAAAATATGAAAATATAGCCTAAATAATGCCTTAGGTATTAATATGAGCAGAAACTAGCGTATATTTAGTCATTTTTGGACATCCAAAAAGTTGGCAAAAATGGCCAAATTTGGCCAAAAAGTAAAGGGGTTAACCTTAACTTTTTGACGATTTTCGACCATTTTTAACTTGTCAAAATAAGCTTAAAATATGAAAATATAGCCTAAATAATGCCTTAGGTATTAATATGAGCAGAAACTAGCGTAAATATTTAGTCATTTTTGGACATCCAAAAAGTTGGCAAAAATGGCCAAATTTGGCCAAAAAGTAAAGGGGTTAACCTTAACTTTTTGACGATTTTCGACCATTTTTAACTTGTCAAAATAAGCTTAAAATATGAAAATATAGCCTAAATAATGCCTTAGGTATTAATATGAGCAGAAACTAGCGTATATTTAGTCATTTTTGGACATCCAAAAAGTTGGCAAAAATGGCCAAATTTGGCCAAAAAGTAAAGGGGTTAACCTTAACTTTTTGACGATTTTCGACCATTTTTAACTTGTCAAAATAAGCTTAAAATATGAAAATATAGCCTAAATAATGCCTTAGGTATTAATATGAGCAGAAACTAGCGTATATTTAGTCATTTTTGGACATTCAAAAAGTTGGCAAAAATGGCCAAATTTGGCCAAAAAGTAAAGGGGTTAACCTTAACTTTTTGACGATTTTCGACCATTTTTAACTTGTCAAAATAAGCTTAAAATATGAAAATATAGCCTAAATAATGCCTTAGGTATTAATATGAGCAGAAACTAGCGTAAATTTAGTCATTTTTGGACCTCCAAAAATTTGTCAAAAATAGCCAATTTTGGCCAAAAAGTAAAGTAAACCTTAACTTTTTGACGATTTTCGACCATTTTTAACTTGTCAAAATAAGCTTAAAATATGAAAATATAGCCTAAATAATGCCTTAGGTATTAATATGAGCAGAAACTAGCGTATATTTAGTCATTTTTGGACATTCAAAAAGTTGGCAAAAATGGCCAAATTTGGCCAAAAAGTAAAGGGGTTAACCTTAACTTTTTGACGATTTTCGACCATTTTTAACTTGTCAAAATAAGCTTAAAATATGAAAATATAGCCTAAATAATGCCTTAGGTATTAATATGAGCAGAAACTAGCGTATATTTAGTCATTTTTGGACATCCAAAAAGTTGGCAAAAATGGCCAATTTTGGCCAAAAAGTAAAGGGGTTAACCTTAACTTTTTGACGATTTTCGACCATTTTTAACTTGTCAAAATAAGCTTAAAATATGAAAATATAGCCTAAATAATGCCTTAGGTATTAATATGAGCAGAAACTAGCGTATATTTAGTCATTTTTGGACATCCAAAAAGTTGGCAAAAATGGCCAAATTTGGACAAAAAGTAAAGGGGTTAACCTTAACTTTTTGACGATTTTCGACCATTTTTAACTTGTCAAAATAAGCTTAAAATATGAAAATATAGCCTAAATAATGCCTTAGGTATTAATATGAGCAGAAACTAGCGTAAATTTAGTCATTTTTGGACATCCAAAAAGTTGGCAAAAATGGCCAAATTTGGCCAAAAAGTAAAGGGGTTAACCTTAACTTTTTGACGATTTTCGACCATTTTTAACTTGTCAAAATAAGCTTAAAATATGAAAATATAGCCTAAATAATGCCTTAGGTATTAATATGAGCAGAAACTAGCGTATATTTAGTCATTTTTGGACATCCAAAAAGTTGGCAAAAATGGCCAAATTTGGCCAAAAAGTAAAGGGGTTAACCTTAACTTTTTGACGATTTTCGACCATTTTTAACTTGTCAAAATAAGCTTAAAATATGAAAATATAGCCTAAATAATGCCTTAGGTATTAATATGAGCAGAAACTAGCGTATATTTAGTCATTTTTGGACATTCAAAAAGTTGGCAAAAATGGCCAAATTTGGCCAAAAAGTAAAGGGGTTAACCTTAACTTTTTGACGATTTTCGACCATTTTTAACTTGTCAAAATAAGCTTAAAATATGAAAATATAGCCTAAATAATGCCTTAGGTATTAATATGAGCAGAAACTAGCGTATATTTAGTCATTTTTGGACATTCAAAAAGTTGGCAAAAATGGCCAAATTTGGCCAAAAAGTAAAGGGGTTAACCTTAACTTTTTGACGATTTTCGACCATTTTTAACTTGTCAAAATAAGCTTAAAATATGAAAATATAGCCTAAATAATGCCTTAGGTATTAATATGAGCAGAAACTAGCGTATATTTAGTCATTTTTGGACATCCAAAAAGTTGGCAAAAATGGCCAAATTTGGCCAAAAAGTAAAGGGGTTAACCTTAACTTTTTGACGATTTTCGACCATTTTTAACTTGTCAAAATAAGCTTAAAATATGAAAATATAGCCTAAATAATGCCTTAGGTATTAATATGAGCAGAAACTAGCGTATATTTAGTCATTTTTGGACATCCAAAAAGTTGGCAAAAATGGCCAAATTTGGCCAAAAAGTAAAGGGGTTAACCTTAACTTTTTGACGATTTTCGACCATTTTTAACTTGTCAAAATAAGCTTAAAATATGAAAATATAGCCTAAATAATGCCTTAGGTATTAATATGAGCAGAAACTAGCGTATATTTAGTCATTTTTGGACATCCAAAAAGTTGGCAAAAATGGCCAAATTTGGCCAAAAAGTAAAGGGGTTAACCTTAACTTTTTGACGATTTTCGACCATTTTTAACTTGTCAAAATAAGCTTAAAATATGAAAATATAGCCTAAATAATGCCTTAGGTATTAATATGAGCAGAAACTAGCGTATATTTAGTCATTTTTGGACATTCAAAAAGTTGGCAAAAATGGCCAAATTTGGCCAAAAAGTAAAGGGGTTAACCTTAACTTTTTGACGATTTTCGACCATTTTTAACTTGTCAAAATAAGCTTAAAATATGAAAATATAGCCTAAATAATGCCTTAGGTATTAATATGAGCAGAAACTAGCGTATATTTAGTCATTTTTGGACATCCAAAAAGTTGGCAAAAATGGCCAAATTTGGCCAAAAAGTAAAGGGGTTAACCTTAACTTTTTGACGATTTTCGACCATTTTTAACTTGTCAAAATAAGCTTAAAATATGAAAATATAGCCTAAATAATGCCTTAGGTATTAATATGAGCAGAAACTAGCGTATATTTAGTCATTTTTGGACATCCAAAAAGTTGGCAAAAATGGCCAAATTTGGCCAAAAAGTAAAGGGGTTAACCTTAACTTTTTGACGATTTTCGACCATTTTTAACTTGTCAAAATAAGCTTAAAATATGAAAATATAGCCTAAATAATGCCTTAGATATTAATATGAGCAGAAACTAGCGTAAATTTAGTCATTTTTTGACATCCAAAAATTTGGCAAAAATGGCCAAATTTGGCCAAAAAGTAAAGGGGTTAACCTTAACTTTTTCACGATTTTCGACCATTTTTAACTTGTCAAAATAAGCTTAAAATATGAAAATATAGCCTAAATAATGCCTTAGGTATTAATATGAGCAGAAACTAGCGTATATTTAGTCATTTTTGGACATCCAAAAAGTTGGCAAAAATGGCCAAATTTGGCCAAAAAGTAAAGGGGTTAACCTTAACTTTTTGACGATTTTCGACCATTTTTAAATTGTCAAAATAAGCTTAAAATATGAAAATATAGCCTAAATAATGCCTTAGGTATTAATATGAGCAGAAACTAGCGTAAATTTAGTCATTTTTGGACATCCAAAAAGTTGGCAAAAATGGCCAAATTTGGCCAAAAAGTAAAGGGGTTAACCTTAACTTTTTGACGATTTTCGACCATTTTTAACTTGTCAAAATAAGCTTAAAATATGAAAATATAGCCTAAATAATGCCTTAGGTATTAATATGAGCAGAAACTAGCGTATATTTAGTCATTTTTGGACATCCAAAAAGTTGGCAAAAATGGCCAAATTTGGCCAAAAAGTAAAGGGGTTAACCTTAACTTTTTGACGATTTTCGACCATTTTTAACTTGTCAAAATAAGCTTAAAATATGAAAATATAGCCTAAATAATGCCTTAGGTATTAATATGAGCAGAAACTAGCGTATATTTAGTCATTTTTGGACATTCAAAAAGTTGGCAAAAATGGCCAAATTTGGCCAAAAAGTAAAGGGGTTAACCTTAACTTTTTGACGATTTTCGACCATTTTTAACTTGTCAAAATAAGCTTAAAATATGAAAATATAGCCTAAATAATGCCTTAGGTATTAATATGAGCAGAAACTAGCGTATATTTAGTCATTTTTGGACATCCAAAAAGTTGGCAAAAATGGCCAAATTTGGCCAAAAAGTAAAGGGGTTAACCTTAACTTTTTGACGATTTTCGACCATTTTTAACTTGTCAAAATAAGCTTAAAATATGAAAATATAGCCTAAATAATGCCTTAGGTATTAATATGAGCAGAAACTAGCGTATATTTAGTCATTTTTTGGACATCCAAAAAGTTGGCAAAAATGGCCAAATTTGGCCAAAAAGTAAAGGGGTTAACCTTAACTTTTTGACGATTTTCGACCATTTTTAACTTGTCAAAATAAGCTTAAAATATGAAAATATAGCCTAAATAATGCCTTAGGTATTAATATGAGCAGAAACTAGCGTATATTTAGTCATTTTTGGACATTCAAAAAGTTGGCAAAAATGGCCAAATTTGGCCAAAAAGTAAAGGGGTTAACCTTAACTTTTTGACGATTTTCGACCATTTTTAACTTGTCAAAATAAGCTTAAAATATGAAAATATAGCCTAAATAATGCCTTAGGTATTAATATGAGCAGAAACTAGCGTATATTTAGTCATTTTTGGACATCCAAAAAGTTGGCAAAAATGGCCAAATTTGGCCAAAAAGTAAAGGGGTTAACCTTAACTTTTTGACGATTTTCGACCATTTTTAACTTGTCAAAATAAGCTTAAAATATGAAAATATAGCCTAAATAATGCCTTAGGTATTAATATGAGCAGAAACTAGCGTATAATTTAGTCATTTTTGGACATCCAAAAATTTGGCAAAAATGCGGAAATTTTGGCCAAAAAGTAAAGGGGTTAACCTTAACTTTTTGACGATTTTCGACCAATTTTAACTTGTGAATATAAGCTTAAAATATGAAAATATAGCCTAAATAAAGCCTTAAGGATTTAATAAGGGCAGAAACTAGCGTATATTTAGTCCATTTTTTGGACATTCAAAAAGTTGGCCAAAAATGGCCAACTTTGGCCAAAAATTTAAAGGGGTTAACCTTAACTTTTTGACGATTTTCGACCATTTTTAACTTGTCAAAATAAGCTTAAAATATGAAAATATAGCCTAAATAATGCCTTAGGTATTAATATCGAGCAGAAACTAGCGTAACATTTTAGTCATATTTTGACATCCAAAAATTTGGCACAAATGGCCAAATTTTGGCCAAAAAGTAAAGGGGTTAACCTTAACTTTTTTGACGATATTCGACCATTTTTAACTTGTCAAAATTAGCTTAAAATATGGAAAATATAGCCAAAAAAATGCCTTAGGTATTAATATGAGCAGAACCTAGCGTATATTTAGTCATTTCGGACATTCCAAAAAGTTGGCAAAAATAGCCAAATTGGGCCAAAAAGTAAAGGGGTTAACCTTAACTTTTTGACGATTTTCAACCCATTTTTTAACTTGTCAAAATAAAGCTTAAAATTATTGAAATATAGCCTACATAATGCCTTAGGAATTAAAATGAGCAGAAACTAGCGTATATTTAGTCATTTTTGGCCATTTCAAAAAGTTGGCAAAAATGGCCAACATTGGCCAAAAAGTAAAGGGGTTTACCTTAACTTTTTGACGATTTTCGACCATTTTTAACTTGTCAAAATAAGCTTAAAATATGACAATATAGCCTAAATAATGCCTTAGGTATTAATATGAGCAGAAACTAGCGTATATTTAGTCATTTTTGGACATCCAAAAAGTTGGCAAAAATGGCCAAATTTGGCCAAAAAGCAAACTTTTTGACGTTAACTTTTTGACGATTTTCGACCATTTTTAACTTGTCAAAATAAGCTTAAAATATGAAAATATAGCCTAAATAATGCCTTAGGTATTAATATGTGCAGAAACTAGCGTATATTTAGTCATTTTTGGACATACAAAAAGTTGGTAAAAATAGCCAAATTTGGGCCACAAAGTAAAGGGGTGTAACCGTAACTTTTTGACTATTTTCCGACCATTTTTAACTTGTCAAAATAAGCTTAAAATATGAAATTATAGCCAAAATAAAGCCTTAGATATTAATATGAAGCAGTAAACTAGCGGATATTTAGATCATTTTTTGACATCCAAAAATTTGGCAAAAATGGCCAAATTTGGCCAAGAAAGTAAAGGGGTTAACCTTAACTGTTTACACGAATTTTCTAACCATTTTTAACATGTCAACAATAAGCCTAAAATATGTAAATATAGCCTAAATAATGCCTTAGGTATTAATATAAGAGCAGAAACAAGCGTATATTTAGGTCCTTTTGGAACATCCAAAAAGGTTGACAAAAAATGCCAAATTTGGCCAAAAAGTAAAGGGGTTAACCTTAACTTTTTGACGATTTTCGACCCGTTTTAAATTGTCCAAAATAAGCTTAACCTATGAAAATATAGCCTAAATAATGCCTTATGGTATTTTAAAAAAAAATTAATGAGCAGAAACTAGCGTATATTTCGTCTTTTTTGGACATCCAAAAAGTTGGCAAAAAATGGCCAACATTTGGCCAAAAATTAAAGGGGTTAACCTTAACTTTTTGACGATTTTCGACCATATTTTAACTTGTCAAAATAAGCTTAAAATATGAAAATCTAGCCTTAAATAATGCGATAGGTATTAATATGAGCAGAAACTAGCGTACAAATAGTCATTTTTGGACATCCAAAAATTTGGCAAAAATGGCCAATTTTTGGCCAAAAAGTAAAGGGGGTTAACCTTAACTTTTTGACGGATTTTCGACCATTTTTAACTTGTCAAAATAAGCTTAAAATATGAAACTATAGTCTAAATAATGCCTTAGGTAGTAATATGAGCATGAAACTATCGTAAATATTTAGTCATTTTCGGACATTCCAAAAAGTTTGGCAAAAGTAGCCAAATTTGGGCAAAAAGTAAAGGGTTTAACCCTTAACTTTTTGACGATTTTCAACAATTTTTAACTTGTCAAAATAAGCGTAAAATATGAAAATATAGTCTACATAATGCCTTAGGTATTAAATAGTCATTTTTTGGACATTCAAAAAGTTGGCAAAAATGGCCAAGATTTGGCCAAAAAGTAAAGGGGTTAACCTTACCTTTTTGACGATTTTCGACCAGTTTTAACTTGTCAAAATAAGCTTAAAATATGACAATATCAGCCTAAATAATGCCTTAGGTATTAATATGAGCAGAAACTATCGTATATTTAGTCTATTTTGGACATCCAAAAAAGTGGCAAAAATGGCCAAAATTGGCCCAAAAGCAAACTTTTGACGTTAACTTTTTGACGATTTTCGACCATTTTTTAACTTGTCAAAAATAAAGCTTAAAATATGAAAATATAGCCCTAAATAAATCCCTTAGGTATTAATATGTGCAGAAACTAGCCGTATATTTAGTCATTTTTGGACATACAAAAAGCTGGTAAAAATAGCCAAATTTGGGCCAAAAAGTAAAGGGGTTAACCTTAACTTTTTGACGATTTACGAACCCATTTTTTAAACTTGTCAAAATAAGCTTAAAATAGGAAAATATAGCCTAAATAATGCCTTAGATATTAATATGAGCAAGAAACTAGCGTAAATTTAGTCATTTTTTGAACATTCCAAAAAGTTTGCTAAAATGGCCTAAACATTTGGCCAAAAAGTAAAGGGGTTTACCTTACTTTTTTCACGATTTTTTCCATTTTTAACTTGTACGCGCGCGAGCGCGAGGCGCGCGAGCGAGCGCGCGAAAAGAAAAAATAAAAAAGCAAAAATATGAAAATATAGCCTAAATAATGCCTTAGGTATTAAGCCTATGAGCAGAAACAAGCGGATATTTACGGTCATTTTTGGACATCCAAAAAGTTACAACAAAGGGTGTGCCTAATTTGGGGCCAATAAAGTAAAGAGGTTTAACCTTAACTGTTTTTGATACGATTTTCGGTACTCATATTTTTTAAATTGGTCAATATAAGCTTAAAATATGGAAAATAATAGCCTAGAATATATGCCTTAGGTATGTATATGACTAGAAACTAGCGTATATGTAGTCTACATCATTTTTGGACATTCCAAAAAGTTGGCAAAAATGGCCAAATTTGGCCAAAGACAAAGGGGTTTTAAACCTTAACTTTTTGACGATTTTCGACCATTTTTAACTTGTCAAAATGAGCTTAAAATATGAAAATCTATAGCCTAAATAATGCCTGAGTTATTAATATGAGTCAGAAACGAGCGTATATTTAGATCATCATTTGACATCCAAAAAATTGGCAAAAAATGGCCAATTTTGGCCAAAAAGTAAAGAGGGTGAACCTTAACTTTTTGAACGATTTCGGACCATGTTTTAACTTGTCAAAATAAGCTTAAAATAGGGAAAATATAGGCTAAGATAATGCCATAGGTATTAATATGAGCAGAAACTAAGCGTAAATTTAGGCATTTTTAGGACATACAAAAAGTGGGGCAAATAAGACCAAATTGTGGGGCCAAAAAGGAAAGGGGTTTACTTTAAATTTGGACGATTTTCGACCAGTTTTATAACTTGGCAAAATAAGCTTAAAATATGAAAATATAGCCTAATTAGATGCCTTAGGGTATTAATAATGAGCACAGAAACTAAGTACATTTAGTCATTTTTGGATCATACAAAATTTTTGGCTAAAATGGCCAAATTTTGGGCCAAAAAGTAAAGGGGTTAACCTTAACTTTTTGGGAACGATTTTCGACCATTTTTAACGTGTCAAAATAAGCTTAAAAGATGAAAATATAGCCTAAATAATGCCTTAGGTATTAATATGAGCAGAAACTAGCGTATAATTTAGTCATTTTTGGACATCCAAAAAGTTGGCAAAAAATAGCCAAATTTGACCAAAAAGTAAAAGGGGTTAACCTTAACTTTTTGACGATTTTCGACCAATTTTAACTTGTCAAAATAAGCTTAAAATATGAAAATATAGCCTAAATAATGGCCTTAGGTTATTAATATGAGCATTGAAACTAGCGTATATTTAGTCATATTTGGACATTCAAAAAGTTGGCGCAAAAATGGCAAAATTTGCCAAAAAAGTAAAAGGGTTAACCTTAACTTGTTGACGATTTTCGACCATTTTTTTAAATTGTCAAAATAAGCTTTAAAATATGAAAATAAAGCCTAAATAATGCCTTAAGGTATTAATATGAGCAGAAACTGCGTATATTTAGTCATTTTTGGACATTCATATTGTTGCCAAAAATGGCCAAATTTGGGCAAAATGTAAAGGGTTTAACCTTAACTTTGGACGATTTTCGACCATTTTTAACTTGTCAAAATAAGTCTTAAAATAGGAAAATATAGCCTAAATAAGGCCTTAGGTATTTATATGAACAGAAACTAGCGTAAATTTTAGTCATTTTTGGACATTCAAAAAGTTGCCAAAAATGGCCAATTTTGGCCAAAAAGTAAAGGGGTTAACCTTAACTTTTTGACGATTTTCGACCATTTTTAACTTGTCAAAATAAAGCTTAAAATATGAAAATATAGCCTAAATAATGCCTTAGGTATTAATATGAGCAGAAACAAAAAAAAACAAAAAAAACTAGCGTATATTTAGTCATTTTTGGACATCCAAAAAGTTGGCAAAAATGGCCAAATGTGACCAAAAAGTGAAAGGGGTTAACCTTAACTTTTTTGACGATTTTCGACCATTTTTAAACTTGTCAAAATAAGCTTAAAATATGAAAATAAAGCCTAAATAATGCTTAGGTGTTAATATGAGCAGAAACTAGCGTATGTTTAGTCATATTTTGGACTTCCAAAAAGTTGGCAAAAATGGCCAAATTTGGCCAAAAAGTAAAGGTCAACCTTAACTTTTTGACGATTTTCGACCATTTTTAACTTGTCAAAATAAGCTTACAAATATGAAAATATAGCCTAAATAATGCCTTACGGTATTAATATGAGCAAGAACTAGCGTATATTGTAGTCATTTTTGGACATTCAAAAAGTTTAGCCAACAAATGGCCAAATTTGGCCAAAAAGTAAAGGGTTAACCTAAACGTTTTGACGATTTTTCGACCATTTTTAACTTGCCAAAATAAGCTTAAAATATGAAAATATAGCCTAAATAATGCCTTAGGTATTAATAAGAAGTCACAAACTAGCGTATATTTAGTCATTTTTCGACATCGAAAAAGTTGGCACAAAAATGCCAAATGTGGGACCAAAAAGTAAAGGGGTTAACCTTAACTTTTTTGACGATTTTCGACCATTTTTAACTTGTCAAAATAAGTCTTAAAATATGAAAATATAAGCTAAATAATGCCTTAGGTGTTAATATGGGCAGAAACTAACGTATATTTTAGTCAGGATTTGGACATCCAAAAAGTTGGCACAAACACACACACAATTTGGCCAAAAAGTAAAGGGGTTAACCTTAACTTTTTGACGAATTTTTCGACCATTTTTAAGTTGTCAAAATAAGCTTAAAATATGAAAATATACCCTAAATATTGCCTTAGGTATTAATATGAGCAAAAACTAGCGTATATTTAGTCATTTTTGGACATTCAAAAAGTTGCCAAAAATGGCCAAATTTGGCCAAGAAAGGAAAGGGGTTTAAACCCTTAACTTGTTGACGATTAACGACCAATTTTAACTTGTTCAAAATAAGCTTAAAATATGAAAATATAGCTAAAATAATGCCTTAGGTATTAATATGAGCAGAAACTAGCGTATATTTAGTCATATTTCACAATCAAATAGTTGGCAAAAATAGCCAAATTTGGGCAAAATATAGTAAAGGGGTAAACCATTAACTTTTTGACGCGTTTCGACCATTTTTAACTTGTCAAAATACAGCTTAAAATATGAAAATATAGCCTAAATAATGCCTTAGGTATTAATATGAGCAGAAACTAGCGTATATTTAGTCATTTTTGGACATCCAAAAAGTTGGCAAAAATGGCCAAATTTGGCCAAAAAGCAAACTTTTTGACGTTAACTTTTTGACGATTTTCGACCATTTTTAACTTGTCAAAATAAGCTTAAAATATGAAAATATAGCCTAAATAATGCCTTAGGTATTAATATGTGGGGGGGGGGGGGGGGGGAAAATAAAATGGGGGGGGGGGGGGGGGGGGGGGGGTGGGGGGGGGGGGGGGGGGGGGGGGGGGGGGGGGGGGGGGGGGGGGGGGGGGGGGGGGGAAGGGGGGGGGGGGAAAAAATATAGGGGGGGGGGGGGGGGGGGGGGGGGTATTGGGGCAGAAACAAAGCGTATATTTAGTCATTTTTGGACATACAAAAAGTTGGTAAAAATAGCCAAATTTGGCCAAAAAGTAAAGGGGTTAACCTTAACTTTTTGACGATTTTCGACCATTTTTAACTTGTCAAAATAAGCTTAAAATATGAAAATATAGCCTAAATAATGCCTTAGATATTAATATGAGCAGAAACTAGCGTAAATTTAGTCATTTTTTGACATCCAAAAATTTGGCAAAAATGGCCAAATGTTAACCTTAACTTTCACACGATTTCGACCATTTTTAACTGTCAAAAAAAGCTTAAAATATGAAATATAGCCCTAAATAATGCCTTAGGTATAAAATGAGCAGAAACTAGCGTATATTTAGTCATTTGGACATACAAAAAGGTTGGCAAAAAATAGCAAATTTGGCCAAAAAGTAAAGGGTTTAACCTTAATCTTTTTTGACGATTTTCGACCAATTTTAAATTGACAAAATAAGCTTAAAATATGAAAATATAGCCAAAATAAATGCCTTAGGTATTAATATGAGCAGAAACTAGCGTATATTTAGTCATTTTTGGGACATCCAAAAAGTTGCAAAAAATGGCCAAATTTGGCCAAAAAGCAAAGGGGTAAACCTTAACTTTTTGACGATTTTCGACCATTTTAACCTTGTCAAAATAAGCTTTAAAATATGAAATTATAGCCTAAATAATGCCTTAGGTATTAATATGAGCAGAACAAGCGATATTATAGTCATTATTTGACATCCAAAAATTCGGCAAAAAATGGCCAAATTTGGCCAAAAAGTAAAAGGGGTTTAACCTTAACTTTTTGACGATTTTCGACCATTTTTAACTTGTCAAAATAAGCTTAAAATATAAAAATATAGCCTAAATAATGCCTTAGGTATTACTATGAGCAGAAACTAGCGTAATATTTAGTCCATTTTTGGACATACAAAAAGTTGGCAAAAATAGCCCAATTTGGCCAAAAAGTAAAGGGTTTAACCTAAACTTTTTGATGATTTTCGACCATTTTTAACTTGTAAAAATAAGCTTAAAATATGAAAATATAGCCTAAATAATGCCTTAGGTTATAATCAAGAGCAGAAACTAGCGTAAATTTAGTCCATTTTTGGACATCCAAAAATTTGGCACAAATGGCCACATTGGGCCAAAAAGTAAAGGGGTTAACCTTAACTTTTTGACGATTTTCGACCAATTTTAACTTGTCAAAATAAGCTTAAAATATGAAAATATAGCCTAAGAATGCCTTAGGTATATAATATGAGCAGAAACTAGCGTATATTTAGTCATTTTTGGACATTCAAAAAGTTGGCAAAAATGGCCAAATTTGGCCAAAAAGTAAAAGGGGTTAACCTTAACTTTTTTACGATTTTTCCGACCATTTTAAACTTGTCAAAATAACCTTTAAATATGAAAATATAGCCTCAAATAATGCCTTAGGTATTAATATGAGCAGAACCTAGCGTATATTTAGTCAGTTTTGGACATCCAAAAAGTTGGCAAAATAAGGCCAAATTTGAACC
Organism: Chrysogorgia sp. JL179-B06; assembly: GCA_035772405.1. Taxonomy (NCBI): domain Eukaryota; kingdom Metazoa; phylum Cnidaria; class Anthozoa; order Scleralcyonacea; family Chrysogorgiidae; genus Chrysogorgia; species Chrysogorgia sp. JL179-B06. The sequence goes on along the minus strand of JAYKKM010000434.1, from coordinate 827,342 downwards.
AAAAGTAAAGGGGTTAACCTTAACTTTTTGACGATTTTCGACCAATTTTAACTTGTCAAAATAAGCTTAAAATATGAAAATATAGCCGACATAATGCCTTAGGTTGTTAATATGGGCAGAAACTAACGTATATATAGTCATATTTGGACATTCAAAAAGTTGGGCAAAAATGGGCCAAATTTGGCCAAAAAGTAAAGGGTTTGAACCTTAACTTTTTGACGATTTTCGACCATATTTAAGTTGTCACAAATAAGCTTAAAATATGAAAATATACGCCTAAATAATGCCTTAGGTAGAATATGAGCAGAAACTAGCGTATATTTAGTCCATTTTTGGGACATCCAAAAAGTCTGCAAAAATGGCCAAATTTTGGCCAAAAAGCAACTTTTCTGACGTAACTTTTTGACGATTTTCGACCATTTTTTAACTTGTCATAATAAGCTTAAAATATGAAAATAAAGCCTAAATAATGCCTTAGGTATTAATATCGTGCAGAAACTAGCGTATATTTAGTCATTTTTGGACATACAAAAAAGTTGTATAAAATAGCCAAATTTGGCCAAAAAGGAAAGGGGTTAACCTGAACTTTTTGACGATTTTCGACCATTTTTAACTTGGCAAAAATAAGCTTAAAATATGAAAATATAGCCTAAATAATGCCTTAGATAGTAATATGAGCAGAAACTAGCGTAAATTGTAGTCATTTTTGGACATCCAAAAATTTGGCAAAAATGGCAAAATTTGGCCAAAAAGTAAAGGGGTTAACCTTAACTTTCACACGATTTTCGACCATTTTTAACTTGTCAAAAATAAGCTTAAAATATGATAATAAAGCCTAAATAATGCCTTAGGTATTAATATGATCAGAAACTAGCGTATATATTAGTCATTTTTGGACATCCAAAAAGTTGGCAAAAATGGCCAAATTTGGCCAAAAAGCAAACTTTTTGACGTTAACTTTTTGACGATTTTCGACCATTTTTAACTTTGTCAAAATAAGCTTAAAATATGAAAAATATACGCCTAAAAAATGCCTTAGGTATTAATAAGAGCAGAAACTAGCGTATATTTAGTCATTTTTGGACATACAAAAAGTTGGCAAAAATAGCCAAATTTGGCCAAAAAGTAAAGGGGTTTACCTTAACTTTTTGACGATTTTCGACCATTTTTAAATTGTCAAAATAAGCTTAAAATATGAAAAATATAGCCTTAAATAATGCCTTAGTATTATCATGAGCAGAGTAAATTATTAGTCATTTTTGGACATCCAATAAGTTGGCAAATAATGGCCAAATTTTGGCCCAAAAAGCAAAGGGGTTAACTTAACTTTTTGACGATTTTCGACCATTTTTAACTTGTCAAAATAAGCTTAAAATATGAAAATATAGCCTTAATAATGCCTTAGGTATTAATATGAGCAGAAACTAGCGTATATTTAGTCATTTTTGGACATCCAAAAAGTTGGCAAAAATGGCCAAATTTGGCCAAAAAGCAAAGGGGTTAACCTTAACTTTTTGACGATTTTCGACCATTTTTAACTTGTCAAAATAAGCTTAAAATATGAAAATATAGCCTAATAATGCCTTAGGTTTAATATGAGCAGAAACTAGCGTATATTTAGTCATTTTTGGACATCCAAAAATTTGGCAAAAATGGCCAATTTTGGCCAAAAAGTAAAGGGGTTAACCTTAACTTTTTGACGATTTTCGACCATTTTTAACTTGTCAAAATAAGCTTAAAATATGAAAATATAGCCTAAATAATGCCTTAGGTATTAATATGAGCAGAAACTAGCGTATATTTAGTCATTTTTGGACATACAAAAAGTTGGCAAAAATAGCCAAATTTGGCCAAAAAGTAAAGGGGTTTACCTTAAATTTTTGACGATTTTCGACCATTTTTAACTTGTCAAAATAAGCTTAAAATATGAAAATATAGCCTAAATAATGCCTTAGGTATTAATATGAGCAGAAACTAGCGTACATTTAGTCATTTTTGGACATCCAAAAATTTGGCAAAAATGGCCAAATTTGGGCAAAAAGTAAAGGGGTTAACCTTAACTTTTTGACGATTTTCGACCATTTTTAACTTGTCAAAATAAGTTAAAATATGAAAATATAGCCTAAATAATGCCTTAGGTATTAATATGAGCAGAAACTAGCGTATATTTAGTCATTTTTGGACATTCAAAAAGTTGGCAAAAATGGCCAAATTTGGCCAAAAAGTAAAGGGGTTAACCTTAACTTTTTGACGATTTTCGACCATTTTTAACTTGTCAAAATAAGCTTAAAATATGAAAATATAGCCTAAATAATGCCTTAGGTATTAATATGAGCAGAAACTAGCGTATATTTAGTCATTTTTGGACATCCAAAAAGTTGGCAAAAATAGCCAAATTTGACCAAAAAGTAAAGGGGTTAACCTTAACTTTTTACGATTTTCGACCATTTTTAACTTGTCAAAATAAGCTTAAAATATGAAAATATAGCCTAAATAATGCCTTAGGTGTTAATATGGGCAGAAACTAAACGTATATTTTAGTCATTTTTGGACATCCAAAAAGTTGGCAAAAATAGCCAAATTTGGCCAAAAAGTAAAGGGGTTTACCTTAACTTTTTGACGATTTTCGACCATTTTTAAATTGTCAAAATAAGCTTAAAATATGAAAATATAGCCTAAATAATGCCTTAGGTATTAATATGAGCAGAAACTAGCGTATATTTAGTCATTTTTGGACATCCAAAAGTTGGCAAAACTGGCCAAATTTGGCCAAAAACAAAGGGGTTAACCTTAACTTTTTGACGATTTTCGACCATTTTTAACTTGTCAAAAATAAGCTTAAAATATGAAAATATAGCCTAATAATGCCTTAGGTTTAATATGAGCAGAAACTAGCGTATATTTAGTCATTTTTGGACATCCAAAAATTTGGCAAAAATGGCCAATTTTGGCCAAAAAGTAAAGGGGTTAACCTTAACTTTTTGACGATTTTCGACCATTTTTAACTTGTCAAAATAAGCTTAAAATATGAAAATATAGCCTAAATAATGCCTTAGGTATTAATATGAGCAGAAACTAGCGTATATTTAGTCATTTTTGGACATACAAAAAGTTGGCAAAAATAGCCAAATTTGGCCAAAAAGTAAAGGGGTTTACCTTAAATTTTTGACGATTTTCGACCATTTTTAACTTGTCAAAATAAGCTTAAAATATGAAAATATAGCCTAAATAATTTGGTAGTAATTTAATATGAGCAGAAACTAGCGTATATTTAGTCATTTTTGGACATACAAAAAGTTGGCAAAAATAGCCAAATTTGGCCAAAAAGTAAAGTGGTTAACCTTAACTTTTTGACGATTTTCGACCATTTTAAATTCTCAAAATAAGCTTAAAATTTAGCCAATAGAATGTGCTTAGAAATTTATATGAGTAGAAAATACGGTAAAATTCGGTAATTTTTAGGCATCCAAAAATGGCTAAAACCTGGAAATTTGGCCAAAAAGTACAGGTGTTAACCTTGTTAATTCAAATGCTGTGTATCTAGTCACCAGGACCAAAGTTTCCGATGTCGCGCGGACGGCCGTTGATGAGACTGGAAACGCTAGATTTCCCGTGATGAGGGACTAAACGCCGGTCGATATTAGCACCCTCGCCCTCGGGCCTTCGCTTCGCGCCGGGCGAGGGGATTAGAAGAAGATAGATGATGATTACCCATGGGGCATAATATCTAGTTTGCAGAGTTGCGAACCAAAAAATAAAAGAGTAATTACGTTCATCATTCGCATATCCTAAATTTTGATTGGTTAGTTTACCTGCAAACAACTGACTGCAAATAATTTTCTGATCATGCGCACTAGCCACAGCTGTTTCAAATAATTTTCGAACAGAATTATGGCAGTTAGATTTCCTCAGCTGTCGGAGAGCAAAATTGAAAGTATTTTGGAGGCAAGAACAAGTGATAATTACTACTTATTGACCGAGCGTGAGGTCTGTACTAGTGAAATATCGGACCGACGACGTTTTTAGTAGGGACCGAGCGAGCGCAGCGAGCCGAGGTCCGTGCAGAAAACGGAGGTCCGATATTTCACTGGTACAGACCGAACAAGCGAGGTCAATAAGTAGTTTATTATATGACCACAAATGTTGTGAACGTTCTGTGAAAACTCTGCTGTGTTAGGCTCGTATTCGCCACCATCTTTCTTGCGAACTAAACGAAAACGGCAGATGTTTTCCAATTAAGTTTAATAATATGTTTTCCAAGTACTTTCCGTTTAGCTAGATTCCTAAAATTTCTATCTCGAATAGCATTTTTCATTTGCTTTTGTTTGACATATTGTTCAAGGTTGTGCGTTAAGTATAGTTGAAAAAAAACCCACCTGAAATTCTACATTACCTGCGAGAAGTAAATGTTATATTATCACGAACAATGTTACGAACGTTTTGGACATTTTAAAAAGTTTCACATAACGCGGAAACCTGAGCTATACATCAAATGAAAGCTTATAAAATTTCTAACAACATACCTGCACGATATATTTCAACAATGAATAGTTCTGAAATTATTATCCATCTTGTTGCGTATAATGACATGACTTTCATTTTGTTTATAAAATTCTCACTGTCAGCGGTCCGGAACGGCCGGTTCCGGACCGCTCATGAGGAACCAATGAAATTGCCGAATTTCACGTTCCGGACCGCTCACGAAAATAGTCATATAATAAATCTTTATTATTAAATCATAAATCAATTATTGAATTCGTCTATCGCAATATACCATGATTTTTCAGTGTTTCGCGACCAGTTATTTGCCTCTGCCTTCGGCATCGGCAAGTAACTGGTAGTTCGCCACTGATAAATCATGGTATTTTGCATAGATTCATCCAATAATTGATAATTACTGTTTGGTGTCATTATGGCTTCCATGGGATCACTTTCAAAATTGCAGGAGGAATACTTGATAATGTGTTGTTTACGAGGGTAGGGCGGCAAATGTGACCAGATATAAAATGGACAATAAATTAAACGGTCGGACTAAACTGTTCGTTCTCGCGGAAATTGGGCTGGAAATATACAGTTAATACCAGCCAGATCAATACTGAAGTCGCACTAGAATTGTAACCACATGGAGGTAAGAATACTGTATGAAACTTATTTTGTTTGACTACCGAAGTTTTGCTCGTATCGTATCATCGCTGAAATTTTAATTATATGCCGCTACCCTTATGTTTTACATATAGTATTTCCGCCATCTTTGTTTACTAATTTGTGGGCATGCGCAGTTTAAATGTCCTAAATTTCTGGCCATGCTTAATTTGATAAATTTTTCATATTTTTCGCTTAACTTCAAAGTTCAAAAATAGTCGTGGTGGAATTCTCTAATTCACTCAAAAACAAAGAAAAGGAAGAATTTCTTGTAAATTCTTTCATTCCCATTGGAATTCTCACACCGCCTGATTTCGTCAAAATCCACCATTTTGACTCTTTGGGAATTAAAGAAACAAACAAAATAATCTAGAATAAAAGGTTGGAAAATATTAAACAATTTTCACCTGATAATTCTGGTGCTATTCTTGGCGTTGTTGATTTTCAACGGCGGTGTTTTTCTTCCTTCGTTCGCTTTCTTTGACTGCAAAACAACAAAACGTTCTTTTTTCATTCATCCCCATGTGAGCTTAACAAATGATATTTTTTATTTAATCCTTTTTATACAACATACTAAAGGACGAACAAGAACAATGGCTTTACACCAGGTGGACGAAGCTGTAAATAAAGTTTGGTTTAGCAAGAGCGGGGTTCAAGTCTTAAAGGGGGTCTACAGTCGCATCTGCGCATGTCCAAGTGTTTGTTTACATCTCGTGTTAACATCAGTACTGGGCTCATGTTACTTTACGAAGTAGCTTCACGCTTGAAGATTTGGAAATCAGTCAAGTAGAACAGTTCGCTGCATTACCTAACATAGATAAACATAACTACGTGCAAATGTCGTGATCACTGTCTTCAAAGGAAAAGGACAGAAATTTTCTGTCCATTGTAGAAGTCTGAATAACTTTTGTTCAAGCCGCAGTCTGCCATGCATGCGGCGGAAGACTTCGGGTCGCGGACTGTGATATAGCGGTATATAAGGGTTTATTATTTTTTATTGTATCCAAATAAACTGTATGTACTTCGTAGCGAAGGCAATGCATTTGGGTGGGGGTGCATGACCCAGTTGTGCCGACAAATTGGGCGTTGTGCCATGGGCGTGGTCATGATGATTTAAAAATATGAATTTTATTAAAATTTGAAATTATGATCTTATCGATCAACACCGATCTCGAGCGCTGTAAGCGCTAGTCTTTCTAGGGGGTCGGCGGCATGCCCTCCGGAAAAATTTTAAAAATATAGAATCCCGCAAATGGCATTTCCTGCATTCTGAGTGGTGATTTTCAGTCAGTTCAGAAGTTTATAAAATTTTCGTATTTTGGACTGTTTTTTTTATGTTGACAACATACGTACAGCATTTTGGGGGAAGATTGGTAAACACCTCATTCCGGCCAAATTTACGCCACATATCAACACGTACCCAATAATTTCAAAACATCTCCATGGTACTTTTTGTTGTGTTGTTACCGATAATCGTCATCAAATGTTTGCTTGCAAGCAAGACATGTCAGCTTAATTTTCTTCCGCTTGCGTTTCAGTTGGTTGTTGTACATAACTTTCCAATCCAATATATTTGTTTAAATGTTTCAGCTAATTGTTCTTATCTTAAATATTTCTATCAGAGCGAGTCATCTTAAATCTTATGTGCGCTACCGCTACAATGCCCGAAACGTTATTACTGGTTGCGCATTTGCCCACGAAATATTGAGAGGCTGTTGTGTACTTGCACAATCGTGATTTCCGACGCAAATTCTGGTGGTGCTATACAGCCATATATTGTGCTTTTGGAGAGACGATTGGCATTTCCGGATTGATTAAAAAGTGCGGCTCTACGTAAAACGCTAAATCTTCCCAGCATTTTTGTCGGAGTTTGACCAGGGGTCGGTAATTATTCGGCATTTGTCGCCCCTTTTAACCAAGGATTTGTTGGCGATTTTTCGTTTTTTTTGTCGATTTTTGCTGACTTTTTTTTGTCGGCACATTTTGCCGTTTCCGTTAAAAAGTTCGCCCAAACATAAAGTTTATTCTCATTAGATCGCAGGTTCAAATTTGCCGAGATAAATCCGATTTGTGCCGACAAGAGCAACATGGGGGGGGGGGGGGGGTGATGCGACACCCCCCGCACCCCCCTTCGCTACGCCCCTAGTTGTGTATGTATTCTGAGCAACAGACTAAAATCGGGACTGGAATCATTGTAGCGTGTGACGCTAATTTTCTTACTATTGTATATATTTTATACGTCTTTGGGCTTCAATGGCTTCATCCGCGCAAAGTTGAAAGTTGATATTCTGTACTTTTTATCGTTCAATTTCCAAAATGTGACACAACCTCGACTTTGGAATTCTAATACCTCAAGTACTGGCCCTCAAGTCGAACCATCAGGTCGAAAGAAAAGAGTACTACAGATGCTTCTAGACTAAAGTTTACTTACTCGACGCTTTTGAGAGATGCCCCCACTTGGACATGCGCAGATGCGACTGTAGACCCCCTTTAAAGAGTGAGTGTCAGGGTAGTGCTTTGCGCGCTTGTGTTTTTGTTTTCATTCATTGCAGTGCATCGCATCGTTAGAACTATAATTTGCATGTGAACTCTAGATTTATTTGGAAATGTTGAAATTGGAGTCCGATCCTGACTTCGGGGCGTTATGAAGTTAATGTTCAAGACGATTTGAACAGTTTGCGGTTCGCTTGTTTGTGAACCACTGCGGGGCCGCACGCAGCGCGCCGTTTCTGACGAACAAAGCTGGCCTGGATGGCTTTAGTTCCTGAATCTTTGCAAATTCAAATGAACAAAACATCAGAAGAAACAAAATATATTTATTTTACTAGTCACTCATCAAACACTTCCATTCGCAAACTTATTCGCGCTGTTTCAGCAGCATAACCCGGCCTTCCACGCTTCGGAGGCGAAGCGCTCGTAGCAGCTTCTATGTATCGAAAAGATTACTGTAGTAAATGATCAATTTTACGAAAAATATCACAATAATTGATCACTCGGGTATATTTACTTCTTAGAAAGCTTGAAAATAGATAATTTATAAGAAGGATTGATCAAATATCGACGGATTCGTTTGTGAACTGAAATAGGCGTCCCATAAAATGGCCGCCAAGAAGAAAACAAGCGCGCAAAGCACTACCCTGACACTCACTCTTTAAAGAAGGGACAGATCAAATCTAAATGTAGAGAACAAGAAACAACAGAGCTGTATAGATGAAGATTGTTTGTAAGATAGCTGTATGAAGTTATTGTTTGTAGATGTTGTGATATTGTCGCTCGGTAATATGATGATGAGATGAAATGTTCTCGAGTGAATGAGCCCAAACCGCGTAAGCAGAAAACTGCTTGCCGTGGCTGGGTTTTGATCTGCGACCTTTGATTTACTAGTTCAACGCTCTTACCACTGAGCTACACGGTCAAGGCGATGGAGGCCTGGGATTTATGACTTATTCTGAATTTCGTAAACATACTCGTTTACATCGATCCAGTATCGAACAATACTTATTTCAGACAGTGATATGTGATGTTGTTAAGGTCAATAAACACAATAAAATTTTCATAACTTCGTTTTTATTTAATTTATCAATGAATACATACGTACGTTTTTGTAGGAAGTAATTTAGGTTTATATGACACCAAAAAATATAGCATACTGTCAAAAATGACGAAAATTACAGAGTTTCTGTGTTTATTGATGACGTCATGGTGACGTCATAAAATACGTCACCAGACGAAAGATGTTTGCCAACATATTCCACACATAAAATATCTTGGTTATACCTTGAATTTATTGTCCACTCATGAAGTATATTGGGCACTAAATGACCTGTCCTTAGCTACGTCCGAACACCCTTAAAGTGGCACTACGACGAAAATTTACCCCCGTTTTTTAGATTTTATTTAGCATAGAATAGTGTTTCAGCGTCGAAAGTGATTATCGATGTAAAAAACGGTATTTTGAAATAAGTATTTTGAGCTCTGAGATTACTACTATTTAGGCCACCATTACTAAAAACATGTTCCAAGTGAGCTCGCAAATTCAAAAGGTAATATTGTTTGTGACGTCAGACTCTCAATGCTACGCCTGTATTTCAGTCGAGGTTACTTGTTTTCTTGTTTTATTCGAGAATTACATGAAATGTCTAGCCTTTCAGACGAAGAATTTGAAAAAAGGACCTCGATCACTGATTCACTATAGATGTCGTTGAGAGTCTGACGTAACTTCCTCACGCTGGTTAGGAACATGATCGATTAATGGCGGACATATAACAACTCCAGATTCAGAGTCAGAAAAATAATACTCGACCGAGTAATATTTAGCAGCTCTGCTTTATAAATACGTAAAAATATCGATAGGTAACAATTTGATCGGAGTACCACTTTAAAGAAGATTTGAAGATGATTTCAACAGCTGGTTTGAAGAACGCAATATGTTTCAAAAATTCAGAGATATATTTACCTTATATTTCGACGGCAGAATACCGTTCAAGGTACGTTGGATAGAACTTTTCTGTTGCTGCCTTTTAAGGGCGGCACGGACCTGTGTAGAAGAAATATGACATGTTGTAACATTTCTTTATTGATAAGGTTCAATTTATGCAAATAATAATAGAAAACCATTTACCTCCGAGTTAAAAACACAGTGGAACATAAATATGAAGAAACCCTGTGAAGAAAATAACGACGAGATTATATTTTGAAAAAAAGTCTATTTTGTAAACCATATAATTGGAAAATTCATGAACATTGAGCAAAATAAAATGTTACGTCAAACGTTGTTGACGTGCATGCAACTCATGAATGACACACCACAGCGTTAAAGAAGTTCCTATCTCGTGTTTAGGTTTATATATATATATATATATAACTACAGACGGTACCGTTTCGGCCTTTTGGGCCTCATCAGTGTAGTGCTGATGAGCAGGATGAAGATGACTGCTATTTACAGTCACCCTTGATGCACACAAAATGTGGGACATCAAGAACCATGCCAGAGCGCTCAACTGCAAGCAGTGAGCGTGCGCACAATGCGTAAGCGACAATGGTTCATCCTGTAGAGCGCTCAATATGACCTAAAGGTCATAGAGCGTATCTATATATATATATATATATATATATATATATTATATATATCTATATATACTATATATATATATATATGTATATATATATATAATATATATCGTATATATATATATATATATATATATATATAATTATATATATATATATATATATATATATATATATATATATATATATATATTAATATATATATATATCTTTTGGTGCATTCTGATAAAATGTCCTTAATATTATCATCTATATTAACTCTTTCCTGACAGGCTGAAAAACATCCAAAATTGAACCACCTCTTTGTTCTATTGATATCTCTTGTAATAACCACAACTGTTGCGAAACCTATACATTTTCTGAAAGCCCAATAAACCGGCTTTTACTTGTGCTTTTAAATTTCCCAAACAAAACACATTATGTTAATATAAATTAGCATTAATTATCATAAATCAGGTTGAAAAATTTACATTTTTCTAGAAAAGGCCATCTTGCACGCCCGCGTAGCATCTTGAAAACTCAAAATGTCACCAATCGCAGAGTTGTTTATGAAATCAAATCAAACTTGGCGTGCGCGTGGATCACATGTTCCTGGCGCTTGTCGAATTTCAATTTTTAATCTTGCGTTACCGTGTGCCGTGTTTTTCGATTGACGACTTTGCGGGTCTTCTTAGACCCGTTTTGACTGGGCCGGTGAGGAAAGAGTTAATGTGGTTCTCCGATGAAAAATCGTCTATCCAATTGTGATTTTATCCTAGAGTACTTTCAAAATGAGTGTGGCTTTTGCGGTTTCTCAATACCTCATCTCGTTCCAGAGATACCGTATTTGCTCTAATAAACGCCTCCCCTTTTCATACAAGAATGGCAATAACCTCCTCCCTCTAATAAACTCTTCCCTCCCTCTAATAAACGCCTCCCTCTAATAAACGCCTCCCTCTAATAAACTCCTCCCTCTAATAAACTCCTCCCTCTAACAAACTCCTCCCTCTAATACACGCCTCCCTCTAATAAACTCCTCCCTCTAATAAACTCCTCCCTCTAATAAATTCCTCCCTCTAATAAACTCCTCCCTCTAATAAACTCCTCCCTCTAATAAACTCCTCCCTCTAATAAACTCCTCCCTCTACTAAACGCCTCCCTCTAATAAACTCCTCCCTCTAATAAACTCCTCCCTCTAATAAACTCCTCCCTCTAATAAACGCCTCCCTCTAATAAACTCCTCCCTCTAATAAACTCCTCCCTCTAACAAACTCCTCCCTCTAATACACGCCTCCCTCTAATAAACTCCTCCCTCTAACAAACTGCTCCCTCTAATAAACTCCTCCCTCTAATAAACTCCTCCCTCTAATAAACTCCTCCCGCTAACAAACTCCTCCCTCTAATAAACGCCTCCCTCTAATAAACTCCTCCCTCTAACAAACTCCTCCCTCTAATAAACTCCTTCCTCTAACAAACTCCTCCCTCTAATACACGCCTCCCTCTAATAAACGCCTCCCTCTAAGAAACACCTCCCTCTAATAAACGCCCCCTCTAATAAACGCCCCCTCTAATAAACGCCCACCCTCTAATAAACGCCTCCTCTAATAAACGCCCACCCTCTAATAAACGCCTCCCTCTAATAAACTCCTCCCTCTAATCAACGCCTCCCTCTAATAAACGCCTCCCTCTAATAAACAACCCTCTAATAAACGCCGCATCAAATTGTTTCAAAATTTAATAAACGCCGGTGGCGTTTATGAGAGGAAATACGGTATTCAGATTTTTAAAACATGCAAATTAGATATCTATGACGTCATTGCCTAACATAGACTAAATAAAATTCACAAAATGATGCATATTTCTGCAAATAACAGATAGAAAGTGTATGCCATTGAGGAAAGTACACACCACTGTACAAAGTATGTTGTTGTCATGGATACCACTTGGTGTCAGATCTCTTCCATTTGTAAAACAAAATTTGTTTATTTTTCCTCTATCAAACAATGTTTACTGTAGTGCATAGATTTTAAGATTCGTACACACGAAGATATTGTATTTCGGAGGTTTAAATCATCTTATTCTTTAAGAAAGAGACAGAAATTAAGATTTTAGTTTTTAAATAAAATAATAATAATAATAATAAAGACGTATTAGGAGCATTATACAATAGTCTCAATGCTCTTTAATATTCTTAAAGTTACTTATAAAATTACTAATTACGGTTTCATTACAAGATAAAGCCTACTACATATATTACCACTATGAACAAAAAACTATTAATTTTAAAAAAGAAAAGTCTTAAGTGCTGACTTAAAACTACTTGAAATATCAATACTTCTAATTTCCTGTGGTAATGAATTCCACAGTTTTGGTGCTGCAACTGAGAATGCTCTGTCTCCATGAGTCACCGTTTTGGTTTTTGGCTCAGAAAAGACTCCTGTTTCCCAGTGCTCGTCTTGGCCACAATATTACTGACACAGTGGTGTGTGTTCCTCAAAGGCATATATGTGCAATGTTTCAACACTTGCTTTCTGTTATTTGCAGAAATATGCATCATTTTGTGAATTTTATTTAGCCTGTTCTCACGGCCATGACGTCATAGATATCTAATTTGCATGTTTTAAAAACCTGAATATCTCTGGAACGAGATGATGTATTGAGAAACCGCGAAAACCATTCCAGGGCAAAGAGATTCAATAGTGAAACATGAAGAGAGATTCCTCTGAGTTTTAAACAGACTTGTCTAGCAGAGTCGTAGACACAAGCCAGTTTGTAATGTCGACTGCGCATCAAAACGATGCGTTCCGCGTCGGAAACGTATTTCAATTCTTAACATCAGGCTGGGTAATTTCAGTATAACGAATTTGCAAGTATAAATAGAAATGCAAATGTATATTGTGGTTTTATCCTGATGTTATGAATTGAAATAAGTTTTATCCCGACGCAGAACACGTCATTTTGATGCGCAGTCGAGATTACGAACTTATTACCAAACTTATTACCAAACTGTCATCGTATTTCACTGTAGAATCACTATGTAATGTCTTTAGCGTGTCATGGGTTGACGTCACTTCATGTGCAGAGTAGTAAACCAACTTCGAAAGATGCATCAATATGAAACTTTAGCTGATGATAATATTACGGAAGTTTTACCAGAACGTGCCATAGATTATAAATATATAAAAAACCCAAACATGATATGAATCTACCTGTAAAACATTTAGAACTGTAAAAATGTACTGAAAAGCTACAGTAGCACTGTTTACGGCTAAAACACCAAACAACCACGTCAAGCCAAGAAGTGGAAACAACGATATGATGCCTTTAATACTAGTCCTGTAAAATATATAAAAAAAGACTTTTAGAATTGCCACAATGTTGTTTGCGGCCTACTTTGAATTCATCCTGTGCCTCATTAACATAGGACATACAACTGAATAGCTCGAGAACGAAAATAGATAAGTGTCTTTTCAAACAAGCCATTATCATACTAGGGGTTAGTGGTATGGTTTCCCTGTATGCATGTTTATATATATAAATCTCAATGCTTATTCCCGTGTTCTCTTATTCCCTTGCAATGCTTTCCCTGTATGCATGTTTATATATAAATTTCAATGCTTATTTCCGTGTTCCTTATTCCCTTGCTATGGTTTGCATGCCACGTATGAATGTTCTTCCAATGCTTATTCCTTTATTCTCTTGTTCCTTTGCTATGGTGTACATTTCTTTTATGCTTATTACCTTATATTCATTAATATGTTGTAGTATGGTGGTATGTGTTTTTCTATACATATATGGGTTTTAATGCTTATTACCTTATTCCAGGGAATAACAATTTTTTTTTGAAAGTAACCGTCTTATTTTAGGCATCATTTAGAGTAATGTACATAATCCAAAGACAATAAAAGACTTTCATGACACCTGCACTGAAAAGGACTTTTTAGGAACATATGACTCCGAACCCTATTTTTACCTGCTTACTCTAGGGGACTCTCCAGAAGATGTGACAGGGTTGATAACAACAAGCATTGCCCGAATAACAAGGATCAAAATGATAAAGTTGATCTGAAAAAATGAAAATAATTACCAAAGTACATAAAACGTTATGTTATGTAACCTAGAAATTAACGAGGAGATTACACAGCTAAAAGTATAGCACAATTTACAGCATGTTGGCTGAACAATACTGTAACAACGCCGTTATTATGGCAGGAAAAAACAATATTGGAACAGGAAAAACAATATTGGAACAGGAAAAAGAATATTGAAACAGGAAAAAACAATATTGGAACAGGAAAAACAATATTGGAACAGGAAAAAACAATATTGGAACAGGAAAAAACAATATTGGAACAGGAAAAAGAATATTGAAACAGGAAAAAACAATATTGGAACAGGAAAAACAATATTGGAACAGGAAAAACAATATTGGAACAGGAAAAAACAATATTGGAACAGGAAAAAACAATATTGAAACAGGAAAAAACAATATTGGAACAGGAAAAACAATATTGGAACAGGAAAAAACAATATTGGAACAGGAAAAAACAATATTGGAACAGGAAAAAACAATATTGGAACAGGAAAAAACAATATTGAAACAGGAAAAAACAATATTGGAACAGGAAAAACAATATTGGAACAGGAAAAACAATATTGGAACAGGAAAAAACAATATTGGAACAGGAAAAAACAATATTGAAACAGGAAAAAACAATATTGGAACAGGAAAAAGAATATTGAAACAGGAAAAAACAATATTGGAACAGGAAAAAACAATATTGGAACAGGAAAAAACAATATTGAAACAGGAAAAAACAATATTGGAACAGGAAAAACAATATTGGAACAGGAAAAACAATATTGGAACAGGAAAAACAATATTGGAACAGGAAAAACAATATTGGAACAGGAAAAACAATATTGGAACAGGAAAAACAATATTGGAACAGGAAAAACAATATTGGAACAGGAAAAACAATATTGGAACAGGAAAAAAAAAACAATATTGAACAGGAAAAACAATATTGGAACAGGAAAAACAATATTGGAACAGGAAAAAACAATATTGGAACAGGAAAAAACAATATTGGAACAGGAAAAAACAATATTGGAACAGGAAAAAACAATATTGGAACAGGAAAAACAATATTGAAACAGGAAAAACAATATTGGAACAGGAAAAACAATATTGGAACAGGAAAAAACAATATTGGAACAGGAAAAAACAATATTGAAACAGGAAAAAACAATATTGGAACAGGAAAAAGAATATTGAAACAGGAAAAAACAATATTGGAACAGGAAAAACAATATTGGAACAGGAAAAAACAATATTGGAACAGGAAAAAACAATATTGGAACAGGAAAAACAATATTGGAACAGGAAAAAACAATATTGGAACAGGAAAAAACAATATTGGAACAGGAAAAAACAATATTGGAACAGGAAAAAACAATATTGGAACAGGAAAAACAATATTGGAACAGGAAAAACAATATTGGAACAGGAAAAAAAACAATATTGGAACAGGAAAAAACAATATTGGAACAGGAAAAAACAATATTGGAACAGGAAAAAACAATATTGGAACAGGAAAAAACAATATTGGAACAGGAAAAAACAATATTGGAACAGGAAAAACAATATTGGAACAGGAAAAAACAATATTGGAACAGGAAAAAAACAATATTGGAACAGGAAAAAACAATATTGGAACAGGAAAAAACAATATTGGAACAGGAAAAACAATATTGGAACAGGAAAAACAATATTGGAACAGGAAAAACAATATTGGAACAGGAAAAACAATATTGGAACAGGAAAAACAATATTGGAACAGGAAAAAACAATATTGGAACAGGAAAAACAATATTGGAAACAGGAAAAAACAATATTGGAACAGGAAAAAAACAATATTGGAACAGGAAAAAACAATATTGGAACAGGAAAAACAATATTGGAACAGGAAAAACAATATTGGAACAGGAAAAACAATATTGGAACAGGAAAAACAATATTGGAACAGGAAAAACAATATTGGAACAGGAAAAACAATATTGGAACAGGAAAAAACAATATTGGAAACAGGAAAAACAATATTGGAACAGGAAAAAACAATATTGGAACAGGAAAAACAATATTGGAACAGGAAAAAACAATATTGGAACAGGAAAAAGAATATTGGAACAGGAAAAACAATATTGGAACAGGAAAAACAATATTGGAACAGGAAAAAACAATATTGGAACAGGAAAAAACAATATTGGAACAGGAAAAACAATATTGGAATATTGGAACAGGAAAAACAATATTGGAACAGGAAAAACAATATTGGAACAGGAAAAACAATATTGGAACAGGAAAAAACAATATTGGAACAGGAAAAACAATATTGGAACAGGAAAAACAATATTGGAAACAGGAAAAACAATATTGGAACAGGAAAAACAATATTGGAACAGGAAAAACAATATTGGAACAGGAAAAAACAATATTGGAACAGGAAAAACAATATTGGAACAGGAAAAACAATATTGAAACAGGAAAAAACAATATTGGAACAGGAAAAACAATATTGGAACAGGAAAAACAATATTGGAACAGGAAAAAACAATATTGGAACAGGAAAAACAATATTGGAACAGGAAAAAACAATATTGGAACAGGAAAAACAATATTGGAACAGGAAAAACAATATTGGAACAGGAAAAACAATATTGGAACAGGAAAAACAATATTGGAACAGGAAAAAACAATATTGGAACAGGAAAAACAATATTGGAACAGGAAAAACAATATTGGAACAGGAAAAACAATATTGGAACAGGAAAAACAATATTGGAACAGGAAAAACAATATTGGAACAGGAAAAACAATATTGGAACAGGAAAAACAATATTGGAACAGGAAAAACAATATTGGAACAGGAAAAACAATATTGGAACAGGAAAAACAATATTGGAACAGGAAAAAACAATATTGGAACAGGAAAAACAATATTGGAACAGGAAAAAACAATATTGGAACAGGAAAAACAATATTGGAACAGGAAAAACAATATTGGAACAGGAAAAACAATATTGGAACAGGAAAAACAATATTGGAACAGGAAAAACAATATTGGAACAGGAAAAACAATATTGGAACAGGAAAAACAATATTGGAACAGGAAAAACAATATTGGAACAGGAAAAAAACAATATTGGAACAGGAAAAACAATATTGGAACAGGAAAAACAATATTGGAACAGGAAAAACAATATTGGAACAGGAAAAAACAATATTGGAACAGGAAAAACAATATTGGAACAGGAAAAACAATATTGGAACAGGAAAAAACAATATTGGAACAGGAAAAAACAATATTGGAACAGGAAAAACAATATTGGAACAGGAAAAACAATATTGGAACAGGAAAAACAATATTGGAACAGGAAAAACAATATTGGAACAGGAAAAACAATATTGGAACAGGAAAAACAATATTGGAACAGGAAAAACAATATTGGAACAGGAAAAAACAATATTGGAACAGGAAAAACAATATTGGAACAGGAAAAACAATATTGGAACAGGAAAAACAATATTGGAACAGGAAAAACAATATTGGAACAGGAAAAACAATATTGGAACAGGAAAAACAATATTGGAACAGGAAAAACAATATTGGAACAGGAAAAACAATATTGGAACAGGAAAAACAATATTGGAACAGGAAAAACAATATTGGAACAGGAAAAACAATATTGGAACAGGAAAAACAATATTGGAACAGGAAAAACAATATTGGAACAGGAAAAACAATATTGGAACAGGAAAAACAATATTGGAACAGGAAAAAAACAATATTGGAACAGGAAAAACAATATTGGAACAGGAAAAACAATATTGGAACAGGAAAAACAATATTGGAACAGGAAAAACAATATTGGAACAGGAAAAACAATATTGGAACAGGAAAAACAATATTGGAACAGGAAAAACAATATTGGAACAGGAAAAACAATATTGGAACAGGAAAAACAATATTGGAACAGGAAAAAACAATATTGGAACAGGAAAAACAATATTGGAAACAGGAAAAACAATATTGGAACAGGAAAAACAATATTGGAACAGGAAAAACAATATTGGAACAGGAAAAACAATATTGGAACAGGAAAAACAATATTGGAACAGGAAAAACAATATTGGAACAGGAAAAAACAATATTGGAACAGGAAAAACAATATTGGAACAGGAAAAACAATATTGGAACAGGAAAAACAATATTGGAACAGGAAAAACAATATTGGAACAGGAAAAACAATATTGGAACAGGAAAAACAATATTGGAACAGGAAAAACAATATTGGAACAGGAAAAACAATATTGGAACAGGAAAAACAATATTGGAACAGGAAAAACAATATTGGAACAGGAAAAACAATATTGGAACAGGAAAAACAATATTGGAACA
Source organism: Chrysogorgia sp. JL179-B06 (assembly GCA_035772405.1). Classification (NCBI taxonomy): domain Eukaryota; kingdom Metazoa; phylum Cnidaria; class Anthozoa; order Scleralcyonacea; family Chrysogorgiidae; genus Chrysogorgia; species Chrysogorgia sp. JL179-B06. The sequence continues at coordinate 808,689 of JAYKKM010000434.1, read as the reverse complement.
GGAAAAAAACAATATTGGAACAGGAAAAACAATATTGGAACAGGAAAAACAATATTGGAACAGGAAAAACAATATTGAAACAGGAAAAAACAATATTGGAACAGGAAAAACAATATTGGAACAGGAAAAAACAATATTGGAACAGGAAAAAACAATATTGGAACAGGAAAAACAATATTGGAACAGGAAAAACAATATTGGAACAGGAAAAACAATATTGGAACAGGAAAAACAATATTGGAACAGGAAAAACAATATTGGAACAGGAAAAACAATATTGGAACAGGAAAAACAATATTGGAACAGGAAAAACAATATTGGAACAGGAAAAACAATATTGGAACAGGAAAAACAATATTGGAACAGGAAAAACAATATTGGAACAGGAAAAACAATATTGGAACAGGAAAAACAATATTGGAACAGGAAAAACAATATTGGAACAGGAAAAACAATATTGGAACAGGAAAAACAATATTGGAACAGGAAAAAGAATATTGGAACAGGAAAAACAATATTGGAACAGGAAAAACAATATTGGAACAGGAAAAACAATATTGGAACAGGAAAAACAATATTGGAACAGGAAAAACAATATTGGAACAGGAAAAACAATATTGGAACAGGAAAAACAATATTGGAACAGGAAAAACAATATTGGAACAGGAAAAAGAATATTGGAACAGGAAAAACAATATTGGAACAGGAAAAAGAATATTGAAAGAACAAACATGTCAGCCATTGTTATCATATAGTTGCTAAACCTCCTTAAAGGGACACTCCACCCCCAAAAACAAGTGTTACTTAAAGGGACACTCCGGCCCAAATACAAATGTTACTTAAAGGGACACTCCACCCCCAAAAACAAGTGTTACTTAAAGTGCCCATGACCTCAAATACGATATTACTGATATAGATGCTACATCAAGTGAAAAGTTGAATGCCAAAATATTTTATGATTTGAGCTTTGCGTTGATGTGCTATAAAGATTTGTTTGTCAGAAATGCTAATGATGTGACGTCATTTACGGCATCATTTCGGATACAATATTCTACTGTTAAAGCAAATTAATCTAACTCAAACGTTGATGATGTACTTGACCGCTTATAGTAAAGATTTTATCTACTTTTTCACTCAAATCCTCAACCAATCTATCACACGGAAAGTAGAAAAGAAAGCCAAATGCCGTAAATGACGTCACATTACCATTTCTGACAAACAAATCTTTATAGCACATCAACGCAAAGCTCCAATCATAAAATCTTTTGGCATTCAACTTTTCACTTCATGTAGCATCTATATCCGTAATATCGTATTTGGGGTCATGGGCACTTTAAATGAAAGTTCTTTGTCGCCTTACATGAGCATGGGTATGAGTTTTCTTCTAATGGTTTTAGTTTTAGAGAAATTTAGCTTTTTATCGTATATTTGGTAAATTGAAGGCCGCCATTTTTGTTCTGATTGCGGGCGAATGCGGTCGCTCCCATTAATTTTCGACGTCATCGAGTGATATAACACTTTGAAAAGAAATCCTTCACAATAGTGTGAATAGAAATCCTGAACAATAAACTAAGACCATGTTATTGTCATGCTATTGTGAAGGGTTTCTTTGTGTAGTGTTTCTATCACTCAATGACGTCAAACATCAATGTGAGCGACGCAATCGGAACAAAAATGGCGGCCTTCAGTTTACCAAAATACGTCAAACAAACCAAATTTATCTAAAACTATAAAACTAAAAAGATTAGAAGAAAACTAATACCCATTCTCGTGTGAGGCAACAAAAAACTTTCATTTAAGCAACACTTGTTTTTGGGGTGTCCCTTTAACAAGTTGTAACAATAAAGTAAATGGTTTGAATCTAGCAGGTTGTTGTAGTCTTGAGAAAGACTATTGTAATTGGTGACTGACGTTTCGACGGCCTCAGCGGCGGTCATCTTCAGAGTCAAGTAAAGCGTGTTTGTCAGGTTTGCCTATATACTGTACAGTATACGTCTGGTTCATTACGTTATCGTTTGTTTGTGTATTACAATAGTCTTTCTCAAGACTACAAAAACCTGGACGATCAACGTCACACATCTAAGTTGTAACAATATTTGAATGGATGAACAATGCTGTAATAATATTGTTATCATTTCGCTCACATTGTTTACTTTCATTATAATCAAAACAATGCCTGAGGATGGGGTGATGGGCATATCATCTATGGAGTGGCCTACTGAATTAATTCTCGAAAACGATCGCATTTGCGTTTAGTTTCATCAATACACAAAAAGAGAGCATAGTTTACAAATTATGCAATAAACTAAATGGCATAATAATCGAAAAAGAGTAAAGTGTGTTGTGTAATTTACTTAAAGGACATTGGCAACACAAATTAAGTTTGTCTAATATGAAAGAACTCGTAAAATGATAGAGTAACATCTTATACAACTTTTCAGTATTTTACTTCGTTTTTGGAATATTTCAGTTTGTATGATATGTAAATGAGATGGTCTCTGACGTCAGGTGCAGGGTAGAGAAGTTTAACACATTAGAATATTAGTTCCATCTTCAAGTTTGTTCCACAAATGTACTTGAAAATGTGCGTATAATAACTCCGCATGATAATGAATGTTGTAAACTTAGCAATCACTGAGATATAAGACATTTTTTAATGAGTGAAAATTCTCTACCCAACACCTGACGTCAGAGATCATATCAAATATTTACATATCAAACAAACTGAAATATTTCAAAAACGAAGTAAAATATGGAAAAGTTGTAAAATATGTTACTCTATCATTTTACGAGTTCTTTCATATTAGACAAACTTAATTTTTGTTGCCAATGTCCTTCAAAGGAGATCTATTGCAATGAAAAGTACCAGGGTCATCGCAAGTTTTGGTATAATTTCAAATAGATCTGTGAAAAAGCATGTCCTTTAAATTTGGGTCTTGTCTAAACTAGGCATTAACCGGTTTACATAAAGAATATTTTTTGTCAGCAACTCTGGCATTTCTTAAATATGGCCCCCAGCAAAGCGTACCAAAAGTATGATCAACACAGGAGCTACAAAAGCCCATATGAATCCACGTTCCAAGGACAACCAGCACCTATAAAAAAACAATAAAAGAAAGAAATAAGTCTGTTAGGTGTAGAATCCTTCTCAGGATAACCTGAAAATGTATTATTAATTATGAATTTCCTACACAAGCAAGTTAACTGAAAAAATCAATTGATTGATTCATGGTCTTCGCTCGAAACATTAGATCTGCTACACACTATTTCGGCAGTACACCAACTTTGTAGAGTTTTCAATTTGTATTTCTACACTACCTACGCATCACAACACTTTTATATCACTAATATAGACATAAGGACTTGGCATATTGAAAAAGAGACACCCTACTAACGCTTTTTCAGTGCCATATCCATCGAAACGTGTCAAGACACAAATGAACACCAAGAACGCAGGAGCACCTGGCGAAATAAACAACAAAAGGCTGGATTATACAGTGTAGTTTGCGAGAGGAAGAAAAGGAAAAGTAGAATACAAGTAAATAAAAGCAAAGGTGTTGTGGCGTGAGAGTGGAGGGAGTTAGAGGAAAGTTGATCAAGGTGTTGTGGAGGGAGAGTGGAGGGAGTTAGAGGACAGTTGATCAAGGTGTTGCGGAGTGAGAGTGGAGGGAATTAGAGTAAGGTATATTAAGGCGTTGTGGAGAGAGAGTGGAGGGAGTTAGAGGAACGTTGATAAAGGTGTTGTGGAGTGAGAGTGGAGGGAGTTAGAGGAAAGTTGATCACGGTGTTGGGAGTGAAAGTGAAGGGAGTTTGAGGAAAGTTTATCAAGGTGTTGTGGAGTGAGAGTGGGGGGGGGGAGTTAGAGGAAAGTTGATCAAGGTGTTGTAGAATGAGAGTGGAGGGAGTTAGATGAAAGTTGATCAAGGTGTTGTGGAGAGAGAGTGGAGGGAGTTAGAGGAAAGTTGATAAAGGTGTTGTAGAGTGAGTGAGAGAGAGTGCGTGTATGTGTGTGTGTGTGTGTGTGTGTGTGTGTGTGTGTGTGGGGGGGGGGTAGAGGAAAGTTGATCAAGGTGTTGTGGAGTGAGGGGCGTTTGAGGAAAGTTTATCCAGGTGTTGTGGAGTGAGAGGAGTTAGAGGAAAGTTGATCAAGGTGTTGTGGAGTGAGAGTGGAGGGAGTTAGAGGAAAGTAGATCAAGGTATTGAGGAGGGAGAGTGGAGGGAGTTAGAGGAAGGTTGATAAAGGTGTTGTGGAGAGAGAGTGGAGGGAGTTAGAGAAAAATAGATCAAGGTGTTGTGGAGAAAGAGTGAAGGGAGTTAGAGGAAAGTTGATCAAGGTGTTGTGGAGTGAGAGTGGGGGAGTAGATGAAAGTTGATCAAGGTGTTGTTCTATCCAAAACGTCTTTTCATGCGTGCAAAAATGGTTCTGTCATAATTGAAGTTATTCATGTAATCCCATTTGAAATGCCTTTCGAGGGTCCTATTGAAAAACACTATGGTACATTATAATAATTGATAATATAGGTTCCCTATTAAAATATTATTACGAAATTATTATTATTACTACGAAATTAGTCACATGCATGCGTCTTTATAATAGCTAAAGCACACTTATTCATGCAGAAACACAATACTTCTCGTGAATAAACATTTTCATATAAAGATTTTTTATATAAAGATTTTTATATAAAGATTTTTTATATAAAGATTTTTTGTATAAAGATCGTATTTTACATTAACATAATTATAGTTTCAACACATAATGATAATTCTCGCACAACAACATTCAAATTTAAGAACTACCACGATCTAGCTCTTTACAAGAATCACTTTTCAGCAAAATTGAAAGCACAATTATTGAACGCACAACTCGACATGTTCGTGTTAACATTTGATACCCTCTCACCTTCACTCGCACGCATCGGGAAATTACTCAACATTTCGTCGGGAACGTCAAATCTAAAATCAGCCAAACTGAAGTCTATTAAATCCTTACATTCCTCTTTCAAATCACTGTTCGCCCTCTCTGTTATATTTCTTGGAGATCCTAAAATAGTACTCACACGCTTTTCTTGCTCTTCGTTTTTTGGTTATCGAAATCTTCGCTTTGGAGGCATATCAAAGACAAACGTTGCCGAGAATGTAGGCTTCGGCATTACCACGCCTCGGCATTTAAAATTCATATTCAAATTTTTGGTAGAGTACAACCAAGTTGCTATTCCCTAGAGATTTTATTTTCTATTTAAAATCCATGTTTCTCATTCACAGTTTTTGAAGCCATTCAAAAAACTCGCATCACGTGTTTTATCAGATATAAAACACTCGGGCTACGCCCTCGTGTTTTATATCTGATAAAACACTGCTGCTCGTTTTTTAAATAGTACTTTAGGATTTTCACCGAGGTGTTTTTCAATGGTCCCCTGAATACAGATAATAATGACATTTCAAATTTATTTTTTTGAGAAAAACGATTCGAAACCCACGCCATCTTGCATTTTCATCGGATATCATCTTATTTTCTCAGAAACCTACGTCACTCATCACTACTTCGGAATGTTCTCCAGCGCGATTTTGTCATTTGCGCAAGTACTGTCCACCCCCCGTAATATATTGGCCGTATGCTCGTGTGTGAAAACTTAGAGTGGTGTCAAAGATAGTGATGTTGAACGTTTTTAGAATAAGTAATGATACTAACCCCAGCCAAAAATATAGTAGAATTTCTTGTCGTTGACTTTGATGAAAACTTTCACAACTTTCCGATACAAATGAATTCCCTCAACGCACATCCAACAAAATGACACAGTGTAGAAATAATGAAGGAGTATGGCTGTTATTTTACAAGCAATCTACAAAAATAGAGTCCATAACATAGATTTCATATAACAAATAAATAACACATATAAATGACTGTGAAACCATACCCACATTATTATCTGTAGCCCTGATACCCAACAGAAAAACGATTTGAGCTAAGGATAGCGACACAGCCAGATTACAATGAATCATCGTGTGTTCTGAAATTAAGTCTCTAAAGAAAGAAAGAAAAGCAGATAGATTCTTGATGATTGTTCTAGATCATTAGTCCAGTTAATAATAATATTTCAATTAATTTTACCTACTCCTGATTGGCTAATGGCATCAATATAGTAAACTTAAATTTTTATATACTAGGGTAGTTCAGGCCCCAGTTATCGTTCCAGTATATATAATTATATTATATTATATATATATATATATATATATATATATATATATATATATATATATATATATATATATATATATATATAATTACAAAATGAAAACACCGATTATTTCATTGAAGTTTATTCGCGACAAATTTGTTTCGTATGACAGGCCGAAGCTTGCCACACTCATCAGGTGAATGACTTATATTACAGTTTAGCCGGATATATATGTGATATGCCTACAGTCAAATAGGGCTCGTATTACGGTTAGTGATGTAAGTTATGTTGGATATTTACATAATAGATATTTCTTTCGATGTCGGCAGGTGGATATTAGTTCGTTTCTTTTGTTGAGGGAGCTTAGTTCGGGGTGGTAGATAATTACAAATTTTTCGTGGAGGCATAAGTTACAGTGTTTTGTCTTGTTGGAGTAGGGTTGGCATTTCTTGAGGGTTTTCCAGTTGATTGTGTAAGGGATGTTATCTTCTTTCAATGTCCAAATGTGTTTACTTAGTTCTGTGGCGTGTTTTTTATGCTTGTTTCGAAATGATGAAGTGTGGTTCAGGTATCTTGTCTTGAAGCTGGTCTCTGTTAGACCGACATAAGTTTGGTTTTCGTTGCTTTCGGTATTGGTTACGGTGGCTTGGTACACTACGCTTTTTGTCAGGCACTTTCCTTTCAGCGGGCAGCTGTTTTTTTGTCTGCAGTTGCATTCTGGTTCTGGCTCTTTGTGCTTCTGTGCTTCTTGTTTCAAGATGTACTTGTTATGTGATGAGATGATGCTCTGCACATTCGGCATACAGCTGTAACTCAGCTTCACTGTGTTGCGGTTTAATAGCTTGTGGAGTGGATGGTTTCTCGGGAAGCACTCGTCAACTGCCTTAAGAAACTTATGGCCGATGTCTGTGGCGACGTTCGAGCTAAATGGTGGGTTGAACCAGGTTACGTTTCTGCTCCTACGGTGTTTTGTGGTTGTGGGTTGGGGGTCGTAATGTAAGTTGTAGTTAAAACCGCTGTGTTTGAGTGCATCTTGGTAGGGTTGGGAACTGCTATCAAATGTTTCTCTGTTCGATGAGATTTTTGTCAATCGCCGGTTAATCGTCTCAGGTATTCTCTGTAGGATAGTTGGAGGGTGGTTGCTATTGATGTTGATATATTGGGTGATGTTTCCGGGTTTTGAGTATGGTTTGTATAGGTGTCAGTTGTCAGGTTGAAGGTGATATCGAGGAAGTTTACGAATTTTTTGTTCGCTTCGATAGTTAGTTTTAAATTGTGGTCGCTAAATATCTTGCAGACTTGTTTCTTGATGTTTTCGATGGTTCTTGGTGGATCATCGAAAGCGCCAAGACCGTCGTCTCGATATAGACCGATCTTGTTTCTCAGGTTGGGAGGTAGTTGTGACAGGAGATAAGAACCTAGTAGAATTCTACCCGTCGATAACAGACGACTTACTGAACAAAGCCCTCGCATTTGCCGCCGAGTTCGACGAGATCATTGAGCAAGAGAAACATATAATTATACAAGCAAAGAACTCCCTCCTGTTTAACGAAACAGAAGCGTGGTGCAAGAAGGATTCAAACTCAAATTTCGACGTCACAATGGGCAGTTTTGACGGTGCCGAGACTTGCGAACTTGTACGTCGAAACCGATGAATGAATGTGCTGGTTTGTTGGTGATGTTTTTGTACCAAGTTATGACGGCGTCGCTATTTTTCCACTGGTTTACGCCTGTGGCTGACACTACTTTAGTGTTGATGCGTTCAAGGAGCTTCTTGCTGATAATACCAATTTCGGATTTAGCGGGATTGATTAGGCGAGATGTCGGGTTGTTGTCAAAGTTCGGTTTGTGGTCTTTCAGCGTAATAAAGCATTCTTTCTCGGCTAGGGTGTCAATTCGGTTGTCTAGTTTCAGTTTCTCTGTGATTTTCTTTTCTTCGGCTATTATTTTGGCTGTGCTGTTGGGTGGCGCTTTCTTGTAGGCTTTGGTAATGTTGGTTTTGAGTAACTGTTGATATGAGTCGGGTTTAACGTGGTAAAAGTTAGTTGTTTTGTCGGCGGGAACTAGTAATTATTTGTCTTTCCGTATATTCTTTATGTCTTGTGAAAGTTTCTGCTGAAAAGGACAGTTCGTATTCTTGAATTCGATGTTCTTGACGAGCGTGAGCATTCGATCTTCAAAAACGCGTAATTCTTCGATTGGTGGTGGTGAGTTTGTTGTTTTAAATCCGAAAGTGTTGTTGGTCGTTTGGGAGTCAGTCGGTTTCAAGAAATGGTAAGCTTTCCATCTCATGCGTTGTAGAAAGTTCTGCGTTTGTCCAGGAGGCATCTCAGGTATATATTCGGCTGCGCTGTAGGTATATTCTTCGTAGAGTAATCGAGGTTTATTGGTTCCATGTTGATTTCAGGTAGAGTGCTCAACAGTGAAGGAGCGGGATATAGAAGTGTTGTGATAGAAACTATCAGGTACAAAATCATATGGGTAGAGTGCTCAATGCGTATACGCAG